>JBBBDQ010000222.1:1180000-1575000 GCA_037127315.1 Ascarosepion bandense
TGACCTAATTTTAAAAAAAATTATTTTAAATCCTATATCTTTTTATTCCCTTTAAAAATATTATAACTTTTTAAGTAAAGGCCTTTTTCTAATACTTCAACGTTTTTGGGAAATTAGGTTTTTGAATATGTCTAGTGTCTGTAATATATACAATTTTTTTTCTTTCTTTTCTTTTTTCCCTCCCTTCCTTTACCTCTCTTATCTTCCACCTTTTTCCGTTTTGCTTAACCTTATATCAATTAAACACGTCGTCCGTTCTTTTTAAGTTACAATTCTATTTCCTTTTTTGCGAACCCAGACGATGCACATTTTTCTTTTTCTTTTCTTGTTTATTTGATTTTATTTTGTTTTATCTTTTTCTTTTTCTTTTTCTTTTTTTAATTTCTTTGCAAATCTATTTAAAAAGGAAAATTAGACTAATTTTTTCTCCAGTTTCTAAAGGATTTTTTGTTGCTGAGGTGATGTGTTATCCCCCGTGGGGATTTTCATATCGAAATGGTCATCCAACATCCTTGAATTAATCCTATTTCAAATTATATATATATATATATATATATATATATATATATATATAGAGAGAGAGAGAGAGAGAGAGATAGACTCCGATTTTAGTTTTACATACTCACGCAGAAAGAAAGAAAAATACTGGATTTTAAAATTAAATACACACAGGCTAGGGTTAAATAGGGACTTAGGTGGTTTGAATCTTTATAAATATTTCAATAGTTAAACATTTTTTAGATACACTTAAAAAAATTTCTCTAAAACAAAATTTGTAAGTATTATTAAAGATAGGTATACGTTTACAAATATTTAAAAAATATGTCGCTTTCTGCGTCACATGATGTAAACAATCTCTCGGACGAACGCTCTCGCGAAAACGTTTCTAATTTAAATTTTAAAATCATTTGTTTCTGATGAAAGGCCGAGGACGGTCTGAAATATCAAATATAATAATAGAAATAAATAAATACTGTCAAAAAATACATTTTTAAACTTACAACTTGTTAGTAGTTTTATATATATATATATATATATATATATATATATATATATATATATATATATATATATCAGGTCGCAGGTTCAAATCCTGCTGAATGACACACATTTTCGTAATAAACATTTATCGTAAATAATGAGGCCGGTAGAAATAAATATATAATACTGTTTGTTTATAAACAGAATACCTACTTAAATACGAGTATCGATCAAGAAAATGTTCAAACAAATCATTTCAAATTTTCGGTTGTTTATAACCAAGTTTTGTTAATCTTCATTAATTTCCGTAACATGTTTAAATTTGTTGACATTACGATATATTTCAGAGCAGATAGATTTATTGCGATGAACCGAAAATTGTGTAATATAGGCTTAATTAAAACCTCGTTTAGATTGAAGGTCATTCGTGATCGAGAAGTCTAAGACTTGTCAGATCACATCGTAGCTTCCCCTATATGGATAGGGGTCGCAGGTTCATATATTGCGGAATGACACACATTTTCGTATTAAAAACTTATTGTAAATAATCAGGCTGGTAGAAATAAATATATAATAATATTCGTTTATAAACAGAATATCTACGTAAATACGAGTATCGCTCAAAACTAATGTTCAAACAAATCATTTCATATTCATATATATATATATATATAAATGCAAACTTATCACTATACTCGTTTCGAAACACCCATATATATATGTTTGTATATATATATATATATGTGTGTGTGTATATATATTTGTGTATATATACACAAATATGTGTGTATATATATTTATATATACACACATATATATGTTTACATATATATGTGTTTGTATATACATATATTTATGTTTACATATATATGTGTTTATATACACATATATATGTTTCTATATATTTGTGTATATACACACTTATATATGTGTATATATGCATATATGTGTGTTTGCGTATATATATATATATATATATATATATATATATATATATAAGAGTTTAAATAATCTTTGAATGTGACATTATTTTTGGGATTATCCACGTTATATTCATTCGAAGGTATCCTTTTTAACAGGAAATCAAGTCATATTCAAGGAAATGTGCATTTCTATAGGTTGGAACCTACATTTGCGTTATTCACTGTGGAAACAGCCTTGAAGGTAGATGTTTTAAACCCGCGGTCATGAGTTATCTCGGAAATATTATTGGGCCCAAGTTGGAAGATGTTACTGTTAAAAAAGTATATTAAAACATTAAATATAACGTTTATATAATAATAATATGAATTCATACTGGACAGTCTTAAGGCTCAGTGCAAATGAATGCCAAAGTAGATAAAACGAGTGAAGGAGACTGATTGTCTGAATCTACTCGCAGCAAACTGCCTGCATACGGACAGGTAACGATTTCAGCGGATTTACAAAGATAGAAAGAGGCGTATGTTTCTTTTCACCGGATCTGTACAACTTGTACAGCGAGAATATTTTGAGGACCCTAGATGCTACGCCAGGATTTGTTATTGGAGGCCACAACTTGAGCAACAAAAGGTATGCAGATGATACAGTGATGAGTGCAGACATGGAAAGAAAACTACAAGACCTACTACAGAAGGTAGCGGTGTCGAGTGACACAAAAGGACTACAAATAAACTTTAAGAAAACTGAATTCATAGTCATCAGCAAAAAGAGCAACCCAAAATGCCAAATACAGGTGTGGAGGGTACCAGAATCAAGCAAGTACAAAAATTTCATTACCTAGAACGTGTTCTAACAGGAGATGGAAAGTGTAACACAGAGATCCGAAGGCGAATTGGCATGGTAAAGAAACTGAGTAATGTCCTAAGACATGGGAAAATTTCACTAGAAACAAAAAAGAGAGTGCTAAATTGCTATGTGATTTTTCAATACGGCAGTGAAAGCTGGACAATATAATCGAAAATGAGGAAAAAACTTGAAACCGCGGAAATGTGGTTGTACAGAAGGATGCTGCGGATATTTGGGACGAAGAAAACGAGCAACGATGAGGTGTTGGAAAGAATGGCAGCGCACGAAGTGACAACTGAAGTTCTTGGGACATGCAATAAGGAAGGAGGGATGGGAGAACCTAAAACTGACAGGCCAGATAGAAAGAAAAAGAGACAGAGGAAGGCAGCGGATAACTTATTTGCAGGGCCTGATCCGGATGACGGAACGTGGTTGCAAGGTGTAACAGGAGAAAACATGCTAAGAGCCACCAGGAATAGGAAGACGTGGAGAACCATAATCGCCTACGTCCTGAAATGACAGGGCACATAGAAGAAGAAGAAGAAGAAGAAGAAGATATACAAACATACAAGAGCGTGAATATTTATCTGTCAGACATACTTTACAAATTTTAAGGAAATTTTCAAACACTTGAAATTAGGAGAAAAAAGAAAAATATGATTTCTGTTGATTTGTATTCATTTTCACGTGATAAATTGTTTATGGTTTTAAATACGCTATCTCTATTGCCTGATTTCAAATTCATACTTCCGGTAAATATAGCACTCTAAAATTCTTTCGAGCCATTGAACGAATACTAATCTCCTGATAAATTGTGCATTTCACCAAAAATAATTAAGCCGTTTCAAATGAAGTACATTAAAATGAGGACTATAAAAATAAATAAATTAATTCTTCTAGTTTTTGATAAACATCTGACACGTGATCGGAATATCGTGCATCACATTTTTATGAATATAAGATAACTGCTCGCAAAGGCATCATTTGGCATTCTGACCCAAATAAACTAGTAATCTCAGAAATTTAAATTCGAGATACAATTCTCTTGATGCTTTCTTTATTAACTAAAATTTCACTTTCTAAAAGCCTCATCGTAACAAACGGTAATTTTCTTCATGATGAACCAAGCACGGATATTAATAGAGAATATATTGCTTTTCAACCATAAAGGAAAGCGTAATGAGGTTTATAAGATTCTATTGCTACTTTTCTGTGACATCTCCAAGTAAGATAGAGTTGATTTCCTTGCCCTAGAAAAATTGTTACTCTCTCTCTCTTTCTCTCTCTCTCTCTCTCTCTCTCACACACACAAACACATACACACAATCTGCTACTATAGTCACCTCGATCACTAGTGTTTATCTCACATTGATACCATTGTGCTGTTCAAAAGTAAGCAATAAATATGGCGAATGCTCCCCATATGACCTTATATATTTGAGGATAGTTTTATCAGGCATTTTACGCAAACAACAGGAGGTCGCACTATGCACAGGTAAATATTTTGAAGAGCTTGAAATCATACATTTTCGGTGACTAGTTACACTATACACAGGTTATTTATTTTCTAGAGAGATTAATATTAAAGCAAAAGTTCAAGGGTCACACTATTATGAAGTTGCTTACGTCCATATCACGGTGAATCACCGGTTTCCGTACGATATCGAAAGTGTGCAACGTCAAGCCTAGTTAGAAATATATGGGTGACCGCTTGCGAATACTAAGTGCTCTAGTCTTAGATGTGAGGGAAGTGTAATGGATAAAGTCTCGGAATTGTTAATTGTTAATCGGTGAGCTAAATAGTTTCATTATATTCATTTACGCGCAAAATCCCCCTGCATTCGTCTCTTCTCCCGTATCTATGGGTTAATTAGTAAGAATTCTATCACTAAATTATTATTATCTTCAAAAAATAATTACAATATAAAATATATTTCCTGGCTTTAAATAACCAACAAAGATACCGTAGATAACGAATCAATATCCATGTAATCGGCTTACACACGAGCTTACACGGCGAGATGAATGATTAAACTTAGTCGTCAGATTGAACGTGGTTATATATCCAATAGATTAAAGCATTAATTAAAACAAAATTGTTTTTCTAACAGTTAACAGTTCAATCCCTACGTCTTGTAATTCTTAGATATTACATTCTCTGATCCATTTGAAGATACAGAAAAAATATAACCAAAACCAAAAAAAAAAAAAAACGATTTGAATTAAGTAATGTGAGATTTTTCCTAAGTGTGGAAAAAGGGATGAGAACTATATATTGTAGAGGATTGAGGATGGATAATTATTTTCAAAATTATGAGGTTACTGAGTATGACACACTCATCTGAGTAATATTGGGAGGGTACAGTTGAGTATAACAACCAATATGACGATACGAAGACAAAAAAGAAAGGAAAGAAAACGAAAAACAAAACAAAACAAAATGCCGTAAATTAAACATTATTTTATAACTTGTTTAATACGCCTTAATGTTTATTTTCTGACGTTATTGTTTTATGAACTTTGTTCCTGTCAAACGATATTTGATAAACTGTTGAAGTACATAGTCAATATGAGAAAGGTTTCTGAATTTAATCTTCATTTTGCTATTGCGCTAATGGTCTTGAACAAAAGCAATCCTAGTCTTACTTGTTTACAAGTGAACTCTTATCGATACACATTGAGTTTAAAACAGAAGTAATTTAATATTATTGACGATATTAATAAACATCTGTCGGGAAATGAAACAACTAATTTTCCTTTTGATTTTCGTTGATTTTTTTTGTCTGCATCATTATCAGTTCAATGACAACACAATAAACCGTTTGCTTAAATGAACAGAACAGGTGAAAACAAGCAAGGAGAGAAATATCTTCTTAACTGAAGTGGCAAAAAAGTCATATCTATTCTGTTGTATTTACCTTATTTTGTTAATTTACCTGTTATCTCCTTATCCTACTTACTCTGGATCGAGTCTTCTTTTAACTTGGTAATGCCGACATTTTATGATAATATTAATGTGTAACAAGACATAATTTACACACACACACACACACACACACACACACACACACACATATATATATATATATATATAAGGAATGCAAAAATGTTCAGTAATGATTTTCCAAAGCTCTTGCAGCAACTTCTCTGGTCATTCTCATAGTTGTATTGTTTTCGCTGTTGTAACTCTCAGTTATGAACAAATAATTTTCTCCAAACGAAAACTCTTTGAAATTATAAAAACACATTTTTATAGTAAAAATTCCAAGAATTCATATTTATAATAAGATTACCAACAATTCCAAATCATAATAAAATTATCAATATTAATTTTTTATAGTATATATTTAGTTGAAGCCATAAAAATTTTGTTCAAAATATTTAAATTTCAGTATTATATGAACCATAGAAGATAGTATGCTGTTAAAAATTAATAAACAATGAATAGCAGAGAGAAAACTAAAAGACAAAACTTTACTAAGTACTCCATAGAATATGTGATCCATCATAACCACACACCCTGAAGAACACGGCGCGTAGAAGGGATTTGATCTGTCAAATTATCATGAAGAACGCAAAGAAAAATATATAAGTAGCAACTTTTAATTTAATTTTTGTTGATGTACAATATAACTAAGTATTATCTTTTTTAAACATTTTAAAGCCAATAAAAACTAAGGATAGAAAGAATCAAATCAATGTCTTTTCTAATAAAGGACAGGTGGTACCCTAAAAGTGAGGGAAGAAACTTGTTGATTAAGTTGTTTTTGTTGTTTTTCTTTTTTTCTTTTCTTCATTCTTTCATGTAAGCAATCAACGAATCAAGAACCAGCCAATTATTAAAAGTAATACACCACAAATATATTAAAGATCAAAATCCCAGGAAAACCGTTTTTGCCTCCTTTTTTCTCCTACATCTTAAGAAAAATAATAGCTATTTTAAATTAACATTTTTATATGATTTTCTCAAAAAAGAAGTCGAACAGTTTTTGAATATTCCTTAAAATTTGCATACATGAATCTCCACCAATTTACATCTCTAATTTGTGTTCTTAATTTAAGATCAAATTAACGTGAATCTCATGTCAAAACAAGGACTTTTTCCGGCATTTGAATATTTCTATATCGAGTCCAACATTTCTCTAATTCTCTCTTTATAAATATCATCATGATCATCAGTTTTTCCCTAGCATCATTTTATTATCCTTTGCACTTTTAATAACCTATTTATTAAAATTCTGTGATTTCCGTCAGTCTGTCCATGATATCCTCTAAAATAACCATACATTGACCAATCGAGACGAAATTTTAGGGGAACATGCAAACAGATAAAGGGGTAAAAAGTACAGTTGATTTAATGCGTTGCTTAGTACAATAAATATTATTAATTTTCTGTAAAAGAAAATATTTATTATTTGCCATTCAAAATAGTCCCACTGTTTAAAAATAATTTAATGCTTAAAAAAACAAATATTTATTTAATAAAAATGCAATACTGCATTTTGCATATATTTTCTCTAACTTTCTTGTTAGCGCTGTGTTTGCGAGAAACATAAAGAAATAACAAGGCTTCAAAAAGTTCGAATTTGGCCCCAGAAAGAAATATTTGCTCATGAACAGTTGTATGTTGCATACTCAAGAATAAGAAACCTATTTTCCACTGTTAAAAGGGATAAAAATTCTTTAAAACTATTGGTTACCAGGAAACTTATAAAATTAAATTAAATTTTATTAAAGTGTCTTTCCAGACACATCAGCTTATTCAAATTTCATCGAGTGATTCGCGAAGTTAAAAGTTGAGTTAGTAAGTCTCGAGAAAAATGTTAGCGATAACTTCAAAAGTACTGTGATGATTTTAACACGCGTCAAATTCAAGTGTTAATAATTACGAATCTGTATGAAAATTATTATGATATTATAGTTAATCGAAAATAAAGGAAAACTTGAAACACCTGGAGTGTGGTTCTACAGAAAGATGCTGCGGATATCTTGGATCGAGAATGTGAGCAATGATAAGGTTTTGGAAAGGATCGAAAGAAAAGAAAATTAATACTGAGCATCAGGAAGAGACAGTTAAAGTTTCTGGGACATACAATGAGAAGGGAGGGCTTGGAGAACCTGATACTAAAAGGCCAGATAGAGGGAAGGAGAGACAGAGGAAAACAGCGTGTAAAGTCCTTGACTGGCCGGAGCAGGAGGATGGCCGAACAGGGGTTGCGTGGTAGAAAAAGGAGAAAGAGTGCTAAGAGCCACCAGTTATCGGGAGACGTGGAAGGCCATGATCGCCTACTTCCTGAAAGGACAAAGGACATAGTAGAAGAAGTTCTAAGAAAACACAATTTGCTAATTCCCGTATTTTAACGGTAAATTATTTCTCCATTTTTTTTTTTAATTTATTTTTTATAGTCAACCATATCTGATATTTTTTTGCTTAGCCATAATTACCATTTCTTTATTTACATTTTTTACAGGAACGGGCCACAAATATTGGGAAACCAGTGAAGGTAAAGCTTCATTAGATGAGTAAATGGGTTCAAAATTGAGGAAACATTTCCCCACGACAGTGTATTCAAATGTTTTTAAATTTCAGTTTTGTTTGGCACAAGGACACTGTGGTAGTTTTTAGTAATGATCGAAACCCCAATAGTAGCAATATTTACCTTTCAGATTTAGGGAGTTATAATTATAATAATAATTATTATTATTATAATTTTTATTATTGTTTACAGTTTATAAAAAATGTTTAATTTAAAATGTAATTGTCTTGAAATATATCAAGAGTTGTATCCCCACTCCCTTTCAAAACCAGGTGTTACCCTTTATCCCTGGCCGGTGCTTTTTTAAATCGTAGACAAACGAATTATCTAAATGAAAACGGAATTTCAGTTTAAGAGAAGCACGAAGTATTCAAAGAAAATTTCATTCTGTTTACTGGTAATATCACTCTACTGCTATGAAAATGCTCCTTTATGTGGTTTTAGACAAGGGGAAAAATTCCTTTCGTTGCTGTATTCCATGCTCTGTTTTAATATTTTCCTTTCAGATTTAGTTAGTTGGTATCTCTTAGCATATTTCAAATAATAATAATAATATAAAACGTATATAAGCCACTCTGGCGGAAGAAAATTTATCTTCCTCAGCATGACTAGTTAATTGTACTATACTAAGTACATACTTAATAATTTTTCTAGGACGTTAGCAACCCTGTAGGTTAAAGAAAATTGAACCTACAAAGGGCAGAACAACTCTTAAGGAGTCAACGGCCAACTAACTAGAGGTGGTGTCTCAATAAATCACCGTGGAGAGGCAACGGGATACCACTCCACTATCTACCTCTCTCTCAATCATGGTTATTCACGACAAATATATGAAAACCAACAGCGAGAAGGGGGTTGCTTCCCAAAGAAATAACTCCTCGCTCGGTAAGGATCGACATGGGCAACAGGTGCTATCTGACCGTCACCGGCAACTGTTAACACCAACGGCGTAAAGGAGACATTTTACTCCAAAATTTGTCCCTCGTCCGGGAAAGAACGACATGAGCTACAGGTGTCTCTGGACCGTTATCCTGCGACTGTGCGCAACAAAGAAAGAATTACTTTTGGTACATGGAACGTCAGGACACATAACAATTGTGGACAACTACAGAATGTCAAGCAGAAGATGGACAGATTGAAGGTCAATATCCTAGGCATATGCGAAACCAGATGGCCTAACAATGGGAACCTCAGTAGTGACACCGACAGGATAATTTATGCAGGAGGCAAAAACAAAAAAAAAGGTGTCGGCTTAATACTAGACAAAGAAATGCGTTCTTGGATACTATCAGCTTTAAGAGAGAGTACTCTTGGTTAGGTATTAATCCGTCTCCTCCTTCCAGTTATGGGTGAAATAACAGGACATATTTGGTTCTATAGCCTTTGAATGGCAACCAGTCTACCGCAGAAATCAATGGCAACCTACTGCGGGATAATCTTCTGCCCAGTCAGTCATGTCTCTTTTGAGACATGATCGCCCAAGCGTGTTTCACGTATGTCACTTAACTTACTGACTCTTGGTTAAACTGAGGAGAAAGCCCTTCAACATAGCTATCACAGTAGTTTATGCGCCGACAACTCAATGCACTGAAGACAAAATAGAATCATTCTATTCCATACTGGACAGTGCAAAGGCTCATTGCAAAAGCCAAGAAATTAGGATTATAATGGGTGACTTGAATGCCAAGGAAGGTAAAAAGAGGGAAGGCGACAGGACCGGCAAATTTGGGCTGGGGAACGCAACGAACGAGGAGAAAAATGGATAAAATGGTGCACAGCAAATGATCAGGTAATTACTAACACCTGGTTTCAAGAACATCCATGACGTCTATGGACATAGCGAAACCCAGGAGTCGACACAAAGAGCTAAATAGTTCAATGCAAAACATATCCAGATGCTGACTGCGGAAGTGAACATGTCCCAATCATATGCAAACTAAGGATAAAAATCCGGAGGATGAAGAAGCCCAGTACAGCACCAAGACAGAAATACAACACGTTCGTGAATGATCTCACCCTGCAGAAAGAAAACGCTAAGAGCTTGAGAAAGAAGTACAAAGAACAAATTGGAAAAGGACACTCGAAATGGGACTCACTAAAGAAAGCGATGGTGACCTTAGCGAACAACATTGCCTCAAATGAAATCAGACGCAGAAGAAAAAACGAGTGGATGACGGAAGAGATACTCCACATGATGCAAAGGAGATAAAAAGTAACGCCAAGACATAGAGGAGACTACAGGAAACTACACAGGGAGAATAGTAACAAATGCAGACAGGCTAAAGAGGAATGGCTCAATAACAAATGCGCAGAAGTAGAAAGACTGAGCAGGACCAATAAAGCAGAAATGCATAAAGTGATAAGAGAACTGACAGGACAAAAAACCTGCTCCTCAACAGGATGCATAAAATCCAAGGAAGGGACAATCATATTGGAGAAAGAAAAAATACTCCAGCGATGGGAAAAATATATAAAGGATCTTTTTTGTGACAGGAGAGAATAACCGAGAATACATAAGGAGGAGGATGGACCTGAAATACTAAAGTCCGAAGTGGAAGCTGCAATGGCCAAACTGAAGAGAAACAAAGCAGCTGGTCCAGATAGCTTGTAATAAAGCTGCTGATAGCCCTGGAAGAATACGGCATAGAAAAGAGTATCGACATTTTTGGGAAAGACATCGAAGTAATCAAGAATCTCTACTAGCAGCAAACGGCCTGCATACGGACAGGTAACGATTTCGGTAGATTTACAAAGATAGAAAGAGGCGTATGTTTCTTTGCACCGGATCTGTACGACTTGTACAGCGAGAATATTGTGAGTACCCTAGATGCTACGCCAAGATTTGTTATTGGAGGCCACAACTTGAACAACATAAGGTATGCAGTTGATACAGTGATGATTGCAGGCACGGAAAGGAAACTACAAGACCTTCTACAGAAGGTAGCGGTGGAGAGTGACAACAAAGGACTACAAATAATCTTTAAGAAAGCTGAATGCATGGTCATCAGCAAAAGGTGCAACCCAAAATGCCAAATACAGGTGGGGGATACCAGAATCAAGCAAGTACAAAGATTTTAATACCTAGAGCGTGTTCTAACAGGAGATGGGAAAGTGTGACACAGAAATTTGAAGGCGAATTGTCATGGCAAATGACGCGTTCCTGAAGCTGAGTAAAGTTATAACACACAGGGAAATTTCACTAGAAACAAAGAAAAGAATGCTGGATTGCGATGTGATGTCAGATTTTTAATACGGCAGTGAATGCTGGATAATATAATCGAAAATAAGGAAAAACTTGAAACAGCGGAAATGTGAATGTTGCGGATATCATGGACGAAGCAAACGAGCAATGATTAGGTTTTGGAAAGAATGGCAGCGAGAAGGAAATTTATACTGATATCAGGAAGAGACAACTGAAGTTCCTGTGACATGCAATGAGGAAAGAGAGCTTGGAGAACCTAATACTGACAGACCAGATAGAAAGAAAAAGAGACAGAGGAAGGTAGCGGATAACTTATTTGCAGAGCCTGATCAGGTGGATGACGGAACGGGGGTTGCAAGGTGTAAGACGAGCAAACATGCTAAGAGCCACCAGGGATAGGGAGACGTGGAGATCCATGATTGCTTACGTCCTGAAGGGACAGGGCACATAGAAGAAGAAGAAGAAGAAGAAGAAGAAGAAGAAGAATAAGAAGAAGTCTCTGAGAGTTGGAAAAACATATCTACAGCTTGTGTCTTTATTATTTACGAAAATTCTGTTATTATTGTTAATACCTATTTGTGACACGATAACTAGGCATATATATATTTTATTATTATAGATTAAAATAGAAAATGGTTAAGAATAGAAAATAGCTTAAAAACATATTTAACAAAAGTGAAAAAGAAGAGGAAAAAATAAATAAATAAACGCTTTTTCTTTTATGAGGAAAATTGTGGAAGAGACAAGAGTATCTGTTTACTGTTTTAAATCCTACCGCTCTTCCGCTAAATATTTGACTCATTGATTTAATGTGAGAAAGAGATAAGTTCAGGAGATAAAAGTTCAGGAGGTGCGTTTTCGAATGACCGGGTTAAAGGCTGTCTTTTACTGTATCTTGACCACACATTAAGAATTTCCCGGTGGAAGCTTTATTAAGATAAAAAAAAGATAACTGAAATTTCAGACTTACAGTCGCTAATGTTTATCACCGGTGGTCTAAAGCATTTCCGGATTTCCGGATTCATTTTAAATAAATAGAAGTAGAGTAGAGTGAGAGAGTCAGTGAAAGGAGTTCCGCCGGGCGCGAGCTTGAAGTAAGAATCTCCGTTCGTCTTGTTTCGGTCAGTTCGGATTTGTTGATCTCCATTAATTAGAGTTAGAGCTGAACGTCACATCGCCTGCCCCCAACCTAACTCTAAACGAAATAAAGCATCGTTTCAACTCATTCAAGTTGTGGAAGTTCGTTCCTTATATCTTGTACCCCCAGCTTGAGGCTCCGACATTTTCTACAAATTTCCGGCAACATCACAGCGTGGAGAACGGCCGCCGGAGAAATTGTTCGGACGGACCGTTAGGGTGTTACAATTTATCTACGTATGTCGCTGTATCTGTTTAAAATAATGATGTTGACGATGATGACGACGACGATGATGATGATGTAATTACTCCTAACCTTACTTTCATAACTTATTTCCCACGTCAATCAGTGCTAGGTTGATGATATTTAGATATACTTCAGATAAAAACGGAGCGGACAGAATCTCAGTCTCATAAATTGAAAATTCAAAAAATCGCTGTATATACATTATAATGTCAAATTGAAACTTTCTTCACACAAAGGATTATAGAATACTAGAACTCCTGAATTATGAACTATATCGTATATGGGTTTGTAGCATTGATAGAAAATACTTTTTACGGATTTAGCTTCGTGTGTATAGGGTCTCCGTGTTTTGTTTACATTTTGAACCTTTTAAAAACACTTTTCGTATGGCTTTTTTCGCATCAGCTCGAGTTTTATGAGATATTAGATCTTTCTAATTATGAAATCTATCGAATATGAGAACATAGAATTGTTAGAAAACGATTTTGTAGAGTTTGGGTCGATTTAAGTTTTTGTTCCAGAACTGACCCATGAATTCATAAAGAACTCGTTTGGAAATTATATTACCGGCCACTATAAATTAATTTTGAGATTTATTTTATGAAATTTTTTCCTATGACTTTATTATCAGCCACGTATGGTAAAATATATATATGTTTTTAATCATTTCACCCCAAGCAAGTCGGTATCGCCACTGAATTGCAGGGGGCTACATAAAAGAGTTAAAGTTTTAAATAGGAAAAGAGGGAAGACAAAAACGAACTAGCTACAGAGGAAGAAAGGGGAAAGGGCAAGAGAAGGATATGAACGCAGGAGTGAAAGCAGTTACAAAGGTAGAGAAAAAGGAAACGAACAAGATACACGGGGTTATGTCGAAAGGTCTGGTGTTAAGTGAATAAGAGATAAGAATTGACTTTGTATTTAAATTCCAGTTGTGACACTGCCATTCGGCTGGCCGGTTGGTTCGGTCGCTGTTGCTGGTCGTGATGTTTTCGTCAGATGATGTCATCACAAAAGTTGGTTTACAAGACGTCTCTTGCAACAACGCACCATTGTCCCGCGTTGTGAATTGATCCCAGAGGTTGCGTCGTGCAATTTTAATAGTCGCCTTTTAGGCCCACTTCGGACACTGGTGTACACTTGTGGTTAAAATAATAATTACGGCACAAAAAAAAAAAAAATTAAAAAAAATTAATAAACTAAAAGACCAAGGTCGATCACGACTGGAGAGTTACGTAGAATGTCTTTATAAACATTAAAAAAAACGATGTTTTTTCTTTTCACAGGAGCAGATAATACAGTTGTCAAAAATGATCATATAGTTGTCGGAATGCCGGCTACAACGGAGAGAGAATGTTCACTAAAAATATCAGAGCATCCAGTCCTTAAATAAAAATGTCTTGCCTAAGTTTCGTTAAAGTAAACAGAGCTCTGCAAATTTTCACTAATGTCTTTTCACTTATTCATTAAATTTTCATTAAAGTCTTCACATATTCTCTATAATCAGGGCTGTCAATTTTCTATGTAACTTCTAAAAGAGCAACGTCCATTCGGGTCCTTATCGGAGTCTAACGGAGTTTACCGAAGTAGAACGAACGAAGAATCAGAATTTTCCTTAAGTCAATCTGCGGCAGGCTTGATTTCGAAATTAACTCTTTAGCCATAAGTCCTATGGTGGGCGACCAGCTGTGGGTCATGGCTCCCCGTTTGGGAACCTTTTTCCACAGTCGTTAAATTTCGACTGATAGCTAATCAGCCAACTGAAAAGCAACTAACTGAAAAGCAACTGAATAACTGATCTTTCATGCTGAGTCCGGACGTTTATAACCATTTACAATCCTCTCTGGGGTTCCAGCCGGCTCGAGGCCAATGCAATCGTTTTCCGCCCACTCGATTTGCGGAAGCGGTTTAACTCGACGAATGAGATATCGCCAGCTCATATTGTATTCCGATTTTTCCAATTTTCCACTGTTATGTTGTATGTAACAGAAATAGTTGAGTAAATAATCACAAACAACGGAAATAAAGTAAATGAAATATATTACCGGAAAATAATATGTACAACAGAGTTGTTTGTAGAGTACAGGAACAATGGTTTAGTAACACGAATCGTAGTAAGACGTAGAGTCTGTGTATATCAAACTTCCGGTTCGCTACCGGAAATACTCGACTGACTTGGTATCGGGCTGAACAGTCAACGCTAACGCAATGCTAACCGCAACTCTCAACGCAACGCAACGCAACACAACGCAGCAACACTGAGGTCTTTCCACTACCACTTTATGTAGTGCTAGGAACAGCCCATTATAAGAACAAAGACGGAAAGCGCCCTAACATCCACAGACTTCTGTTTCCCAGAAAAATCTGTTGAGGGACTGTAACCCCGTCTGACCCCATCTTATAATTCTGACATTTGTTTTGGCTAAAAAATGTTTAGCTTTACCAAAAAATATCCTCTTCAAACACGAAAGAAGAAAACAATTTTTTTTCCTTTTTCTTCCCAGAAATAGTTAGATTTTATATTCCCTGGATTTTGGAAGTTCATGATAGTATTAAAATAGTTAAATTTTTTATTCCCCATATTTTACAAGTATTTGATAGTATTAAAATAGCTTTTACCTAAGCTCACATCGCGTATTACAATAAAGCATAACTAATAATATTGCTAATATCAATTTCTCTCTCTCCGCTATATTAAACCAAACAATGGAAAGTATCCCCGCAGGAGATACTGTCACAAAAGCTGTCAGGAAAGCAAATGTATGGAAGGGAGTTCCACAGGCGGGAAGCGCGAGAAAAGAAACTGTTTTTGTTGATCTAACTGTAAAAGTGTGGGACCTTGATGCCAGTCTGGTTGCCTGAGTAAATTCATGTGAAAGGGGCACTATTAACCTGAGTTCTTCGGAGCAGAAGCCATGAAAATATTTGTAGAAGAAATAGAGGGAAACCACATCATGCCGATGAGAAAGTGGCTAGAGTCGAACTCCCAGGTCGGGACCAATCACATTACAGATTTGCCTTTGGAGCCTGTCGAGAACACTAAGACGAACAGCAGGGGCGCCTGACCAGATATGTCAACAGTATGCCATGCACGGTCGAATGGTTGATTTGTGTATGTGCAAGATAGATTAATTTATCGAAATTACCGAATTTTTGTTAGTATATTCAACGATAGAAGAAAATGGTCTAAATTTTCAGTATATGATTTGTTTATTTTAAACAAGCTAAAAAATAGAACTGAAACGCAAAGTATCGAGCAGTTTATGTAAAACTTTCTCTGTATGATCTGCAATGCCAAATGGCAAAAAAAGATTTCTTGTAAAAAAGATGCTTCACTACACTAGTTTAAATTGTTAGTGATAAAATGGAAATATTAACCGAGAATAATAAATGATGCATAACATCGGAGACAGTCATGCGGAAAATATCCGAATCAAACACTGAAATTTATTTTCCCGAACATGGTTATGTACATCGCTTCGATATGTGGTTTCAATATATATTAAATGACAAGTAAACTATTTTGGTCCCTGACCAAGCCTAAAAATTGCACAATCATGGCATATATTGTGAAGCGGCAATCTACATATGTGTTTTCATCAATTTCTTTCAGATGTTTTGCTGGTGACTGCTCACCCTGACGCTTATCACCTTAAATGAGTTAATCATATATCTTATGTTTGACCTAAAGAATGTCCATGGAAACCCTAACAGAGCATTTCGGGGATGTCAATGACATATTTGCTAAGCGTCACGCAAAATATGATGCACAATGGTACAAAATCAAGCGTAAAAATGAAATTCGAGTATAAATAGCAGAAAGCCTCTTGGCGGACTGGCTCAGCATGGCTTCGATACCAGTGAGTGTTAGTTGCAAGCGCCTTTCTGTTGAATGGTACAATCGCAACACATGCAAACAATGCCATCCTCAAAACTGACATGAACGCCAGTGGACAGTGGACAACGGAAACTGTCAACGACGGCCGTGTCTGAAGCAAAATGTTGCCAAAACTCGGTAATGTAATGAAACTGGTATTTCATCCAGTTTTGATACATCATTTCGCGATAAAAATGTTCAGTGAAGGTCACAATTGTCAATATTTTACCTGCAATGAACGAGAAATTCCAGACCCATAATATAAATACAACATAAACATGATAAATTTTCCGATGAACGTTCTCAAATTTAAAAGCTTTGATAAACCAATGCCATTTTTGTTCTTATATATAAACGCGTGCGAAAACTAACTCTTAGATTGCTTTGATGAAGTCTTTCAGATGACGAAACGTGTTGGATAAGAAAATCTCTCCCCCTTCTCTTCAGTTCTTACACACACACACACACACACACACACACACACACACACACACACATATATATATATATATATATATATATATTTGTCTATACTTCTGAGATGAGGTATTATTTACATTATTTACATTGTTCGGACAGTTGTTCTCATTTTTACTGGCATGTTTACCACGTGTCAGCTGTTGTACACTACGGCTTTCTTCAGGTACTGGGAATTTTGAACAGAACTTTTATCTCAATCACTGGGGTATATCATTCTGATTCCATATGTGATGGTACTTACGGATGACACCTAGTTATCACCCTTTAACTCATTTCTATACGTTATTTGTTCACCACTGCTGGCCCAGTGGACATAAGCGTTGGTTAGTTCCAAAGAGTTGTGAGTTCAATACCCAAAGAAATAGCTTATATAGCTGAGTTAAAGGAAGAAAACTATATGTCATCCGGAAGTGGCATCGCACATGGAATGAGAATGATATACCCCAGTGATCGAAATAAAGTTTTTGGTTCCAAATTCCGAGCGCCTGAAGGAGGCCAGTGCGTACATAGGTCGAAACGTCGTATACATGCCAGTAAAAATGAGCACAACAGTCCGAACAGGATATATATATATATATATATATATATATATATATATATATATATATATATGTCTAATTTTTTATCTACGTATATGAATATATCTCTGGGGTTGTTCTATATTAGTTGCATGAGTTTTAAGATAGAATATTATTAGGATCGTATCTTGTAATGATTTGGAATGAAATTCAAATTTCTAATTACAGACTCTAAAATGTTTTCAGACTTATGCCAAAAAGAATATCAATTTATACTTATTGTGTCTATCCAAAGTATATGCTTAAAGGATCAACATTAAATTACACTCTTTCGATTTTTCTTATATCATTAAAAAATATATTATGACAGCGAACAAGAAAGTTTCTTAAAATCCGACCAGTATCTGATAAGGTTAGTCGACTTTTTAAAATTCATTTTATAATTAATCCTGCTATTGACGATAAATTATTTCTGAAAGTAAGAGACCATAAACAAAATTCTATCGACATCTTTGGAATATTTTCTTGATTTTTGCTCTACTACTTTCGTATAATACTTAATAGAAGTAGTAGTCGTAGTAGTAGTATTAGTGGTACGCACACACATACCTGCGCATATATTTAATCTATGTGTCTCTCTATATATGATTCTATACCTCTCTTTATAGCTCTCTCTATATAACTCTATATCACCATATCGCTATATATCTCACTGTATAAACCTGTTTATATATATATATATATATATATATATATATATAGTATATCGAGGCAGCAAGTAATTTTCTAGACATATGCTATTAAATATAAGAGACAATGAATGTCTATTATGTTTAATCATGAGCCGTTCTAAACGTCGTATTTTTGCTTTAATTTCAGTTGAAAGCTTAGAAGAAAACCAATAAATAATTATCCAAATGTTGGAGAATTTTTGTCTTTATTTTCAACTGAAATTAAAGCAAAAATACGACGTTTAGAACGGCTCATGATTAAACATAATAGACATTCATTGTCTCTTATATTTAATAGCATATATATATAAATCGCTCATTCACTAATAAATTAGAGCACTCTGGCTATTGGGTGTGTATAATGACAATATACATGCTAAAAAGTCTGCTTTCTTCTACCGTGCGCCCATGGCACAGAGGTAGAACCACCAACTGACGCCACTTCGGTTGGGTTTCAATCCTGGGTTAAAAGCAATCGGAGTCTAACCGTACTGATGAGCAGTGTGTGTGTGTGTGTGTGTGTGTGTGTGTGTGTGTATGTATGTAATGTATGTATGTATGTATTCGCGTATATATAATTAAGTTTGTATTCCTATTTGCAGATATATGAATCCATCACGTTTAATAAATGCATGCACATATATGCAACCGACGGGAGTATCAACCAATTTAAACTAGGAGAACGACTTGAAGAGAAACAGGAGATTTCGAAGGCGTTTGGAGACCATGACTAAAACCAATAGCTATTTTATTGAAAAAGTTTACTCTTTAGTATTTTAAGATATTTCTGTCTAATTTTGGTAAATATATTTGTTAAAATGTGATATTAGTGTTGCTTTCATTTTTGTGTAATTTAGACGAAGATTTATTAATCGCACCCTGTATATGAGTGTAATTATACATAATATATATAAGGATCATTTGAATGTGCTTAAATGCAAGGTAACAGGGGTGTATGTGTAAAGATGTGTGTGTGTGTGTGTGTGTGTGTGTGTGTGTGTGTGTGTGTGTGTGTGAATGGCTCAATAATGAAATCCAAGCTTAAACAACAAAGGAGAGAAATGGAGAAAATAATCTTGTAACAAATTTAACATTGCTGATGCCAACGAATAAAAAAAGATAGAGAACTAATTTGTTTAAGAAATAAAAGCACTCAACCAAATATATGAGCTGATGACCATATATTGTAATTGTAAGAACACTGGACTCAAAAGATCATTATCAAGGAGTTCAATCCTCATTAGTTGCCTTATCCATGTATCCTTGTGCCATAGCACGTATAGCACACTCATAAATTAAATAACGTATATTTTGAATTAGCTTTTTAAAATATTCAAATAATCATCAAAACAGGCCCCGTTTATAGAACCCTTCTTAAATACCGAACAAATCATAAATTGATTATAAATGATATGCATATATATTTTTTATTAATTCAATAATGCGCACACGCTTAAATGCGTTAAACTTGATATTTCCAACTTTTACTTTGCTTTAGTCATAAATGAATTAAGAATTGTTAATTTTAAAGAGCTGAAATTGCTCTCTAATTATAAATAAACATCTAAGGATATATTTGCGCGAAAACGGAAACTTTTTTCTTGGTAATTATAAAGATGATAATACAAAAACATACGTATAAGAACCTTATAAAATTATAAATAATTATAGAAACTGCGATATAAAAAATGGAAGTGATTTTTATTCCATTCAGATTTTTGGTAAAATTTTTATAAGGAAGCGTATAAAATTTAGTGAGATACAACGGAAAATAGAAACAAGTAAAAAAACAATCACCTGATTTTTAAAACAGAAATAAACCCTGAAATAAAGTTGTAAAAGTTTCAAGATGTAACTTACCTTTCGTTTTTTATGTATATTTCTTGTTTTTTGTAACCAATATTTCATAATCCTTTAGATAAAGTTTATATGATCAAGAGAAAAAAAAGTCTTTTTCTCATCTCAGTAATAGTAGCCTAAATATTTCCTGCAACATTCGTAGTCGTAACAGTGATATTAGTTGTCGGAGTTGTGATAACATGTGGGAAGCTATGCAAGTTAAAACTCAAGTTGTGATAGGATAAAAAGATTTAAAGAGATATTTTCTGAAAATTTAACCGTTTATTAACCATCGCTGCAGTTTGATTAACCTTAGTGTCATAACGGTTAGTCGTTTTTAATATTATTTTAACAAATAATATTACGCGAAAAATTAAAAAGAAACTAAATTTTTGGCATTGGTTATGTCAGTGGTTTTTGTTTATCACAATCAAATCTGTAATTTTTACGTAAGACATAAATATACTTTTAGGTATGTATTTATGTTCCCTTAAACCTGCCTAAATTATTAAAGAAGCGAGGAAAATTGCCTTTCATGTTAATGGCTTATATTTAATAAAACTTTGAAACAAGAAGTAGGGATCTGAATTCGTACAGGTTACAGAAATGCGCTCATGAACATGAACGACACTCGATATTGTCGCAGGTGTTTTAAACAAGTGTTTTTAAAAGTTCTTCTTTTTGATGTAGAAGACAATTTTCTATATATATAGATAAACTGTAAAAGATTGGTTGCATCTTTAAAACTTTTTTATTATTATTCTGTTTTTCTTTAGCTGAAAACAAACTTGATCGAAGATTGATAAAATAATACATCAGTATTGGAATCACCAATGTGTTCCAACTTATTTCAGTTTCACTCTCTTTTTTATGAGATATTTTCCGTTTGAAATAATGCATCTTGAATGAATAGAATAAACAAAGAAAGCACTTAGATTTACGACAATTTATTTCATTGTAAAAATGTGTATCACATTAATTCCACTATCAAAAAATAATGAAACATATTATAAACTCACTAATTCCGAGTTTTACAATATAGGAATATAAAAGATATTACTATTAGAGGGTAGTGGGTGCTGAAAAGTCTTCAGGACTATCTACTTCTCAAAGATCAAAGTTCATAATACTGATTTTGGGAAGATTGTTGGGCCGAGGAATTTTCAGCTCCACTCGTATGTGACATCGTGTCAATTCTTTCCTGTTCATTTCATTAACAACCATTTATGACGACAGAGAAACATTTATATTATTAATAATTCGACTAGTGCTTTCACTGTCTTTAGCTCGGAATTCTAGTGATTTTGCATTGTGATTTCGCATGGAGCTGTTACTAGAAACTATAGTAGAAAATGTAAAACCTGTTATAATTGTTTTCTAAACCTTGCAAGTTAGTAATAGCAGTAGTAGCAGTAATAGTACTGTATTTAAAAGGGATAATGTCTATCATCAGCAATAGTTACCAGTAAAGAACAGACTGTTATTAAGTTTATCGGCCGAATGGTTTGGTAGGAGTCGTTGGTGGGAATTTATGGCGTGTTTGCCTAAATGCGAAAAGGAGAAAAGATTTGTTCTACTTGTCTGCCACTCTTGGGTAAACAGGGAAGTTGTGGAGGGTAGAGTGATGCGTTCTGAAAAACGGCAGCTGATGGCACCATCGCATTACGGGTAGTGTTTTCTACTCAGAGCCAAATATTATATGAAAAGAGTAAGCATCCTTGCTAGTTCTTTTTGCTGCTTTCGTACAGGAATAGACGTCTTGCATTCGCAGAACCAAAAAGCATTTGTAGGCTAAAGACATCCGTATAGGCACACACACACACACACACACACACACACACACACACACACACACACACACACACACACACACACTGAAATGCTAAAAATTAACCTGTACAAAGCTTTTCGAAAGTTTTCCACAATATAATCAAAGAAGTGGGTTGCATAGAGCAATGTTACCTTAGTCCACTTCTTAGAATAATTAAATGCACTTTATCACTTTGTTGAATATATTGCGGCCGGTAATAAAGTCAAAGTAAATCACAAAAGAAGTTATAGTTTTGGCTAGCCACAGAAAAAATCGCAAATAATATATAGCATCTGGTAATAAAGTCACGGGAAAAAGTCCCACCTAATTAATAGTGGCCGGCAATGAAGGAAAAATGTCATAGAAATGATTAAATTGCAATAAGCAATTAAATACATATTAAATTAAATACATATTAACAACCTTAATTTATGGCATTACATGTATGCTAAAAAAGATTTATTTGGTCTCATTTCGGACATGTTTCTAAGGCTGACCTATTTATGGATTTTCTCTCTGTCGGTCTGTTGTCATACTGCCCGACGGTGAACACTGAATTTTTTAACTCACTTCCACCACAACTTTTTTTGACTAGTGACATATTTGGTGCACAAAAATAATAAGCCGATTTATAAACCAAGATTATTATTGTCAATAATATGTCAGGAGGCCTCAATTTTTTTAACATTATTTTTCACTAAATCCAAATATTGGTGATAATTGAGAATTCAATACTTAAACTTTCCAAAGAAACACTCAGAAACAGCGCTAATATTGTTCTCTGAGATTTTTCTTATTATGTTTTTTTATCTGGATTCAAAAACATAAAGCCAGCTATGTCGTAAGAAATGTTCAAATTAACAATTAATAAAATCACTTGAAAACAAATTTAGAAAAATACCAAAAGAATAGAAAAAGATTCATAGTAAAGAGAAATTTTGTCTTTCACGTGCCATGTTCCTTTAAGACGGGAATGCCCATGTGTCTTCACAATTTTTGCCTTTGAAACTCTTGTTTGTCTTTTTGCTATCTCTCATACTTCTTATTCTACCAACCATTTACGCAGGCTCGTTAGGTAATATAGGGTTATGTTATGAGGTGTTAAAATGATCAACATTAACTGTTTTCACTATTTACATTATTCGGATTATTGCTCTCATCTTGGTTGCTATTTGTATGACGTTTCGGTCAAACAAATAGCAACCAAGATGGTAATCTTTTTAATGCATTGCTGTTTTTTTTTTCATCAATGTATTGATGGTATTTTTTCTGTATGTTACAAAAACGTATTGCTGGTAATTTTTTTAATGTATCGTTGTTATTTCTTTATTCCAAAATATGTTACTAGTAATATTTTTCAAAAACGTATTGCTGGCAATTTTTTCCTTCAATTTTCTTTAATTTCTTTTCCTTCTTCAAGTGCTAGAAATTTCAAGCTGAACGCTTTCTTACGATCACTAGGGTATGTCATTCTCATGATTTCCAAAAGAATCTTCACACAAGGAATGACAATGTTATACCCCCGTGATCGTAATAAAGAGTTAGGGTTGAAATTCCTAGCACCTGCAAAATACTGGAGCGTACAACGGCCGGAATGTCGTTCAAATATCAACCAAGATGAGGAAAATATCCCGAAGAATGTAAATAGTTTAAATACTACCTCATCTCAGAAATATAAACAAATATTGACCGTCTTCTTCAGATTTTCAATGTTTTTTCCAAGCAAACATGCATAAAAATCCAAGAAAATGATTAATTTCCATCATTTTAACATCTGATAACTTAACATTATATTGTACATGAAATAAAAAAAGTTCAAATTTGAACTATGGAGTTTTTAAATGTTTAAATGTTTAATAATTTCAGTTAATAATTTATGAGCCTTTTTTTCTAGTAACAAACAATTTTTGTTTCGTTTATAAAATTCATTTAATCTCTTTTCCTTGATAAAGTCCATCACAAGACGCAAAGCGTAGACAAGAAAAATATAGTTTTCCTCTTAGTCTTCTTCATTTAACCATACTGCGCCTTATTTTGATTATAACTGAGTATACTTTTGCAAGAGACAATATGTTAAAAGTAACCTACCAGTTCAATGCAAACCAGAATGTTTGAAAAGTAAAAAAATGCCACCAATCGCTACAGTAGCAGACACTTGTGCTTTTTCGAAGTTAACAAAGACGAAATATGTGATGAAATATGTGAAGGTAAAGAAACACGAGGCATCCATGTCATAGAAACAGTTTTTTTTAAGAGTACAGAAGAAGAATTCCGGACTGGTTTATCATAGCTACTTACTCATTATATGAAAAGTACATGCAAAAAAAAACCCCCCAAAAAACAAGATTTTCAGTTGTTCACAAAACACAGAACACCTACAAACAATATATCACACACACACACACACACACACACACACACACACACACACACACACACACACACACACACACAGATTTATTTGTTCTACTTAGTAGGTAGCAATCTGAAGATCAAAAACATCTGACCAGAAGTAGATTATCTAGAATGGTTAAAGAATGTGTTAAGTGTAAAGCAGAGATCAATTCTAACAATGCATAGTATAATTTATAACATAAATATTAGCAATGTTGATAATTATACTAATACATGTTTACCCTATCATACCCAGTTTTTTCAAAATCTAAAGTATTATCATAAATATTATGATCACTAACGAGAGTCACTTCACGTCGAAATAAGACTGTCGTAGTTTGTTTCGTGGCATATCAACTCTTTATTGGTCATTTAATTCTGAAATTTAGTTTTATACGCAGCATTACTCATTTCTTATGAAAATTTAGTGCTGGTAATTTTTTCATTTTTTACAAAAATGTATTGCTGGTATTTTTTCAAAAATGTATCCCTGGTAATTTTATTTTTCATAAATGTATTGAAGTTAATTTTTTATATGTTACAAAAATGTATTGCTAGTATATGTATTAAAAATATATTGTTGGTAATTTTTTAATGCATTTTTGGTAATTTGTTTTTCATAAATTTATTGATGGTAATTTTTTTATATGTTAGAAAAATGTATTGTTAGTATTTATAAAAAATGTATTGTTGTTTATTTAATGTATGGCTGGTAATCTTTTTCATGCATTGTTTCATCAATGTATTGATGGTAATTTTTCTGTATGTTACAAAAACGTATTGCTGGTAATTCTTTTAATGTATTGTTGTTATTTCTTTATACCAAAATATATTACTAGTAATATTTTTCAAAAATATATTGCTGGCAATTTTATTTTTGCTTTCTATTACATTGTATTGCTAATAATTTATCATTTAGTTTTTATTTTTTTACCAACATGTTTTGCTGGTAATGTTTTGCTTTTTAAATTTTTTCAAAATTGTCTTGTGGTCAATATTTTTACAAAAAATGTATTGCTGTTATTATTTTAAAATCTATTGTTGCTAATTTTTTTTCCTTCAATAATGAATATTTTTTTACTATGAAAATACATCGCTCGTATTTTCTTTATAAAGAATGCATTTTTATACTTCCATTTTAGGGATTAACTATTTGCACATAATAAGTGCCATCAGTGGACCTGGGAATAACAGCAATTAAGAGGTGGTTCCATGCTCCTTAAAAACCTTCAATATCACTGACATAACCAATGCCAAAATATCAGAATCCTTGCTGCCGGATGTAGTTTATCATCATACTCAGGACAGCTCTCTCGTTGTCATATGTTAAGAAATCATTTCATAAAAGAATATACTATTTGAAACTCTATACTAAAGACGCCATTTTTTAAATTTATATAATTTTTTGTCATTTGCCGCTATTATAAATTATAAACTCTTGACCTGAAATTAATCTATTCTTTTCTAACAAGTTTTGAACCTTGCTTATTTATTTAGATTAGATTTTATTGACATATAATGATAGCTAAAAGGTTGAATTATCTATCTTAAAGATTTAGTGATAATAACGTTCAGACTGGTTTTTGATTATCCAGACTAATTATCTCTTTTGTTATGGTTTAACAAACAGAATCAATCAGTCGCTAATCAAAGGAAAATTTGTTTAAAATGTCTTAATAAGAAAAAGAAAACTCAGCGGATAATTTTCAGAACATAATATTTTGCGGTTACTGAAACAAATAAAAAAAAGATGATATTTTCTCTGATATACCAACTGAATTAGCTATATCACTGAGTCTTATATATAGCTAGCCGCTTATAACAACTAGTGAAATCAAAAAATAATTTCGGAAATAAATGCGTTCAAATATTAATTTAATCTACTGGTCAAATAAAAAGTGATGCCATATCTATTAAGGATGTGGACGATCACTACTCTCCTTTGTAGCCCTTATAAAATGTGTGTTTTACTATATTGTCTAATCCCTTATTCTGTCAAACTTTTACACAAGGTCGTTAAGTATGTTGCGTATTGCTATACTATTTTCTTATTTCCTTCAATAGGCACTGTGGGTGTCAAATTTTTCAAGTCCTCTTTCTTTAGTATGTTCACTAAAATGTTTCACTGTCTTTTTCTGATGCTACGTATAAGTGTTCTGTTTTGTTCCTCTAAAATATTTGGTCACGTGTTGAGTCCATAGTATTTTCAGCTTCCTTTTGTAGACTCACAATTCTGTTGCCTCAACTCGCTTCTCCTTCTATGAGGAGATTGTCCTGCATCCACTGCCATATATGAGGACCGATATTATTTAACAGGTCAGTACTTTTTACTCTGTTTCCAATGAAATTTTCCTGTTTCTTAATACTTTGCTTACATTTTGGAAACCATATTTTGCTTTCCCAATGCGCTTTCGTGTTTCGGTATTGCACAATAAAATAAATAACTGTGCATTTCTATTATGTATTTAACAGACATTACCGATTTATTAAACGTATGATATAAATGCACTGTTAATTATTTTATTATAGAAATTCATCAGAAACCACAGAGGCAGGATTGTCAGCTAAAAGAAACTTCATTAAAAAAGTTTATTTTGGTGACATTAATACGATTCTTCGAAAAAAACCCTTTTCATCGAATTCAGACCAAAACAAAATCAGCAGCTATTAATATAAATCAAATTACTTAATTAATTTATTCATTAAGATTACTGCAATAAAGTGCAAAATATCTGGGATTTTGTTTTTACAGTTGTGTTGCATTGCTATAGTTATTAAACCACAAGTCGATTCTTGAATCAAAGGCGGCAAATGAATAGAAAAGTTTAAATTTCATTGCTTCTCGCTCAAAATACCGTATTTGACGGCATATAAGATCCACGGGTGGATAAGACGTAGCCCAATTCAGGGCAAATCAAGAAAAAAATAATAACTAGTAAAACTAGTAAAGTTATTAATAAATGATGCAACTTATTAAATACAATTCTAATTGTATTTATACTAATGCAACCGGAAGTTCTCGCAAGAAAAATACTAATAAAGCAAATATATTTTACGAATATATAATTTAAATCTATTGCATATAATTTTGGTAAAACAAAGTACTAATATTGAACGTGATGAAATTATTATAAGGAAAATTATCAGCGATAACACTTTTAATCTACATAACAGACTTTTAAATAATGACAATAGTTTACCCTAAAATTTAAGCTAATTGAAGTTGCCAGTTAGCTAATTTCAACTGAATATCACGGATTTTAAGCCTACATATAACATATAAGACTCAGGGAAAAAAAATTGTAAAAAGGTGCGCTTTATATTTACGTCAAATATGGTAATTTTTTATTTCCTTTACACATATAGCTGTCTAGTCTCAGGCTAGAAATCATTGTTTTTCCCCATAATAAAATGAATTTAATTATAGATAACAACGTCGTAAACAAATCTGAACATAAAAAAACATATTTTTATTTTTACCTGTGCCGTATATTTGCCTGAAATAATTATAGGTATGTTCCTTTATTTTAAGAATATTAGTCGAAGAAACAAAATAAGAATCTTTTATGTTGATGATAACTATTTACACATGTCTTAATAGTAAGTCTGATCAGTTCGATAGGAAAATGACTGCTAGATTATTGTTAACTGTGCTAAGGAATGACGAAATCATCTGAGATAATAATTTTGGTCTTCTATCAGGCTGGCTGATACTAACTCCAAGGAGAGTGATTTCTTGCGAATTCTTGGTTGAACGTTTTCAGCTGACATGAAGGGAAATATTATATTGAATCAGCTGCTAGTTTTACTGCGAGAAAAGTTGGTTAACTGTGTTGTGTGAGACAATTTTCTTGCCATAATATATAATATTTATTAATATTTGTCTATTAATATTGCTGCCACATCTGGTCTGATGCTTCTTATATATACTTAGAGATTCTTGATAAAATACAAATAATCTGCCATGTTGTTTTTTTTTTTTTTTTTGACCTAACATCTCGGCGTCAGTCATGTTCCTCAGCCATAACGTAGATCAATATGACATTTCTCTAAATATGTTCGTGGTAATTATTTTGATAAACCTTCCTCTCTATTACCCAGTGTTTATGAACTGAAACGCGAAGTCTTATAGTTTTAAAGGGTTATGTTATGTAACCGGAAGTTCTATTCTAACAGATTCTTCTTTTACATTTCTCGTTTGTGGAACTATCATCCTGCTTTTTGCTTCTTAGTCAACTTTCATCTTCAGAAATGTAAATACAGTGCTAATCTTTATCTTCTGTCTTAATTCCTGTTCTTTTATTGTTCTCTCTCCTTAATAATGCTCATTTCGCATATTCCCTCATGCTTATAAAACACCTTGCATCTTCGTGGGTTAATTTACTTATTTGTTGTAAAATTATTAAATATAAAAAGAGGAAAGAACTTTGATGAGTATATTTCCAGCTTAAATATTTTTTTTTATTTTATTGGGCACTGAATATTTAACAGAGGTTTGGCGTAAGACGATGAAAATATATTTTATATACGTTCTCGCACTTTTTGCTTGCTTAAGGAAAAGATAAGCATGTGAATAGTTGAGACAAGATGATAAGAAAAACATCTGTATTAGCAGTGTCGACATAAGTCGTATATTTGTAATGAAGGTTACTTCAATTGAGTAAATTAAAGAGAGTCACTTGTAGGAAAAAGTCAAGAATGAAAAACGTAGAGGTGAAGTAGTAGAGGCGAAGTCGTAGAGGTGAATGAACAAACTTCGAGAAATGTCTCCAATGCAGAAGGTCTACCAAAAGAATTTTATCAAAAAGAAGAAAGAATTAGAAAGCAAAGAAGAAGCGGAAACGTGTAGAAAGAATCAAACATCAGAGATAAATATATAGAGAAAAAGAGAACGTTAAAATGGCAGACGCAAAGTTTTCGTACTTTGTTAATCTCGAAGAAAAATTATTTATTTCGAGTTTAGTAACTTATCAGCTTCCTTTGACCTAAAATGATCCATTACCGATCTCAGATATAAATAAGTACTTCAAATATTTTGTACGCATTTTTTTCAGATAATGACAGTAAAATTACGCGTAAAGCAATTATAACACGTAAAAAAGATGTAATACCAATTTCTCGTCTGGTGATGTCAAACAATGTGAAACCGTTTCACAAATTACATTACTTTTAAGATAATTGCTTATTTTAAATTTTAAATATAGTGTTCCCTAAAGTGTCTGGATATCGCTAGAAAGCTTTTGGTTATAACACGGATGACATTAAGTTTTTTGCTAATAACAGAATTGTTCAAAATTCCTCGAAAATAAAAATGTTTATCCATAGCTTTGTTCCGGATATGCGAAACTGAAAAAAATACAATAAAATGAAACAAACTTACATTGAACATATATATATATATATATATATATATATATATATATATATATATATATATATATAGCGTATTTGGGTAGCAATCCCTTTTTATGCATGGTTCATTAAAAACAGTTGTCATAGTACTGCAATTAATCTTTTTATTTAATTTTTTTGTTTTGGTATAAGTGTTTCTCGGCATATCCAAGTGCTTTCGGCTATAAGTTTAGCCATTATCAAGGGCATTTTTTTAATATTTAACGTTTTTTTGTTTGTGTGTGTCTGTTTTATACATGTGTCTAAAGTTATGGGAATGATTCATTTTCTAAATACGGTCAGCACATAATGGCTGTGTTCGTAGTAAACGATATTGAGTTTTGTCTTTTCTTTTTTATTACTAGGGGTTCCATTGCTTGTAATTATTTTTTTTATTCATGAACGAGTCTGTTATACATTTATTTTCTACTAGCATTGATAAAGAGTTGTTTAAGTTCTGTGGTGATACCCTTACAGCTCCTTAGATGACTTAGAGGAGGACATGTTTTAAATTTTGAGACTATGGAAGTTACAGGTTCCTGGTTGAGCCTCTTTAGTTGAACACTGGACACAGATTGTAGTACAGTATCTTCTGATTTTTGTATGTTATTTCCATCCCAATCCAATATAGAGCTATTTCAGACTACTGTAACTACTTCAGGTTCGGAGATTATTGTTCCCTCCCAGCAGAAGTGAAGTGTCGTACAGAAACAATACTTTCCTTTTCATTCGGTAACGTAAAAACTGTGTAACCGGGATTTGCCTGGATTAGATCAAATTCGCGTACAGCAGGTTTGTCCTTGTTCTGAATATAGTTTCTTTTTAACACTTTCCCAGAAATCGTGAACCCCGAAAGAACTGATTTTCCGTCGGTAATTTTTTCGGATTAGAAAACATCCGTCCCTAAAGAGTAAAGTTTGTGGCTGTACACAGTAAGGAACGAATCAAGTAAATAGCATCAGGTAAACCACTCGATTTTAAGGCTAAGTTAATCGTCCTCCACAGAGATCTGTTCAGTCTCTCCACTTGACCGTTTTCCTTCAGAGAAAGTAGATCTACTTTTAGCTATTCCTTTCTCTTAAAAAAATTCCTTGCCTCTTCTAATATAAAACTAGGTTCTCTATCAAAGTGTATATAACTTGGCATGCCAAATATGCCAAACATGTACTTAAACAAGTCAGTACAGTTGTAGTGAGCATGTTCATACACACAAAAACGAAAAAGAAACGACTATATTCCTCAATGATAGTCAATAAATATTCGTTTCCTTCCCGATATGAAGGAAGTAGTCTTTCAAAATCTACATTCAATCTTTTCAAGGACTGACTGACTTTGCTTAATTTGTCTTCTTTCATCACAAATCTTGGCTTTTCTACAGCCCAAACATTATATTTAGTGTCAATCTTTTTACTTCCTCTGTTGAATTGGAAAAATTTTGTGATCTGATATCGTGCGTCATATTTGATTTCAGGATGACATAGATTATTAGGTCATTTCTTAAGGCTAATATTCACGACAGAAACGCAATATACTCTAATGCATGTTACCAAGTTAGTGTCATGTTCTATTTCATTATTACCGCACATGGTCACGTCATCTATATATGTGAATCTCTTTCGTTTAGTTCATCCAAAATTCTTTGAAAACTAGCCACTATTTGTGATCCCAAACGGCATCATTTCGATATATAATTTACCACCGGTTTCAAAGGACGTGTTAGAGCGGTCTGTTTTACGTAAGGGAACTTGATGATATTCAATTTTTAGGTGTGGTTTAGAATACTTTTCTATTTCTCAAACCATCGTTGTAATCTTAGTTAAAGGATAATCATCTTTTAAGTTTGTGAATAACCAATGACTAAGATTTTTATTCGCTTCTCGTCTCAAATTACTACTACTTTAGCTCACCACAGAGATCTACTGGGCCTAATATTATCTGAATCCAACAGGGTTTTTATTTCTTTCTTTATAAGTGCCTAATTTTCTCTAGAGCATTCTCGATATTTCAGAGATAAAGGTCTAGGTTTCTAGGTCACATAATGACAAAGGAAGACTTAGAGAATCTAATTCTCACAGTGTGAGTAGAGAGAAAGATATATAGAGGCAAGCAGCGCAAGAGAGAACTGATTGGCTTGATTAAATGGATGGCGGAACGGGGTTTGAGGAGAAATGTTAAGAGCGACAAAGGAACAGGGGTAAGTGGGATTCCACGATCGCCTACGTCCAAACAGAACACTGATCGTAAAGAAGAAGAAGAAGAAGAAGAAGAAGAAGAAGAAGAAAAAGAAGAAGAAGAAGAAGAAGAAGAAGAAAAAGAAGAAGAAGAAGAAGAAGAACATTTCTTTGGTGCCTAGTTCCTCTGCAGAAAAAAACAACTTTTTTTTTGTTTAAAAAAGATTTGATTGCAGCGGATTTTGAAGAGTCTTCATCTTTTTTACTTTATCCATGATGAGAAATTAAAACAATAGTCTGGGGTTCCGATATCAACTCCGCTTGTTTGGATATCATCAGAATAGGCTTCAGAATTTAGGATACCCTTTTTCACAGAATGGAATCTGTTTTCAAGAATTCTAGGGCGAAAAAGATTTGTAAACTAGAGCTGCAACATATTTAAACTTACAGGTTTTCACCAGAACATGCAATGCTTGATAATACTGGTCAAAGATTTTCCATGCCTGGCGTATATCTCACTTTTTTCTTGGACGTTAATAGCTTCTTCAAAGTTTTTACATTCGCTGGACAGTTCTTATAATGAGGTGTAGTTTTTTAAGAATATCTAACTCCTCACCCCTCAATATTCTTGAAGAACTTTAAAATTGTTCGGTACCAATAATTACATACTTTCTTTACCTAAGGGTTTTCGATCTTGATTTATGTTTTAGTACCCCGTCCTTGTCTGACATCCGAAGCAACAAAAAAATTTTTTTTAAAACAGTGAATAGAATGTGTATATGAATATAATAGATTTTTATTGATTTTTTTATATTTAATACAAATTTGTGTCTCTTAATATTAATGATTTAAAAGGCAGATAATCTTATTCTTTAAAAATACGAAATATATCATCTTTATACTACAATAAATAAAATACCTTCTTGACTTCATTTTTTTCAAACGACATGAACTGGAACGGATACATCCGGTCTATAGCTGAATCTACTGCTAGGAAGGTTGGGTCTCTCTGTCGAGCCAGAAAGTTTCCTCGTCAGAATTCATTTTGCAAATTTAAAAATTCGTGTGTGCATTGAATACTGTTGCTATATCTGGCCGTGTGCTCAACTTATTCATGCTGAGATTCTCGGCAAAATCCAAAGAAGTGTCTGCAATGTAATCGGTCCTGACATGGCATCTGAACTCAGTCACTATTTCACTGACGTAATATAGCTTCTCTCTGTTTTTTCTACAAATATTTTCATAGCAATTGCACTGACAAGTTTTTTTCACTGGTGCCCCATCCAAGTTAAATTAAACGCGCTGTTAGATTGGCATCTGGGTTCAACCGTTTTACCAATGAAATAGTTAAATATACCAGTCATTTCTACTCCAATAGGTTTTTCTCTCATACTCCGCTTGTGGAACTCTTTTCCGTCGACTTGCTTTTCTAATAGCTACAATCTCCAGAATTAAAATTAAATGTCAATTGCTATCTTCTGTCTTTTGAATTCCATTCAACTTTTATCCTTTCTTCAAACCCCCTGTACCAATTTTTTCTCTCACTGTAATCGCATGCACACTACTTGCGATCTAGTATTTTTTGAGTTAAACGATAAAAAACAAAAACAAAAAATGATAATAAATTATAGGTTATAGACGATCAATACTTTTCTAATAAAATTTTCTTCCTATATTCCAAAGATAAATTAGCAAAAGTCAAAGAAGATACTATCTCGGCTTCCTTAATCTGGTCATAATATTCTAATTTATACACGATAATCCGTTAAAGCTACAGTAAAATATTTTTAAATGCACTTTTGACATTTAATCATGTTTTAGAGCAAAATACATTTTTTAAATGTACTTCTAGCATTTAATGAATTTTAACAGCAAAATAACCTTTTTCAATGAACTTTTAACATTTAATGGTGTTCAAAAATTTTACTTCTGATCTGCTTACTGACTTACCTCGATGAATAAATTAACTGTATCAATACAAACGGAAACTTTTGATTCAACTATCTATTAATATTGAACATATTAACATATTGAACATGTTAAAATTATGCCAGAGTTTTTTACAGCCGTAATAGAATTAAATAAACATAACATAGGACACTTAGTTTCGTTCGATATAGTTATTTTTAAAGTCAATATATATATATATATGTAACAGATTTCAAATAAAAAAATAAAAATAAAAGATTTAAAAATAAAAATACTCTAAGAATTGTGAGAAGCTTTCAAAGACCTTCATGGTAGAAACAAAGGAAGTGTGTGACTGCATATGTGTTGATATAATGAACTGACTCAACACTTAGTAGCTGCTAAATTGTTTAATAAAAAAGATTCATTAGTTTCAAGAATGATCTACTTACGGAACAAATAGTACTAACCACTGAAGCATATCCCATGATTGACAAATAACAGCTTGGAACTAAATTAAATGCATTCTATAGTCGATCCAATTTGCATGAATATTGAAAATTAAGTGGGCTACTGAAATTTATCTGGAAAAATATTTTAGATTGTGTTCTTAGTTAAGTTAAAAAAATGTTAAAAATCCTCTTGAAAATTCCCATGACTATATCAGAGCAAGAATGATGATTTTCAACAATGAAAATAATAATGACTTTTATGAGTAGCACTATGAATCCTGAAAGACTAAATGCACTTGCAATGCTTTCAATAGAGAAAGAATTTCTCAACAGTCATCCAAATATCAAGGAGAACATTATTAACCTTTTGACTCAATGTATAAAAAGAATAATGTATTTTCTTTTTAAATAAAAGAAACAAATCTGACCTGTAGCAACTAAGTAAAACATACATTTTTTGTTTAAGATTTTATACAGTTTATAAATAAATTGTCTTTTTATGTGCTTGTTTCGTCTTACGCAATACTAAAATTATAGCTAAAAGTTTTTTGAAGTAGCATTTCCACCAATTTTAGCCACGATTCTGTCACACTCCAGAGTGATTTTCTCTCATTCTTTAAGAGATTACTGTAATAAATGTAATCGATGTCCTTGTTCTAAAATTATTATCGATGATAATCGGACAAAATTTAATTGGATTGACATCTAGGTTTTGGGAGGCCCTGACATAATTTTAATGTTTTCGGTTTCCACAAGGGACATTAACATACATATATAGACGGGTACAGAAAAAGTGAGAATCTCTCAGAATAAATGCTGTTCAATATTATTATAATAATAACTGCTACCTTTAGTTTACTTTTACAAGGGCAAGAGAACAAACACCACATCAATATGCAGCCACTTCCGAATTTAATTGATTGTTTCACACATTTGGAAAGCAATCTGTCATCTTTCGTGTATCTGAAATGCCGCTTATCATCAAAGCCAACAAAAGAACATTGTCTAACTACCATTGCTCACTTATAAAGTCAAGACTAGCTCTTAAGTTGTTTGTGCTGATAAGACCTTTGATAGTAGAAAAGTGTGCAAATGTACATTCTTTTGCTTTATATAAACGACAGAAGACTTCTACTGAAACAAAATCTTTGCAAAATTATTCGGTTACCAGACGCGTAATGTTCACAGCTATGCCAAAAACAGAGCATCATAAATAATGTTTGAATTCTTCTACTCAGAAATTTGGCTATGGTTGTAAAGTATATGACTTAACGTAGTCAGTAGCATATTTAGATTTATAATTCTATAAATGTCATTATTAACTTCCTTTCCAATAAGAGAAATCGTCATCTCTCTGTATTTTGATTGTGACAATCCAATATCTGAATGATTCAAGTTTGCAATGTCTTAACCTCATGATAACTTACGAACGAATCTTGAAAACTATTACTGAGTATTTTTTACACTCTAAATATTTTGTGTGAACATTTTTAAATACTTCAGATATATCAATATTTGTTCTCTAATTTTGGGCCATATCACATTGAATCACCTGTTCTCATACAATCTCTGAAATTAAACAACGTCGAACCTGGCCAGTACTTGTCTATATTTCCAGTACCTAGATGAGTGACAGCTTGAAAATACCAGGTGCTGTAAGCTTGGATGAGCCGGCAGTGTAATAGACAATTGTTAACCGGTGGTGGTGGGGGGTCGTGTTCTATTTCCAGTCGAGTGCGTTATATTTACTTACGAGCAAAGGGATGAGTCTAGCTTTCCTTCTTTTCCAGTTATGAATTATAACTTGTATTACTAATTCATTAGTAATTCACCTGTTAGAGTCCCAGCTATAGGCAAATCGTTCATCTCTAAATTGGCGTCAAAATACCAAGTCTAAAAATACATCTTTATAGTAATGATACCAACAAGACTTTTTTTATAGTCTAAAATAATTATGAAAAAAAAAATTTTTGAAAAAGTAATACATTTTTGTAAAGGAAATTACTATTTCGGCATTAAATGACCCATACAGAGTTGATATGACGCTGAACAAACACACAAATCACAATCAAAATCGCCAAAATATATTCTTACTATGTAAAAATATTTTCTATCTGTAAATAACCTGCAAAGGGTTGATAAGCTGTAGAAAACGAATCAATCCACCAATAAATTTAATTTTGTTGCAAACAGTTTTATTCTGTATTTTTTTTATCTTTGCTTCGTTTTTCTTCAAATATACCATAGTGTAGAGCAGGTTTTTAAGAATTTTCGATACAATGATTCACACACTCAAATTTCTAGAGTTAAACTTTTTAATTTTAAAACTTCCATTTTCTGATATTGGATGTTATTGTATACCGAAATCCGCATCGTTTTTCCTTAAACTCTGACAAACTATTATGATAAACAAGCTCATTCCATGTTAAATCATTGCGTGACAGGACTTAGGTGTATAAAATCATATGATATATTAACAATATTTTTATATATGATACCATGACTAATATCAAAGGTTAACTGGCAGTCTAATTTATATTTCTAAAGAAAGAAAAATATGTTTCATTTTCATTATGTTATCAGTAATAATGGTGTCAACCGTGTACGTAAGCGTTTGGCTGAAAACGAAAAAAATAACAAAAAAAAAAAAAAACAGCCGACAATGCTGCCCAGAAATAATGGCGATAAGAGAAGAATAATGCTGATCAACATAAAAACAATCCATAAATAGGAGAAGTGAAGATGATGCCCGTTAGCGTGAGCAACCGTTACCAGCAATAGCAGAAACTTTACAATTATCAGCAGAGCAATACACCCTTGATTTAGAAATAAAGGATTTATTTCCATATTTTGAAGAAGTTCTTCAAACAAATTAAAATATAAAAAGTAATTATGTAAAGTTTTGATCTGTTGAATTTAAACTATATATGTTACAATTTTAATGAAAACTTTGGATTTTTAAAAACACACACACACAAATGGGATTATTCCTTAAAAGGATTTTTGATTGTCTAAGTGTGCGGGACTGAGACAGTATAAGTCAAGGAAATTTTACCAAACCCCAAATTATGGATTCAAAGATTTTTGCAACAACACTGAAGGATGAAAACCTTAATTAGAAACAAATGAAATTTTGAAAAATTATAAAAAATAAATCATGTTAATGATTTTTTTTAGAACCTCGCTTTGATTAGTTCTTATGCATGACATTTAAATTAAAACTATGTTTGTCATTTACCAAATAGATATAGATAAACGACAAGAAGGGTAAGGGGAAAATATGAAACTCTCACGATCTAATTTATATTTCTAAGGAAAAAATATTTTTCATGTTAAAACAATGAAATACCATTGATTTTCTAATTTGCGTCAATTGTAAGCTTAGGCGGAATTGATTGTTAGGTAAAATCTCAGGTTTATGCAACTGAAGTTTTGTTTTCATTTGAGAAAAGAACTGTCGTTGAAATGAGTGACACAAAGCAAATCTTTACAGGTCATGTTTGTTTTGATCAGGGATATAACACACTTCCAGAGTTGGCGATGATCACCCGTGATAATGAAGTGAAAAGTGGGTGAGATTCTGTAGCACGGAATATGTTCCACTGAAGGTAGATAAGAGCGATGAAAAGTCAAAATTTGGATTAACCCACCAGTGAAATAAGGGCTGGGATGGAGCTTCTTATCCCAAGTCACTCTGATACTTACGACACAGAGCCTCTATTTTGATTGGCCCACCAAGTCTATTGGGTTTTTTTAGTGATTTCTCTCTTTTAAGCCGTATGAAAAAAGACACTTTGTCAAGCATTGTTATTGGCTAGTCTGTACCATTGGTCAAGCATTATTATTGACAAAATTGGATTTTGCGCCCCCATAAAATCATTTGCAGAAAGATCAGAAGTAAGATCTAGCAGGTCTTGCCGCTAATAGACAAACACTCATCTTGTCGGATGACCATGTAGCTTCAGTCAACTAAATACTTGTTCTCTGTACCGCTTTTTGAAATCCCTGGGACAGCTGCTTTCATTCAAATAATTGAAGGGCTCTGGGGTTTTTAGCACTAACTTCAACCGACAGTCAGCTTTTTCCTCTCAGCTTAAGAATTCCTTATACGGAGGAACTTTTTCAAATGCCTTTTGTTTATGCATTCCTGATGTTAATCGGACATATTACCATAATTAAGAGTTATTTTTACACTTTTCAATGAGTGTTGCTGAAGTCAATTAACTTTTAAGCATTACCATGACAGAGAGGAGTTAAACGTAATCCTCGACAGATCTTCACCAATATTTTGCGTATATTGATTCACAGAGTTGGTGGTCAGGATTGCTGAGAAGCACACTGTTCAAAGTTAGAAGGTCATACAGCGAAACACGAGCAACAGGACCACACACACACACACATGCACACACACACATACATATATATATATATATATATACAACGTTGTCATGTGACCCTGGCTGAAACGGTGTTATTCTCTTATCAGCAGGATGTACTTAGTAGATTCTTGTGATATTTTCATGATGTTAAGTCGTATTTAAATGACCTAAAAATCACTCTGCGTCTTATCACTGAAAGGTCAAGTTGTAGAGAGGAATTTGCTAATCCTCACGAACCGCAGTACCAAGATAAAAGCAATCGCAAACCACAGACATATTAGCCTACAATTATCATTCATATGTATTAAATACAGTATATCACGTTAATATCAAAACATGATTATTGAAGATAACCAGTAGGCAGTTACCTATCACAACTCTTTATGTTTTTCGTTCATCTGGGAATCTTCTCTATCTATTTTCTTGCCACATGTTTGCACTTGAAATGTACCTTTTTTGCAATAATTATGTCATCGAGTAGTGAAGAATAGATATATCATAATCTCTATCCTAATAAATACCGTTGTATATATGTATATTGATTGTTTAATTATTTAGTTTTTGGTCATAAAATTAGACAAGAACACAGCTGTATTAAAAAGTGTTCAATACATTTTTGAACTTTTGAATATTATTCATTTGCAAACGAGTTATTACGCAACCTATGTTTCTATCATGTGATGTCTTCAAGCGATTTGCAATAACTAATTTTACTGTTTTTTCCTTTTTTAAAGAATGTTCGCTTAACGGGATTTTTTGAACGTGCAGTTTTTTAAATTTGAAGAAATTATAACGTTTTCATCCTTAGTTGTATGAACCTAATGAGTATTTTATGATATAGCTACGCTTAGTCATAACTTCATAACCTTTAAGACCAGGCGGTTAAATCTCAGGTCTGCATTTAAAATAGGAATCTATCCACGTGTGAAAATTAAATTAAAATATTGAAAATAGCCAGACATAAAGTGGAGAATGGTGAAAACAGCCAAGCCGTAAAACGGTGGTAAAATATGTAGACTGTGCCAGGAAGAAATATTAATGATTATGCCATTACCAAACAAAAAGGAATTATTGAATGAAAGAACAGAAATGTTAACTAAGTGTAACCATACAATAAAATACCTATTAGGTTCATACAAGCCTAGATGAAAACGTTATAATTTCTTCTAATTTAAAAAATGACGCGTTCAAAAATTTCTCGTTACTTGAGCGTTCCAAAAATCACTGGTTCGTGAGTTTTGTTAAAAAAGAAAAGAAAAGAAAAAAGGTAAAAAAAGACGATAGAAAAGGTAAAAGGAAACGTTCAAAGACATCACAGGTAGAAACCTAGGTCGCGTAATAAATCGTTTACAAATGAAGAATATATATATATATATATATATATATATATATATATATATATATATATATATATATATATATTTCTGGTCACGCTCAGAGATTTAGATTATTTTTTCTTATGTCTTAGTGTAAAATAATTAATAGTAGGTTGATCAATATATATATTGCCGTCATATGAATGTAAATATTTTTTCGTTATTTTTGATAGAACGGGTTCACTCCCACCTTACATAATTGATAAAACTTTAATACATTAATAGCTGACCGTGGTAGAGACAAAGCAAAACCAATACACCGTTTGAGCTCTTGAACAGAGCCCTGAAACATCAGCTATTGGATCTAAACACGCCGTCTGTTGATAAGACTTATGGCGACAAGTACGAGTTGTTTATTATGTTAATAGGTATACCATTGTGATAAACTATGGAAAAATCTAATTAATGTTAACTACAAATATTTAATAATAAGTCCAAAGTGTGATAATTTGTTGTACAAAAAAACATTGACACCGTTGAGTCGGCGACGTGGACTTGCTCGTTTGGTAAGCTATTAAATTCTCAAATATTAAAAGATACCTAGCTAATTATAGGGCATGTCTTACCACTTGTATCATCTTAGCATACGAGGAATATGATATGTTCTTTAACTTGATATGTCCGGTTATAAGATTTGCGCAGTGATAGAATATTTATCAAAATTGTAACCATAAAGAAACACAAATTAAATGAGAAAAGAAGCACATTTTAAAGTAGAATAAGTACATCCACTACTTAGCGAAAAACAAAACAAAAAACAAACAAACAAACAAAAAAAAACCAAAAAAACAGTACAGCATGATGTAAAAAGGCCCATATTTAATAAAAATAAAGTTTTCTATCAAATTCTTTGTGTTATTATTAGGAAAGGTTTAAGTATTTTTGTAACATTTTTAACCATTTTAACACGGTCTTAATGTTGGTAAAATATTGATTTTTATTTTCGTCAGCGGGTGACTGAATTTTTACCAATGTTACTATAGTTGATGTAATAATATGAAACTTTTTTTCCGGTGAAAACATGTTAACTTGGAAAACTTTGCAAAAAATTAAATAATAGTTGTATTTTAATGAAACTCTCTGAACCTATTCAAAAATGAATAAAATTATTTTAAAAAATATTGTTTTAGAAAATCTTGTTAAAAAATATATTTTTACATCTGTTACCCACGCTCTACTTAATTTAATGAAATTCCAAGAAATTAAATACTGTTGCGAAAATTCATTTTATTCGTTATAGGTAGAACTCCTTGGTGAATGTAAATCATCTTTGTTTTTTGTGTTTTCGTTTTTTGTTTTGTTTTCGTCAAACAACTACCTTTTTCTGAATATCTGCTCCGAATATTTAAATGAAAATGAAGGAAGGCATGGCATTATCTAAATAGATAAGCTTTTAATTGCTTTTAATATATATATATATATATATATATATATATATATATATATATACATTAAGGACATCATAGTTTAAAGAATAAAAATTTTACACATGAATAATGATTTTTTAGAAGAATTGTTTTAATTTTTTTTAAATTATCATATCTCATAAAGTTTCAAAAATATTTTCCAAATTCTTCAAAGCGTTGTTACGGTTAGTGTATTAAGTTATTAAGTGAAAATTATATTTCCTAATTGAAAATTGAAAAGCTTAATTTAAATCTTTGAGCAAAAACTATTAAAAATAAGTTTTATTTTTTTGTGTGTAGAAAGGCTGATTTTAAGTACGGCATTTCGTATGTGATATAAAACGTTATTTTCGTCTCCTTAAAGGAAAAATTGGACAGTTATGTCAATTCTGGTTGCGCCATCGTATTTTGAAAATAATTTAATTTTTTTTGTATGTGAAAAATCTTCATTTTTATTAAGTACGATGTTCGAGGGGTTTTAAAAGTTAACAAGTTTCAAGTATTGTCCCCCTTACAGGAAAAAAACCTAACTTGTCTCTGATCAATCACTTAACGAGTCAGAAAAATATAACCTCCCTGATTAAAAAATTACGTTTATTCTAAATTTCATACTATAATCAAGTACTATTTATTTAAAATAAGATCAATTTAACTTTAAATTTTCTAATTTTTCTTTAATAGTGTATCATAGATGTATTCGAACTTGGATCTCTGATTTTTCATTCACAGTAGATATCCATTACACGACAACGCATATCCTTACACTATGTATCTCCACTAATTCGCTGAAAAAACAGCACAGTATGAAAAACACCTTAAATTAGAAATTCTTGCAAAAATCAAATAATTCTTGGATTTTAATGAAACGTTGAGGACTTATTTACAAGTGTATGAAATTATTTTTGAAACTATTATTTTTAAAAAATATTGGTAAAAAATAGTTGTTTTTACATCTGTTACCCCACCTCCGCGTAAATTCATGAAATTTCAAGAAATTAAATTTTGTAGGGAAAGTTTTTATTAGTTAAACGCAGGATTCATTGGGGAATGTAAATCATTTATTATTGTTGCCAAACATTTGGCTCATTATCCGAAAGTTTGATTCCTTACAAATTATTTTTTAAAGCAATTAAAAGCTTATCTAATTAAATAATGTCATAGTTTTATTGCATTTTTTATTTTGTTATAAGAAGCATGTCACCGAGAGATTTGAGGTTTGTAAAATAAGTGGCCGAATATTTTATATTTTTATTTTATCCAACTCATCTACATTAATTCCATGTCGCATATGAATATTTATTAGATTTACTAAACAATCACAAACCAAAAAACAGCGGTGAATGAACAATTATGCTAATCCCCGAGTCTAAAGGTGTGTATGATTTTTCCAGTTAAGAAAAAACTGAGAGCACTTCAGTCAACTCATTGCTGAATTGAATAACTTTTATGTTATGAAAAAACTTCGTAAAGGAACTGAACATCGCTTAGCAACAGAAGATTGTAACTTTAAGAAGAAGTCAACACTTGTAACTAATTGACACTTCCATGCGAGTGACAAAGAAAGGAAATAAATGAACTGAATAAAAAGAAAAGAAAACAGTAAAGTTAAATATAAAAAAGAGGACGAGAAAAAGAAAAAAATTCATTTGGGAGTTCGGATCAAACTTAAGTTGTTTTTTATTTTCATATTGCATACATTGCATACACAATTCCACACAGAAATGTTTCCTTGTATTATTTTTGCTCACCATTAAATCTTGTTAAATTTAAATACCAGTGTTTGTTATTCGTCTCTATTGGTTATTTACCTAACTGTCTATCGAAAGAAATAATTCACTACCTTGAGAAACTTGGCTATACTTTTTGGCAAGGCGCTTAACTTGTTTTTTACTTTTTTTAAAAATTTTATGATGCGGCAATTTGGTTGAAGGTTGATTACTAAACAAAGTGAAGTTAGGGCAAGTGAACGGTTGCTACACTCGTCTCAATTCTAACGTCATTTTCTATTATTTTGAATCTCGATTTTTCCAATCGATTCTAAGAAAGATTCATCTAAATAGCTAATCAGCCATTAGGTTTTGCTTATCACCCTCTCTAACCAGGTTTGTTTTATTATCAGGCATTTTTTTTATAAATACAGTTTTTATAAATACTTGCATATTAGTAAAATATTAGTAAAATATAAGAAAAAACTGAACAGTCAAACTAGTATTTACAATACTATTTCTGAATGGCCCAGTCAGGAAAGATAAAAAAAACAGCATCTGATTTTGTTACTCTGTTTCTTTTACAGTGTTGTGACATTAATTAATCAAGTATTAATGTTTATATCACATGTGAATTGCATCGTTCACTCATCAGAGCTGTCTGTTTTCTCTGTCTGTTTTCTCTGTAAGCGGCGTCAACATTTCCTTACTGAAGTACAAATATATAAAGCTAATCTTTTCATTAGGCTTACAGAAGTTAAGCACTAATTTGTTTATTTGCCTATATGCGCATTACTTACCTTCGGAATATACGGGAATAACAGTCATTTAAAGTTGTGATGTTTTTTTCAACTTAACATTTGTATATGATTTTGCTGTTTTTTTCAACTTTATTTTCCTAAAATAAATTAATTTTGAATTCATTTTCCGGTCTCCCATTTTCTTCAAACCTAACTTTCTTTTAAAAATCAAAAGTACATGTGAGTTAAATCAGGTCAAACATGCTATATTATATTTGTGCACCTTTATATATTTAGGATTAATATATGCAAATATAATTATTCGACAACCTGAATCCTGAGATTTGTTGATTAACCTCGGTCTACTTGTCAGAAGGCATTCTCAATTTTTTTAAATATTACAGACGCTGGACAATATTTGTCCAGCGTCTGTAATATTTAAAAAAAATTTTTTCTTTAGTTTCTTTCTTTTTCCCTCCCTTCCTTCTTTTATCTCTCTTACCACCTTTTTTCCGTGTTGCTTAAACTTACGTCGATTTAACACGGCTGTCTGTTAATTTTTAGTTACATTCTCCATTTTTTTTGCGAACCCAGACGATGTCAATTTTTTTTTCTTTTCTTATTTATTTGATTTTATTCTATCTTTTTCTTTTTCTTTTTCGTTTTCTTTTTCTTTTTCTTCCCCTTTATTTTTATTTTTATTTTATTTTATTTTATTATTTATTTTTTAATTTCTTTGCAATCTATTTAAAAAGGAAAAGTAGACTAATTTTTCTCCAGTTTCTGAAAGGTTTTTTCTGTTGCTGAGGTGATGTGTCGTCCCCCGTGGGGATCTTCATATCGAAATGGCCATTCAACATCTTTGAATTAATCCTTTTTTAATATATATTTGCTCTGTAATATTTTATTACATGGAGCTCTCTTCCTGTATCATTTTTTAATATTAAAATAAATTGTTAATATTAATTAGGATCGGTTTTTTGGAATTTACCTTCCTGCTTTTTTCCCTTGGATTGAAGTATCTGAATTAATATATATATATATATATATATATATATATATATATGGAGTCTTGGTGGCATTATAAGTGACATATATATATATATATATATATATATATAGAGAGAGAGAGAGAGAGAGAGAGAGAGCGAGAGAGAGAAAGTGAGAGGCATATATATGTATATATGCCCTGACGAGCCGTTGTGTGAAACCGCGGTAGGTTTTGGGTATCTTGTGATTCTTTATATATATATATATATATATATATATATATATATATATATATATATATATATATATATATATTTATAATAGCTCTACATACTGCGCTGATTAATAATACTATATATGTGTGCACCCTTCTATGAATATTAATTAATTAACATCCAGATGGCTAGTATTATTTTTTTATTAATTTTAAGGATAAGAAGAGTGTTCTCTAAAATAGGAGAATACAATTATTTTGTCGGGAAAAGTAACCGAAGTGATAAAAAATGTAAAATATAATTATTCTGTAGGGAAGAGTAACTAAGTTGATTGAATCCAGGTAAAATGATTCTAGAAATAATATTGTTATCCTTTTGTGACAAAGTATGACCCTAGTTCAAAATGGGACTATGAGAATTGTCCAAAGATACCGGATGTTGGAAACGAACAGGCTAATGATAACAGAGTGCTAATTAGTGAAGGGCCCAGAGTCTCAGTTGAAATGGATAGATATTATTGTTCTCATTTTGAGCTGATAAAACCTATATAATCAGGGAAAATTGAACTGACCTCCGTGACCAACCTTTACTACCCCGGTTTTGTGCTTATTTAATAAAACCAAACGAAATTAATTAGTTAGGGGTTCGTGATTGGAATGAGAAGAATGATTCGAAGTTAGTTGAGGCCTGCTGCTAGAAAGATATTAGTGGGGCTAGTGATTGACTATGCGAAGGCATTTCACAAGATACGATACCAAGAATTGATGGAGATGTTCGGCAGCCTCGATATTTTCGGCAAAGACATAAGAGTAATCAAGAATCTCTACTAGCAGCAAACGGCCTGCATACGGACAGGTAACGATCTCAGTAGATTTACAAAGATAGAAAGAGGCGTAAGACAAATATGTGTCTTTTCACCGAATTTGTTCAACCTGTACAGCGAGAATATGTTGAGGACCCTAGATGACACGCCAGGATTTGTTGTTGGAGGACACAACTTGAACAACATAAGGTATGCAGACGATACAGTGCTGATTGCGGACACGGAAAGGAAACCACAAGACCTCCTACAGAAGGTAGCGGTGGAAAGTAACAAAAAAGGACTACAAATAAACTTTAAGAAAACTGAGTGCATGGCCATCAGCAAAAGGCACAACCCCAAATGGCAAATAAAGGTGGGAGATACCTGAATCAAGCGAGTACAAAAATTTAAACACCTAGGAAGTATCCTAACTGGAGATGGAAAGTGCGACACAGAGATCCGAAGGCGAATTGGCATGGCAAAAGACGCGTTCCAGAAGCTGAGTAAAGTACTAACACGCTGGAAAATCTCACTAGAAACAAAGAAAAGAGTGCTGGACTGCTACGTGATGTCAGTTCTTCAATACTGCAGTGAATGCTGGACAATATCATCGAAAATGAGGACAAAACTGGAAGCAGAGGAAATGTGGTTCTACAGAAGGATGCTGCGGATATCGTGGACCGAGCATGCAAGCAACGATGAGGTGTTCGAAAGAATAGCAACAAAAAGGAAATTAATACCGAGCATCAGGAAGAGACAACTGAAGTTCCTATGACACGCAATGAGGAAGGAGAGCTGGGAGAACCTGATAGTGACTGACCAGATAGAAGGAAAGAGAGACAGAGGAAGGCAGCGGAACGGGGGTTAACAGGAGTAACGGGAGAAAACATACTAGGAGCCACAAGTGATAGGGAGACGTGGAGAACCATGATCGCCTACGTCCTGAAAGGACAGGGCACATAGAAGAAGAAGAAGAAGAAGAAGAAGAAGAAGAAGAAGAAGAAGAAAAGTGATTTAAATGAGATGGTTCGAATAATACGGTCAGACTGTGAAAGACCATTGCGTCAAAGAACAATGTCACTGAATGTATTTTTGAAATACCAGCTAACTGTTGAGTGTCACCAGCTTTGACTTTCTTATTATATCTGAGTATATAATCGATATATAAATATATATATAAAACAATCCCCCGGATTATAAGTCGAGTTATTTCTGGTGCCCGCAGAGTTGCAGTGTTCTACTGATTATACTCCGTATCGCGGATCGGGTAAATCCGGTCTAATATACTCGACCCATCACTTGTCAGGACTAATCTAGCCAGGTGATAACGTACAATCCTAGTTTGGCTGGTCCAAGATCAAAACAAACTGTTGGGGCACTCTCCACCTTTCCACGGAAATGGACTATGCGAATCGCTATATAAAACAGTAGAGATTATACCTCGAGAAAGGAAGTCGAGTGAGCGAGTCAGTCGGGTATTTCCGGTATTGGACCGAAAGTGTTCTACTAGTCAATCTATCACGTCTCTGCGAAGATACTGTATAGTAATTACCTTGTTCTGTATTCTACTAATCCTCACCTCTTGTAAATACTTCTCTTTCCTGTCAATACACCTACTTTTATACTATTACGTTGTTTTGTATTATTTCACATAATTCTGTTACCCGACCTAACAGTGGCGACGAAGAATTCGAACACACACGGAGAAAACAAGGAAAAATGAATATTAGGTCATCTCGACGTAACACAAACACAACGTGAGCTGACTGGTTAAGGATCAGAAAGGATTAATCACGCCCCACACTTGGCGTCGGGCCAATATATATATATATATATATATATAGAATTTACTGGTGTTATCCGCCATCTTAGGTTAGTTAAAGTCGGGAGAGAGAGAGAGAGAGTGAGAGAGAGAGAGAGAGAGAGAGAGAGAGAGGAAGGCCCGCTGCGAAGAGGGGTTAGTAATGACCAATGCTACACCGGCCCTACCCTTAAACAATTCCTTCAAGCAGTGAAACCACTATGAAAACTTTCACCATTGACGCCAAAACGAGATATAAACGCAAAACTTATTTACAATAGCAGAGTACTACCCCTGTTAAAAAATTCAGACAAATTAAAGACAACTGGGAAAATTAAAGAACGGAATCCTAGTTCGGCATTTCTGCTCAACTTTTTCAGTCTGTCTTACCTAACTGGTATGTTGATTTCCGCTTTTTATTTTAATTTTAATTTTTGACTGTGTAATTATTGTCTTTAATTTGTCTGAATTTTTTAACAGGGGTAGTACTCTGCTATTGTAAATAAGTTTTGCGTTTATATCTCGTTTCGACTTATACTAAGTTAAAACTTAATTTTTTTCTTTACTATTGGAGTAGATAGTACCCACCATCACCTGGTTTTACACCCTACCCCCTTCTTTTGAACAGGAGTAGAGGTGATTGCCCTGTTTCCAGTTTAGGAACTGGTTTCCGGTACATTTTCCTTCGACTTCGGTCGGGGTTTCCAATCTTCACACTTTATTTTTTAAATTTTTTTTTCAATTGGAGTAGATAGACTGAACTATCGCCCGGTTCACAATCCACCCACGTCTATTGAACAGATGTAGAGGCTCATCACTTGTTCCCTGTTTAGGATGTGGTTTCCGGTTTTCTCTTTTCTAATCTTTTCACTTTTCTTTTTTCTTTTTTTTTTTTTCAATTGGAGTAGATAGACTGAACTATCGCCCGGTTCACACTCCACCCAGGTTTACACTCATCCCTTGTTCCCTGCTTAGGATGTGGTTTCCGGTTTTCTCTTTTCCAAACTTTTCACTTTTCTTTTTTCTTTTTTTTCAGTTGGAGTAGATAGATTGAACTATCGCCAGGTTCACACTCTACCCTCGTTTATTGAACAGGTGTAGAGGCTCATCCCTTGTTCTCTGTTTAGGATGTGGTTCCGGCTTTCTCTCTTCCAATCTATTCACTCTTACGTAGCCGCCTTCACACCAGTGGCCTTACCGCCTTGCTTGGGGTGATGTGATTGAAAAATATATATATATATATATAATCTACCTAGGTTTCACCCTCGGGCTCGTCATATATATATATATATATATATATATATATATATATATATATATGTATGTATGTATGTATAAATTATAATAATATATAGCAATATATTCGTATATAGTATTTTTTTTAGCAATTTTCCTTTTTTGGAAAAACAGTTCTAATTACGAATATATTATCCTAACAATTAATCATACGCAAAAATTTAAGAGTAACTAGTGAGTGTAATAATATCGCTTAGCTTTTGAACGCTAGTGTACAAAGTAAACCGGAAAAAATGTTGCTTTTTCTATGGTGACTGACGTATGTTGTCGGAACACAATGCTTTGTCTCAAAAGTGCCCACTTCGACATCCTCAGCTCTTGTGACAAAATCAGACCTTAATTTCGTTCAGTTCAGCTCATCCACTTCCGGAATAGCATCCAAAAATAACAGGATCATAAAACATATTTTCCGACAAATAAAAAAAGCCCACGCGATTGTCACAGCAGCTGTTCTGAGGTACTGTAGTCTATAAATCAACACCACTTTCACCAACAAAGCAGATCCTACTCAGCTATCATTAGCGACAAACTCACAGCAGGCAACACCAAGGTGCTTCCATTAAAAGGAATGTCTACGGTCAGCAAGTGAACCAGCAACAAGAACTTCAGTGACTTCTACAATGCATCAATTCCTGGCCTATTTCTCCAAGTAGTCTGTGTCACTCAAATATGTATACATTTTAATTTTCTTCTTATGTCAATCTTGTGCAAAACTTCAAACTAAATCTCAATCTCCACAACTGATAAATGATATCCATGAATAAATAAGCGATCCTACTGAACCTTATAGATCACGAAAAATAAAAACTATTTCACTTGCATCAACCACATTTTATCTCCATTTTCACTTTCCACTATTTTGTTAACGGAGAGGCCACCGTTACACAACTCAAATAAGCATATTGCAGAAATAATACAAGGAGAAAAGTGAAAGATCGGCTAACTTGTTACGAATCGATTATTAACTTTTTTGATCTCCGCAAAATGTTTTGAAGGGAAACACTTCTTCAATAACAAACGACTTTAAGATTTAATCAAAACCTTTTCCATATAAAACCCTGCAGCATTTTATATCGGTGAGCTTCCTGATAAATAACAACAAGTCACAGTGAATTTTGGTGAATATATAGGATGTCTCCACAAACTTAACATTATTTAAAATATGAATTTCTGAATAACTATATGTCTCAGGAAAAATAAATTAAATAGGCTTCATGTTGAACAAAGTTTACCTATAGAAATTCGGACAAGATATTCAACTGGATGTAGATATTGAACTTTTGAGAAATTGCTTCTCTTTAAATGTCTTGTTCAATTTTTATTGTCCAACATGAAGCCTATTTAATTTCGTTTGCCTAGAACAAATAGTTACCTAGATATTCCCATTTTAAATTATGTCAATTTTTTTGTAAATCTGTATTATTAAATATAATGTAAATGTTCTTTTTTTTCTAGAGAATAAGGTTGAGTAAAATATTATTTATGACTTAACCTCAGATGTACATTACATTTGAATAGCTTAGAATAATAATTCTCTTTCCAAGTTTTCTTTGTTAGAAACACTGCGTATGTTTTAGTGAGTTAATCACAACCCATTGAATTTGAATTCTAGCTAAAGCATAGACTAAAAATAGCATGTATTTTTTTTGTTTATCGAAAGCTAAGAAAAGAGTCTCTTGGCATATACGTTTCTGAATCAACACATGTGGTGCCGATAATTTAACTGTAAGGTAGAACATACAACAGATGCTTGCCTTGAATGAAGTGAATGCTTGAAAATAATTATTCTCAATACAGCCAGAAATATTTCTTTTCTTAAAATGCAAATTAAGAAAATACACAGATGCAGATTACTCAGCTGGTTAAACGCTACTCTCCGACCTAATAAAACAGGAAGAGACACCTCATCATAGTTTTGTAAATTCAGTCAAAATTATCGGTCTCAGACAAAAACAGAAAAAATCAAAATGGTAATAGCTGGAGGAAGAAGTGATAGAGTAATAGATTTTCCCAGGGAATTTGCGAGTAAGTGAATGCAACGAATTCAACTGGAAATCAAACTTGGATCGAATTCTAGTTGAATTAGTTGCATTCACTTATGCACAAATACACATGAAAAAGCTATTAATCTATTTTTCTCCCTCTTGCTATGAGGAAAATAGAAGGGTATATTGAGTTTTATATCACTGGTTGGCAACCAGTCTATCGTAGAAAGTAATGCGAGAAAATCTTCTGCTCAGTCAATCATGTCTGTTTTGACACATGATCGCCCAGACGTGTATCACGTATGGCACTTAACTGATAATAAAACAGTATCTAGCACACCTCTTAGCTGTGAATGAAAATTTACTTATCTATGTACTAAAATCGCGATATAAACATAGATGAAGCCTGAAGTGATATTGTTAAGTTATCACTCGTGTGGAGGTCTGGGCTTATGAACAACGTTAAAAGGGACCATTTCTAAGCAATGGTTACCGCTACTTTATTGTATGACTGTTCAGCATTGACCCTTAGATCAAAAGTGAAAAGAAGATAAGATGGATATATTGAACAATTGTATGGGAACAAATGTCCAGTATCACGCATCATCAAAGAAGTCAAATTTCCAGAGAATTGCCAAAAAGCTAAAGATAAAATTTCTCGTGAATTTATTTTGTGGGGCCTAAGCATGTAAGAATTAGCAAAGACAAGCTGAAAAGGAATTTAATATAATTTTTTTATGGCTAAAAAGATATTTGCAAGCATTCTACACCGATAGAAAAGTTTTAAACATGACCGAATGTGTTAATCATAACGGAGGAAGAGGAATGTCGCATTTGAAAATAATGAATACTTCATACTAGGTTTCTAATATGTAGTAATTAGACAAGTGGTTCCTAAACGATGCTACACACCTCATAGGTGAAACGGAATGATTCAAAGTCATAGATTTAGAAACAGTTAAAACAAATCATATGCCAAAAGTAAATACGATTTCAAAATCTTAAATATTCAAAATTATTATAAAATACTTGTAATTTCATGCATTAATCTCTGTATAAATAGTTATAAATAATTGACTGATTTTATCATCGTGATATTTTAGCATTCTATCAAGTATCAATAATATAGGTCTGCAAATTGGAGGATAGAGTTATCAATGATAATGTTCTGACTTCGATTCTGTGGTTATCTCCCTTTAACCCTTTCTCTCTCTCTCTCTCTTGCTCTCATTGTCTAAATGTACATTTATCACATAATATTTGCTTAGATGCAAGCAAATCTTTATTCTAAAAACATGCTGTCCAGAAAAAGTTTTTGGGAACCACTGTCCTCGATCAATGTTTTCATAATTTAAATGTAAGTTAACAGGATTGTTTATGTGCTGAATGAAAACTAAAATGGATAATAGCTAATAACAAGTTGCGTAATAAAAAGCGTCGCAGTCCCAGATAAAGAATTATCTAATCCTCTCATTAAATGGACATTTTTTCATATATATCTATGACTTTGCCCTTCGCTCTTAAACTGGGAAGTAGTCGTTGAGGCACCGTTGTTCTGAGCTGACCAACATTCTCCTCAATCTGTCGCTGCTGTGTACTGGAGCTTGATTCTCTGCGAATGGTTTCTTTACACATTCCTTGATAATGTCATTCTCTTCCTTCTATGTCTCACCACGGTTCTTAAAAAACCAAAAACCGAAAATTAATTTTTCTAATTTATTTTGTAAATTGATATAGGAATAGCTACGTTTGCTAATCGTAAACACTCTTTTCTGATCTTTTGAACAGGAGTAGAGATTTAGGCCGTGTTTCCTATTTACATTTTTCGGGCTGTTGCCTTCATCTTTATTGTTATATTCACGACCTTTCAATCGTTCTACACTCCGATGTTTTTCAGGTAATATACGTTAGAATGTTGTACTGAACCCTTTATTTAGTCCACTAGAATAGATTGTTCTCGTTTCACGCGCCGTGTCTTTTCTGGATATCTCAGTTCAACCTATTTCTCTTTAGTAACTCAACCATGCAAGTGTTTGTTCACCTCTACTGTGGCCAGATATTGAACTCATGTCTCTTTAAGTTAAATCATCGGATTACTTCAACCAGCCTATCCACTAGGTCATGTCTCCAGCGTATATCACCTGAAAAATGCCGGAGCGTACAACGGACGAAATGCCGTGAATATGATAATAATGATGAGGACAACAGTCCGTACAATGTACAAAGTCTAAATAGTTACAATACCTCATCTCAGAAATTTTAGACGGACCCTTGTTTCCTGTTTCGCATTGAGTTTTCATTCTCTTTCAATCCCATTAACACCTTGGGCCTTCGTGGCTTTATCGCTTTGCTTGGGGTGAATTGGTTTTTGACATTTTCTCAGAAATGATTTTAGACAAATGACACAGATCAGATCAATTGCATTGTCATCGAATGACGCCAGGAACACAAATTTATCCAGTTTAGTTGTTTTTAAAGCAATGAGCTAGGGAACTGAATCCAACTCAGTCCTGTCTTGCCGTGGATGTACAAAACAAATATTTCTTTGTCAACATAATTATCTTCGTTGTCAGTGCATTTAAGTCAACGCTTCCACATCAAGTACAATTTCGGACTTTGTTGCAAATTACATATAAACAGTCCCTTAATAACTATTTCCAGCTATGGACTTAGGAAACCAACCTTATTTTCAGATTTGTTTACTTATCACAAATTCAAGTAATATTTGAGAATAATGATAATGGGATCACTGGTAATGCTTTTAATGCATTGGGTTTAGAAGCAATTCATGAATAAAATATTTCGTTTTTAATGAAAAAGAAAAAAAATTAGGTATCAAAAGAAAACATTCATTTAAAATAAACTAAGCAATTACTGATTAGCAATAAGTTTTAAGAAAGTGTTAAAAGTTAATTAATAGTAGCCAGGAATGCAGGTAGTCAATGTGCTGTTTGGGTGCAGCAATCAGTTCCTATAGGTGTGTACGTACATGTGTCAGAATAGTTCACAGGCGTAATTAGCCAACCGCAGAAGGGTTGTCAAAATCTACTCATCTGTGTTAGGAATTTAATAAATGCTGACGAAACTTTAACTTAGCTGCAATTTTAAGAAAAAGTAAAAGGATTGGTATTTATAGACCACTTCATGGCGGTAAGACGTGACGTAAAAGCTAGGTAGCTCATACGTGAACATAAAGAACAAGGACAATACTTGCAGAGTTCCCACGATAAGTGTCATGGTATATGTATTAAGCAAGCAATGCTTTTTAGGGTAATGAGGAAGATGCTGATAGATAAACGAGAGAAACTGATATTTAGGATGAAAAAAAATGACTATAAATAAGGATTGCAGTTTCTCACAATATTTAATCTCATAAAACGTTTATAATTTTTTTGTTACACTGTCTACTCTTATTAATGATGTATTTATTTTACGTGTGTTTCCCGTACGACACTTAACTGACTGACTGATGTGCGCGTATGTAAGAGCATTTAAAAATGTAATCCCAACTGAATGCAGAAATATTGCAGAGAGCGGAAAAGTGAAAAATTAAATACCTGTTTTTGTAATAAGGGTAGGTGATCTAAATTAATGTTTCTTGGGTGCTGGTGCAGTAAGTGACCCACAAAATTCTGTCACTGATATCGTAAGTGGCCTACCTTAAAAAGCGTATTATGTCTTGTAAGGGTTAGAGCAGGGTTAGTAATTCTTCTATGTGCCCTGTGCCTTCAGAACGTAGGCGATCATGGCTTTCCACGTTTCCCTATCCCTGGTGGCTCTGAGTACGCCTTCTCATGTTACACCGTGCAACCCTCGTTCTGTCATCCACCTGATTAGGTCCTTCAAATATGTTATCCGTTGCTTTCCCTTGTCTCTTTTTCCCTCTATCTGGCCTGTTAGTATCAGATTCTCCAGGCCTTCCTTCCTCATTGCGTGTCCCAGGGACTTCAGCTGTCGCTTCCTGATGCTCAGTATTCATTTTCTTTTTGTTTCCATCATATCTAGGACCTTATCATTGCTCACATGGTCGATCCATGAGATTCGCAGCATCCTTCTGTAGAACCACATTTCAGTTTTTCCTTCATCTTTGATGGTATTGTCCAGCATTCATTACCAAATTAAAGGACGGACAGCACGTAGCAATCCAGCACTCTCTTCCTTGTTTCTAGCGAAATTGTCCTGTTTCTTAATACCTTACTCAACTTCTGGAATGCTTCCTTCGCCATGCCAATTCGTCTTAGGATCTCTGTGTCGCACTTTCCGTCTTCTGTTATAACGCTTCCCAGGTATTTAAATTTTTGTACCTGCTTGATTCTAGTATCTCCGACTTGTATTTGGCATTTTGAGCTGCCCTTTTTACTGATGACCATGCATTCGGTTTTCGTGCAGTTTATTTCTAGTCCTTTCTTGTTACTTTCTTAAGCTACCTTCTGTAGGAGGTCTTGTAGTTTCCTTTCTGTATCTGCTACCAGCATTGTATCATCTGCGTACCTTAGGTTGTTTAAATTGTGGCTTCTGATTAGGAATCCAGGCATAACTTCTAGCGTCCTCAAAATACTCTCGCTGTACAAGTTGAACAGATCCAATGAAAAGACATATCCTTGTCTTACGCCCTTTCTATCTTTGTATATCTACTCAATTCATTACCTGTCATATGCAAGTGGTTTGCTGCCAGTAAAGATTCTTTATTACTCTCAAGTCTTTCCCAAATATGTCCAGGCTACCGAGCTCTCTATCAGTTCTTTGTGGTGTATTTTGTCAAACGCCTTTGCATAATCAATAAAGCACAGATATAAGTCCTTCTTCATTTGTATTGCCCTTTCGAAAAGCATCCTAATCATAAATATGGCATTTCGTGTCCCCGTGTCTTAACGAAACTACACTCTTCTTGTCCTATCTGTGGCCTGATTCTGCTTCACGCTCTATTCAGCAGGACTCGGACGATCAGTTTTGTTATATGGCTCATTAAATTGATGGTTCTGTGGAGCTCGCACTCGTTTGCTCCGGGCTTCTTAGGTAGTGCTAGAAGAGGTTGCTGAGGTCATCTGGTATAACCCCACCACTATTATAAATTTCATTTATTATTTCAGTAATTTTTTCTGTACCAAATTCTTCCAGGCCTATCAGCAGCTCTTTGACGATGCCATCTGGTCCCGCTGCTTTGTTTCTATTCAGTTTGGCTACTGCGGATTCCACTTCAGACTTTAATATTTACGGTCCGTCCTCATCTTTGCGTTTGCTCTCTCTTGTCGTGGAAAGGATCTTTTATATATTCTTCCCATCGTTAGAGTATTTCCCCTTTCTCCAAAATGATTGTTTCATCCTTAGATTTTATACATCCTGTTGAAGAGCAGGATTTTTGTCCTGTCAGTTCTATTATTTCTTTATGTATGTTTGCTTTATTATTCCTAATTAATCTCTCTACTTCTGCACATTTGTCAGTGAGCCATTTCTCTTTAGCCTGTCTACATTTTATTCTTATTTCCTTGTGTAGTTCCCTGTACTCCATTCTATGTCTTGATATAATTTTCTGTTTCCTTTGCATCATGCCCAGAATCTCTTCCGTCATCCACTCGTTTTTCTTTCTGCGCCTATTTTCCTTTAGAGCGATGTTGTTTGCTGATGTTGTTTGCTTCCTTTAGCGAGTCCCATTTTGAGTGTCCTTTCCTAGTTTGTTCTTCGTATTTGGTTTTCACGCTGTTAGTGTATTCTTTCTGTAGTTTGAGGTCATTCACGAGTGCGTTGTATATCAGTTTTGGTGCTGCATTAGGCTTCTTCAATCTCCGGAGTTTTACTTTAAATTTGCAGATGACTGGGACGTGGTCGTTTCCACAGTCAGCACCTGGATAGGCTTTGCTTTGAACCAATGCATTTCTGAATCTGCTGTTAATGGTTATGTAGTTAATCTGATTTTTTGTGTCACCTCCTGAGCTTCTCCATGTCCATAGGTGTTAGTTATTACCTGGTCATTTGTATGCACCATTGCACCCATTTTTCTCCTCGTTCGTTGCGAATTCCTAAACCAAAGTTTCCAGTTGTCATACCTTCCCTCTCATTGTTTACTTTGGCATTCAAATCTCCCATGATGATCCTGATTTCTTGGCTTCTACATAGAGCCTTGGACTTCTCTCGAGTGGAGTAAAAAGATTCTATTTCTTCCTTTCAGTTTGACCAGGAGAACTCTTTCAGAGAACTGGCAGTATCCCAAAACATATTTCTTCATTTTTTGTCGAGTATTAAGCCGACTCCTTTTTCATTATTTTGCCTCCGGCGTATATTATCCTATGGTTGTCGCTGTTGAAGTCGCCATTATTTGGCCATCTGGTTTCACATATTCCCAGATATTAATTTTTAGTCTGTTCATTTCCTGCTTGACATTCTCTAGTTGTTCACAGCTGTTTAACGTCCTGACGTTCCATGTCCCCCAGGTAATCCTTTTTATTTTTGTTGCGCACAGTCGCAGGGTAAGACCAGAGACACCTGTTGCTCATGTCGTTCCTTCCCGGGCGAGGGATATATTTTGGGAAAAAATGTCCCCTTTACGCTGTTGTTGCTAACAGTAGCCGGATGACGGTGAGATGACACCTGTTGCCCATCTCGGTCCTTACCGGGCGAGGAACTGCTCTCTTTGGGAGCAATCCCCCTTCTCGCTGTTAGGTTTAATATGTATTCATTGTATAGCCATGATTTTACGCAGGATAGAGATAGTGGTGTGGTATCCTGTTGCCTTCTCCACGGTGATTTATCGAGACACCAACTCTAGTTAGCTGGCCGTTGACTTATTAAGAGTTCCTCCGCCCTTTGTAGGTATTTTTACTTTATCCTACCGGGTTGCTAACATCCTGTATATATATGAAAAAAATGAGTGGAAAAAAGAAAGAACAAATATTAAAATATTAAGTATATACTTAGTATAAGTCCAAAGAAGTAGTCCTGTAAAAAAGTCAGTTCCCCTAGTTAGGAGTTACTAGCAAAAGGCAAAGCATAAAATACCCAGTAAACAGAAGCTATTTTCTTTGAAATTTCGTCCTTCTGTTTTTATTTGGGTATATCCAGCTATGCATATTCTTTTTGCGATACAATGTGGTCTAAGTAGGGTGCGAACATACAGACGAATGCTATTAAATATCTTACAATACAAAAATCAATTTTCAATTAAACATTAATATATTTATAAACTTAATATAACAAAAGAAAGAGAAATATTTAAATTATTCTGAAAAAAAATATTGAAACAAAGCATGAAAAAAAGGTAAAATAATTCGTTTCAATGAGTAACCGAATACTTATATTTGTAAATATACTCTTGCTGAGATACGACACATTCAAACCGGATATGCTATAGCATATACAAGAATCAAAGCGGTATGTCATATACTATAGTAAGTGTCTCTATTACTTCACTAAAATAACAGCGTAGCATGATGTAAAAAAACCTAACGTGATAAAAACACATTTTAATCAAAATTTTCATTTTATTATTAATTGGAAAGACCAAAATATATTTTATTATTTTTGAAATTTTCCAATCTTTTCAAAAACGTTCAAGACTTTGGCTATTTTTTCTTTTGCGTCAGCGATGCACCAAAAATTACTATGGATATTTTAGCGCTGTTTTTCCGGTGAAAAGCATTAATTTGGCAATTCTTGGAAAAATCAAAAGATTGATTTTAATGAAATTTTCAGGACTTATTAACAAATGAATAAAGTTATTTTTAAAAATATTATTTTAGAAATATTTTTGCATCTTTTATTCCCTCCACCAAGTAATTTCATTAAAGTTCTCGAAATTCAATACTACCCACAAACTGTGATTTACTAGCAAAACTTCTTGTGGAATGTTTGTTTGTTTTTGTTTTTCTAACAGTTGCTTTTTATATCAAAATCTGCTCCAAATTGTAAAATAAGAAATGCAATAATACTCCGCCAATTTTTATTTAGATAAGTTTTTAATTGCTTTTGTAAATGATATATATTTAAGTTATGATATTCTGAAGAAAAAAATCAGTGAATAATGATGTTTTATAAGAATTGTTTTAATCTTTTCTTTAATAATTATAATGATTTATAAAGTGTTAAACGTCTTAAAATTTCTTCCACTCACTGCCTGTATTCTGTATTAAGTTATTAAGTAAAGACTATAGTTAGTAATCAAAAATTAGAAAGCTTTATACAAATAATTTCGCATTTTTTAAAATAATTTTAAATTTTTTTTAGGTAGAATAGTCCATGAGTTGTCTTAAGATACATATCATTAAAAGTCACGTGTTTCAAGCGTTGTTTCCTTTACGAAACGTTGTTTCCTTAAGTTCCATGAATTTTTGTCAATACTCTTCAACCATTCTTAGCTTGTCACCACATCTGGCTGTTATCTAATACTTCACACGTCAGAAAAATATTACCGTCGTGATTAAGAAATACTTTTATTTTAAATTACATTCTATAAACAAGTGATATTTGTTTCAAATCAGATTAATTTAACAAGAAATTATCAGATTAAAAAAAAAATAACATGTCACATATGTATATTTTATATTTACAAGATTTTTAAAACCGATAATTAACTTTTGTTTAAAAACCTGTCAGTCTACAGAAAATAGACGAAACACAGATAACTTTTGAAAACTTTCAAAACGTTGCGATTTCAATCTATATATTATTTATTTACAATACGCCAGAGTATTTTGCTTATTAGAAATTGTAAATTTAATTATTTCGCTTTTAATTAAAGCTAAAATTTAAGCTTCAAATTTTTTTTTATTTAAAAAAGTTAACTTTAAAAATTAGGTATCGAAAATGAGTGGAAGTACTAATAATATAGCGACATATGTATATATTGTAAAAAATATATATATTGATATTAATCTAAATGAAAACCATATATATACATTGTTATAGTAGAACATCATGCCATTCTCGAGAATGGATTGCTCTAGAGTATAATGGACGGTGACAAGCGGTACGAGGGAGCGCAAACGTCTTAGGCTCTCGCCTGACGACGCTATAACACTTCAGAGCAGAGAGCACAAACCCAGTCGTAGTTCCGCCGAAGGGTAGAACCACGACTCGGTAAAAATAGACAGACATTTTTTGGCCCGGTTATATGGCCGGGAATACCCACTATAAAATGACCATCTGTCACATCTGGCCTTGCGTGGGAAGGCTAGTAAATACAGCAAACGCCTTAGGCGAAAGCACTCTCTATTTGATAGTGTATTCCGCTTCTACTCGTTGATTGCTTATCTGTATCTTATTGTTAATTGTACCTTCGTACAATGAATCCGTTATATCGTATTTCTGTGTCGAGTACCATTCTTCCACTAATCTTTACACTGATATTCCTTTCCGGGATATATATCAGATTGGCGACGGGGATTCGAAGAAGTTTACGCGGAGGAAAAAAATACATTCTAGCCAAATATCAGATTGACGAAGAAAATCAAAGGCGCTTGATACCAGTTTGGCGAATTAAGGATATTAATTGCAGACAGCAAAAAAGAAAAAGTCACACGGAGATTTTCAGTTGTCAAATAAGGAAATACAACAATAATTAAGGTAAGATTTGTACCCACCTTATCTAATAATCTGAAAACAAACAAACAAACAAAAAACTACGTTTTATTCTTACCGAAGTTTAGCTTACTGGTCAGCTGTATTGTTGAATTGTATTTATACATATTTTGTTCGAAACATGAAACAATTAACCGAATGTATAAAAACGCTAGGCGTAGTGGTTCAACAGCTAATGCAAGAACAGCAAAATAAAAAAAGCAACATACAGAGCTTCAACAGCATATTCTAAAGCAAGAGGCTTTTCAAAAGATATTACTGAATCAAGACGAACCAAAAGAATGTTCTAGGATGTTCTCTGCATAGGATATATCAAACTCTCTTACAGAAGTTTTGTATAAACCAGAGGAAGGAATAACTTTTCCGGAGTACATTAAAAGGTACGAAACAATTTTTTCAAAAAGGTATAAATCATGGAGCGACGAAAATAAATATGCTTTTGTTGCAAAAACTCTGTGCTCGGGAAAACACGAAATGTTCGAACTTCATTTTGTCAAAGAAACAAGAGGAGATTTCGTTTGACGAAACTGTGGAAATATTATATAAATGTTTGCCGAACGGCACAATTTGTTTTACACAGGGTATAAATGTTTGAATATCATGAAAGAAGACAATGAAGACTTTGTGTGTACGCTGGAAAAGTTAATTCACAGTGTGAACGTTTCAAAATTAAGGAAATTAAGGAAGATATGTTTAAATACCTAATTTTTGTACAAGGGTTAACGGCACCTAAGGACAAGAAAGTTCGTTTGAGGATTTTAGCAATGTTGGAGCATGATACGGACATAAATTTACAGAAAGTATCAGAGGAATGCCAAAAATTAATTAACATTAAACGGGAGAACTTATGTATCGAAGAAAAGAATATTGCCCGAATACATAAAGTTAAGCAACGTGCCTACAAAGAAGAAAGACCATACTGCAAATCATGTGGCAACCCTAATCATGTCACAGGTAAGTGCTATTTTAAAGATAATATATGCGGTGAATGTGCGCAAAAGGGGCACAAGGCAGTAATGTATAAGAAAAAAGAGTATCGAAAGTTCAAAAGGATAAATACAGGTTTATCTAAGAAAGTTACAAAGGATTTCGGTACAAGAAAGTACGTCGACATCAAATTAAATGGTCGAAATATCACTTGTTTGCTAGATACAGGAAGTGACATTTCTACAATTGATGAATATACCTGGAGAAAAATAAGCTTACATGAGCTGCAGAATACTAAGAAAATTGCGAGAGGCATTTCGGGTAACAAATTGAAATTCAAGGGTGAATTTTTCGCAAAAGTAGCATTTGAGGGCAAAATCCATAAAACTAAAATCTATGTGATTTAAGGAAAAAATGCAGATTTATTTGGCATTGATTTGATTGTGTTATGTAATTTATGGGAGAAGCCCATGCATATATTTTGTAGAAGAATAAATGCGTCGAATGTAGGAAAGTCTAAACAGACAGAAGATGTTATAAAAGACTTGAAGAAGGAGTTTACTGAAATCTTTGCGGATTAACTTGGTTGTTGTACGCAGACAGAAGTAAAGTTTGAAATAAAGGAGAACGTAAAACCAGTGTTCAAACCGAAAAGAAAAGTTCCTGTTGCATCGTTAGAGACGATAGATAAAGAGTTACAGAGATTGGAAGAGAACGGAGTCATTAAGAAGGTAAATTACTCTGAGTGGGCAACACCTACAGTCTACTCAAAAATGAGGAACAATAAAATAAGAGTTTGTGCTGATTTCTCAACCGGACTGAACGAATGTTTAAAGGATCACACGTATACACTCCCCACACAGGAGGAGATATTTTCAAGCTTAAATGGGGGTAAAATCTTTTCGAAGATTGATTTGTCAGAAGCCAATCTACAAGAAAGGTCGAGGGGGAATGTTCTAAGTATTTAACCATCAACACTCATAGGGGATTCTATATGTTGAAACGTCTCCCGTTCGGTTTGAAGGTAGCACCGAGTGCATTTCAACAAATTATGGATACGATGTTGTCGGGTCTAGATTATGCAATGGCATACTTGGACGACATATTAATAAGAAGTGAAAATATGGAAGAACATAAAACGCATGTCCGTGAAGTTTTTAAAAGAATTAGGAATTATGGATTCAAGGTAGGACTTAAAAAGTGCGAGTTCTGTATGGATAAGATTAGATATTTAGGCCAAATAATTGATCATAAGGAAAGGAAACCTAACTCAAACAGAACTGAAGCAATAAAAAATATGCCTACTCGCGATAACGTGACTAAGTTACAATTGCAGTTACAGTCATTTCTGGGATTTGCAAATTATTACAACATATACATTCCTAATATGCCTGATTTGAGAGCACCTTTGAACAAATTATTAGGAAAAGATAAAAAGTGATGTTGGACAAGGGAATGCTACGAAGCATTTAAAAAATTAAAAAAGTGCTTATTTTCGGATTTAGCGTTAGTACATTTTGATCCAAACAAAAAATAAATTGTAGCGACGGATGCAAGTGAATATGGCATAGGAGATATTCTGTTACACAAATCCGAGGATGGTGTATCAAAACCTATTGCTCATGCATCGAGAGCGTTGCTTCCAGCGGAAAGAAATTATAGCCAGATAGAAAAGGAAGCGCTAGCTATAATTTATGCTGTGAAGAAATTTCACAGATTCATTTATGGGATATCGTTCGTGTTACACACCGACCATAAACCTTTATTGTCGATTTTTGGGTCGATAAAGTAGTACTTACTCATTTCGCAAACAGGTTACAAAAATGAAGTGCCATCTTGTTAAATTACAATTTTAAGATGAAATTTATTCCGTCTAAGGAAATCGCATACGCGGATTGTCTGTCAAGATTAATTCCGAAGAACCCTGAGTTGTTGGAGGAAACGGTGATAGCAGCGTTAAAAGAAGAGAAAGAACATACGGATGTACTGGTGAACACCGTTAGTGAATTACCGGTAACGCTGGAGGAAATTAATAAAATGGCGAAAACGGATGATTACATTGCAAAAATGATTAAGCAAATGAAAGGGAATGAGAAAAACAAACGATGTAAAGTTTCACCATTTTCAATTTGTAATGAGGCACTGATGTATGCTCAAAGAGTGGTATTGTGGTGAACACTCGGACCCTTCCAACTATTGCCCTATCAGTCTTCTACCGATATTCGGCAAAGTGTTTGAGGCCATAATCAATGCTGAAATAGTTCAACATCTCACTGCCCACAAATTCTTCTGTCAGGCAATATGGCTTCCGCTTTGCCAGGTCCAGGTGCCAATATTCTAACAACCTTTACGGAGTACATGCTCCAGACCCTCGATGAGTCAGGCGAGGCGCGTGCAGTTGCTCTGGACATCTCCAACGCTTTTGACAGGGTCTGGCACTCTGGCCTCCTTTGCAAGCTACGAGGTTACGGTATTACCGGACGCCTGCTTGACCTAATTCAATCTTTTTTAAACAACCGCAAAATGAAGGTCGTTTTGAATGGGCATGCCTCTTCATCCTACAGCACGAATGCCGGTGTCCCCCAGGGCTCTATCCAGGGGCCCGACGCTCTTCCTCATTTTCATCAACGACCTCCCAGATGAGATCAAGTCCCAAGTAGGCATCTACGCAGATGACACCACAATATACTCTCGCACCAGTAAGAAATCGGGCATGGCGGACAGACATAATCTCGCTGCTGACCTTGAACGGGACCTACACTCTGTGGTGAACTGGGGCAAGAAGTGGCTTCTCAACTGCAATGCGTCCAAAACCAAGCTGTTGTCTGTCAACCATCACAGGCAATCTCTCCTGCCTCCCATAAGCATGGACTAAGCGATTCTCCCTGAGTGCAATATACTGCGCCTCCTCGGCCTTACCCTCTCTTCTGATCTCAAGTGGAACCGCTACATCGAATCCATAGCTAAATCCACTGCTAAGAAGTTTGGGTCACTGTGTCGATTCAGCATGTTCTTTCCGCCTGAATCCATCCTGCATATCCTGCAGGCTCCAAAGGAGAGTTAGTAACGTGATAGGTGCTGACTTGGCGGCTCGACTACAGCCACTTTCCCACCGACGAAATGTGACCTCCCCTTGTCTGTTCTACAAATACTTTCATGGCTTCTGCTCCAACGAACTTAAGTCACTGGTGCCTCCTCAACAGGTGTTTACTCGTGCAACCAGAATGGCAACTGGGTCCCACCCATTCACAGTTAGGTTAGCCAAATGCACACGACAATTCTACTCCTGCAGCTTCTTCTCTCGCACTTCCCGCCTGTGGAACTCACTCCCATGTTCTTGCTTTCCTGACGGCTACAACCTCCAGAAATTTAAATGCAATGTCAATACTCATCTATTAACCACTTGACTCTAGCCCTTCCCCCACCCCGTATATCCTCTCCCTTCTCTCCCCGCTTGCAACTGTCATCACACCTGTATTTTCATCTTTCTATTGCTTCTTTCTAATTGTTTGTAATCCTCTTTTCTCTCTTTTAATTAATTTACTTTCAGTTATGTAACCCCCCCCGCACATCAGTGGCATTTACGTCTTGCCCGAGGTGAAATGATTAAAAAAAAATTCCACCTGTTCTACGAAGAGGATATTTAAATAATTTCATTTGGGTCATCCGGGTATATTCAGAATGAAATCATTAATGAAGTGTTATGTATACTGACCTAGGATGGACCAGGACATAGAAAATTTGGTGAAGCAGTGTAAAGGCTGTTAGGAGCAAAATCACCACCCATAAAAACTCAACCGTGGCCTAAAACGGATGTGCCGTGGTCAAGGATACATGTGGACTATTCAGGACCATTAAAGCGCGACTATTACCTAATCATTGTAGATAGCTATTCTAAATGGCCTGAAGTGTATACATTTAAGCACCCGACAGCATCAAATATCAAATAAAGGCTTTAAACAGAGTATTTAGTCGTCTGGGGGTACCAAACGCAATTGTGAGTGACAACAGTACCCTGTTTACGGGAGCAGATTTTAAACGTTATTGTGTTTCGTTAGAAATCGAACACATAACAACACCTACATATAATCCGAGATCGAATGGTCAGGCAGAAAGGTTTGTCGATACGTTCAAAAGACCGATGAGAAAAGCTAATGGAATCAACACTGAAAAGAAAAATATCCAAACTTTTCTGATGGTTTACAGAATTACGCCGAATAAGAACCTTAATGGAAATTTGTCGTCTTCGGAGACGTACGCGAGAAAGATTAGATCAATCTTTGATAGGTTGTTACCAAAGAAAAAGAAGAGCGTGATAAAACCAACCTCGGATATGAAATATTTCAAAGAAGGTGATAAGATTTTCTTTAAAAACTATCGGTCTGGAAAATGTTTTTCGGGAAGACGGTGTAGTAAGTAGAAGAATCGGGTAAGTTATCTATAGAATGAAAGGGCAGAAGTTTGTCTGTAAAAGACACTTAAATCAATTGAGACCCCGATACGTTGAAACCGTACCAATGACCAAGAGATACCGATGGAGGTATTGTACAACACATTCCAAATCAAACCACCCGCTAACGTTGGAGTACCTATCGAAGTAACTTCTGATTCTCCTGAAAGTGAGGACGCAAGGAGAAGAAGTAATAGAAAAAGGAAGAAGATGAAACGGCTATGTCCAGAACCTAAAGGAGAAAAAAAATTGAGAGCAAAATTCTCGGAAGAATTTAGCTCGGGGGAAGGTATTATAATGGACCATCTTGCCATCCCCGAGAATGGAATGCTCTAGACTATAAAGGACGGTGACAAGCTGTACGAAGGAGCGCAAACGTCTTAGGCAAAGGCATTCTCTATTTGATATTGTATTCCGATCCTACTCGTTGATTGCTTATCTGTATCTTATTGTTAATTTTACCTTCGTACAATAAATCCGTTCTATCGTATTCCTGTGTCGAGTACCATTCTTCCACTAATCTTTACACTGATATTCATTTCCTGGATATATCATATATATATATATATATATATATATATATATATATATATATATATATGTGTGTGTGTGTGTGTGTGTGTGTGTGTGTGTGTGTGTGCGCGCGTGTGTGTGTGTGTGTGTGTTAAATAAATCGGTTATTGAAATCCTGTAAACAAAATGTTGCATGAAAAAAGAGAAGAGATTTGATCGAATAGATAATGCATTTCGCCAATTTTGTTTTTAATCTGATGAAGAGTTAATGCATCCTTTATATGATCAACTCAAGGAGTTGGAAACAAAGATTTTATGATCACAAACATTCATTTTCCAACGCCTCCCTGAAACACCTATCAAAATACTACTGGACTTGCCCTACAGGTTAAATGGAAGATCATCAAATATGATCACACTCCAAACAATTTCAGGGACAGATGCAATCTATGCTTGGAGAAAAAATAGCTATCATCAAATATAAGAATCTAAATTAACTTTTAAACCAGAGAAATGAACTGACTTTTAAATGCAGACATAGAAACAGGTATAGGATTATTTAACAACATGAAAATTAACCCTATAGGTTTGCTTTTGAGAATAACCTGAAATGACTTGTTTAAGACCCTATATCCTCAAAAATGTATTGCTATCGTAAGTACTCTACTACCATACTATTATTATTATTATTATTATTGTTATTGTTATTATTAGGCTCACAAGAGTAGATTTTCTGTAATTGTATCACCCAAAGCAAGGCGGTAATGCCACTGATGTGCAGGGGGCTACATAAGAGTAAAAAGATTAATTAGAAGAGAGTGAAGAGGAAGACGAACCAGTTAGAAAGGAGCAAGGGAAGAATGGAAATACAGGTGTGATGACAGTTGCAAGGGTGGAGAGAAAGGAGAGGATATACGGGGTGGTAAAAGAACTAGAGTCAAGTGGTTAATAGAGGAGCATTGGCATTGCATTTACATTCCTGGAGGTTGTAGCCGTCAGGAAAGCAAGAATATGGAAGTGAGTTCCACAGGCGGGAAGTGCGAGAGAAGAAGCTGCAGGAGTAGAATTGTCATCTGCATTTGGTTAATGTCACTGTGAATGGGTGGGACTCAGTTGCCAATCTGGTTGCACGAGTAAACACCTGTTGAGGAGGTAACAGTGACTTAAGTTCGTTGGAGCAGAAGCCATGAAAGTATTTGTAGAACAGACAAGGGGAGGTCACATTTCGTCGCTGGGAAAGTGGCTGTAGTCGAGCCGCCAAGTCGGTACTTATCACATTACTGATTCTCCTTTGAAGCTTGTCGAGAACACTGAGATGAACAGCAGGGGTGCCTGACCATATATGTATTTCATGCACGGACGAATGGTTGATTTGTATATATGCAGTATGGATTCAGGCGGGAAAAACATCCTGGCCCAACACAGTGACCCAAACTTCTTAGCAGTGGATTTAGCTATGGACTCAATGTAGTGGTTCCATTTGAGATCAGAAGAGAGAGAAAGGCCGAGGAGGCGCAATGTATTGCTCTCAGTGAGACTCGCTTTGTCCATGCTTTTGGGAGGCAGAAGAGATTGCCTGTGATGATTTACAGACTACATCTTGGTCTTAGACACATTGAAATTGACAAACCACATCTTGCCCCAATTCACCACAGAGTGTAGATCCCGTTCAAGGTCAGCAGCGAGATTATGTTTGTCCACCACGACGGGTTTCTTATTGGTGCGGGAGTATATTGTGGCGTCATCTGCGTAGATGCCTACTTGGCTCTTGATCTCGTCTGGGAGGTCATTTATGAAAATAAGGAAGAGCGTCGGGCCCAGGATAGAGCCCTGGGGGACACCGGCATTCGTGCTGTAGGATGAAGAGGCATGCCCATTCAAAACGACCTTCATTTTGCGGTTATGTAAAAAAGATTGGATTAGATCAAGCAAACGTCCGGTAATACAGTAACCCCTTAGCTTACATAGAAGGCCAGAGTGCTAAGCCCTGTCAAAAGCGTTGGAGATGTCCAGAGCAACTGCACGCGCCTCGCCTGACTCATTAAGAGCCTGGAGCATGTACTTCGTAACGGTTGTTAGCATGTCGGCCGTGGACCTAGCAAAGCGGAAGCCATATTGCTTGTCAGAGTAGAGTTTGTGGGTAGTAAGATGTTGAACTATTTCAGCATTGATTATGACTTCGAACACTTTCCCGAACATTGGTAGAAGACTGATTGGGCGAAAATTGGGTGGGTCCGTGGGCTCATCACAGTTCTTAAATACAGGAACGACTGAAGAGAACTTCCAGCATGCAGGAAAACAGGATGCAGAAAGGCAGTAGTTATACAGTTTAGATAGGACAGCGGAGAGTTCAGGAGTACATTTCCTCAGGACTATCACCGGGATTCCATCGCAACCGCTCGCCTTATGGGGGCAAGTTTTGAAATTACTCGGGATACTACTGTCGGGGTAATATATACGTCGTACAGTTTAGCCTCAGTTCTAATAGGGAGGTCGGGTGAGGGTATTCCAGAGGTGTCAAACGTTGAGTTGGATAAGAATCTTCGAAACAAAGCACTCAGCTTTGTCCACAGATGACGTGAGAACCTCATATTCATTGATTAAAGGAGGAGTTGAGGATTTGCTATTGTTCAGCACCCCTTTGAATAACCGCCATTTATCCTTGGAGCCGAACTTGCGGTCAGCTATGTGCTGTCTCATTCTCTCGGCAAACAACCGCTTGGCGTCATTCAGGATTCTCTTGCACACATTACGAGCAGACGTGAATAGGCGCCTATTGTGATCAGATGACTGTCTCCGGAACAGTCGGAAGTAGTGATCGGAGAGAACCAAGGAGAGGAATGACGTTTTAGACAATACTTCCTGGTAGGTATGAAGCCATCAATGCCAACTTTCACCCAGGACGAAATCTCAGAGGCACAGTCATCAACTGGGAGTTCGAAAACTTTTCCCCAAGTGACGTCGCAAAGGAAGTCGCGAAAGGCGTCCCGGTAAGCTTTTTGGTAGCAGTAGGAGGTCCTATAGGTAGGAGGCTCCTGGGAGGAGTGAGAGTGGAAAGGAATATTGAGAGAGACAACAGCATGGTCAGAGTTGCCGACAGGGCAAAGCTGCGAGACTTGACAAGAGTCAGGTGCAGAGGTAGAGTATATATCTAGAAGAGAGGAGTGTTCAGAGGGAGTGCTTGGAAAGCGTGTGGGGAAGGGATTGGAAAATAACAATGTTCATGGCGTGGATGCCCGCTAAATCAGTAACAGAGTCTTTAAGCCACTCAACATGATGGGCGTTAGATCTCCGAATACAAATATATGAGCGAATGGGTGGTAGGAAATAGCCTTATCTATGTTGCCAGAAATGCTATCTAGCAGGGAGCAGTCAGGAGAGGAGGGATAAACGATAAAGAAAGAAAAGGTAGCTAACCCAACTGAGAAGTGACAGGCGGAGACATACATATTTGTTTGTCAGGAGATTCGAGTGATGTCACCCTAGCTATAGGGAGGTGTTCACTAATGTAAACCCCCAGCAAATGCATGTGCACAGTTGAATCCTTCCTTAAGAGGGGCAGATAACCAGAGATGGAGAAGTCAGAGAAGTTGAGGTTAGTCTCTCAGAGCGCTAGGATGTCAGGGGACTTTTCGTGGAGGAAAGCTTCTACGTTAGAAAAGTTAGTACGAATGGCGCGGATATTAGTAAAATAAAAGTTAAGGGATTTTGGTGATTTGAGTTTGGCTGGTTTAGGATTTTTTCTGATTCTGTTTATCATGTTATGGTTTGTTGATAGGGAGGGATCTAGAGTAGAGGATGCATTATCCACGATCTGTGCTGGGAGGGAAACTGGCTCGGGCTGCAACAAAGTCTGACCTCAGGGTTGCCCACCGAAAGCGCAACTACAAGAACCCCGATATTATCCAACTGTTGGTCAGAGCAAGATTTAGGGCTCCTAACTACCAGTCGGAAGCAGCAACCAGGAAAATGCCAACCCGGTACCCTCACAATGATGAGACGTTGCCACCAACCAAACACATCGCAGGAAAATCCCGGAAGCACCAATACTGAGGTCTGAGGAGAGAAAAGAGAAAGCCGGAAACCACATCCTAAACAGGGAACAAGGGGTAAATCTCTACTCCTGTTCAATAGACGTGGGTGGAGTGTAGTTTGGTCTATCTACTCCAATTAAAAAAAGTTAAGGGTGGTGATAACTAAGTTTTAACTTAGTTAAAGTCCATTCAAAGAAATTTCTTTGAAAAAGACAAAAAAACACTCTTTCAATTAACCATGAAACGTTTAAAATTAAGCATAAAAATAAAGAGAAAATCATGACTTACTTTTAAGAATATTTAAAACAGTTGTTTCCATCCCAAACACACATGCTATAATGCCAGTAGGTAAAAAAATATTTTATCTTTTTGGCCAGTAGAAGTGAGTGAAATAGGCGCAGGTGGAAATTCAACTAACTAGCCAGAATGACTGGGCAAAAAAAGGGAAAAAGAGGAACAAGGAATTTATCAGAGGACTTAAAGAAAAAAGGAAACTAAATGATACACCAGTCAAAGATATTTAAATATAAGTATAAAATATATTTTGTAAAGTAAGTTTTTATATCATAAATAATTTGGAATCCTACTGCTATGATGTTATTATTATTTTTACCATTATTCCTATGATTACTATTATTATTTTTTTCACCCTCATTAAAAGCAAATATATATTAAATTTGTTGAAATAAGTTTTTATAATTCATTTTTTATATATTATATTTCTTTAAATTGGTTTTTCATATAAATAATTATTATTAATTCATACTCACCTATCGTTTTATGTTATCCTCATCATTAGGATTACGACTATCTCCATTTTTAGATTTGTTTGACTTATACTTATCCTCTGTACTGCTATCATTATTATGATTATTATTAGTAAGATTTCTATTATACATGACATATTCTTCTTAGTTATTCACTCACCTCTAAAAAGTCGTATTCCTTTACTATACTATTTAATGATTCATTTAATTCTTTAATAGGTTTTTGTTAATTTTATTTAAAAGATAATTTAATCTTATAAACCTTAATTATTATAATTTCTAAGTCCCTAGCTTTTAATTTCTTTAGTACTATTTTATGACAGCAACCAACAGTCTAGCGTAATTTCAACCCTTAAGCTTTAAATTCTAAACGACAATATCATACATTTAAAACGATCAACGAACAGCTCGGGTTAAAATTTAACTCTTTCACCAACGAAGGTTTTTGGATATCTAGATCAGAGATGTTGCCTAGAGCTGAAATCAAATAACTTAAGTTAAACCCCCTCCCATTTCTCTTTCTAATGTTTATTCTTGACTTTCTCTTTTTCTTTCCCATGTGACTTTATCTGGACAAATTTAAGACATCCACTGTTACACTGAATTTGGTTTGAAAAACGGCCAGAACCAAGAAATACGGTATAACCAATGGATTTGTAAAAATATCTAACTTTTGCTATATATATATATATATATATATATATATATATATTGTTGGGAATCGTCCCTTTGTACATCAGAGTGGACTCGCCTGATGTGCCTATACAGAGAATGGCAGTTGAGTAGTAGTAGAGTTGTAGAGTTGTAAAGAGTTGCTTAGTGGATCAATAAGTTGGTGCAGAGTAAGTTGGAGTTGTTTGGATATAGACTCATTACCCGGACATATTATTTCACTTCGAGACTGTATATATTTATTTCCACTAATAGTATTCCAGAATTGACTAACCTGTGTTTCAGTTTGTATATTTTCGTTCAATATAACTTACATTTTCTATCTTCATATCTGTTTTTGTTATTTATTATTTTGTGTAGTTTTTCACCCGGAATCCACAATATATATATATATATATATATATATATATATAAATGAATAAAGAATGAAAATAATTGCAATGTTCAAAACATTAATTTAAAACTCTGCTCAATACAAAATAGAGCAATAAATATTCATTATATTTTTGAACATGTACAAAGTACAAACTACTACAAAATTGTACATTTTGTTTCGGCATTGAGAGAATAATATCTCATCTGGCAGTTAATAATGATGTTAATAAACTTTTTTTCTGAAAATAAAAATGAAAAAATAACACCACTTCCTTTTATTTTTGGATATCTTTTTTGTACAAGTTAAGAAGATATTACAAAAGGGGCGAAAATATTTCAATTTTAATTTTATTGTATTTATCTTTAATTTCATTTTAAATTTCAATTAATAATAATAAGTTCTCTTATTTTAATTCTCCAATTTATTATATTAGCGCTAACGAAGTTATATCTTCGTGTTATGTTGTTAAATATTGTTTAATTTATGAATAATTTCTTTAATTTTGTCTGAGATTTCATCATTTTTTAAATGCTAGAGGATTTAGTTTGAAACAATATAACGAAGAGCTGTCTTTGTTTGCAATTCACTTCTGGCCAAAGTTTGAAATTTCTATTTCTTATCAGTTTCTGTTGTCTCTCGCCTTTTTCTGTGCATTTTCTCACATTTTCCTTTTTGTTTCCTCTTCACTATCTACTGTTTTTTATGCAAAAAGATTTGATCCCAAACACCATGTAACCGATATCTATATCTATTTACAATTTACTTCTTTTCTAAATTTAAAATTTCTCTTTCTTAGACGTCTCCATTGGCTCTTTCCTCTTAGTGCTTTCTCTTTCGTTTTCCTCTTTGCTTTTTGTTTCCTCTGTGTCTTTCTCTTTCCTCTTTCTTTTCCCTTTCTTGATTTCTCATTTTGTTTTCTCATCGTTTCTACCCCGTTTCTTTTTTCTAATGTCTTCTTACCTCATAAAAAAACGATTTCCAAAACTAAAAGGAAATATCTCTTCAAAAAATGTTTATTACCCTCATTATTAAGTACCCGATGAGTCACTGTTGATTTAATGTCGAAACAAAATTGACAATTTTGTACTAGTTTGAGTTTGTACATGTTCTAAAGTATAATTATTAATATATATATATATATATATCAATTACCCCAAAAACAACATTCTCAGAGATAAATAATGAGACTTTAGCACCAACGATAATATTTTGCTATTACACATAGAATCAATGATGCACCCAATACAAAATTTGTCACGAGAGCGATTGCCTTACATATCGTGTGGAGATGCGTGATCAGATCGGGTAGAATATTTACTTACTTGAACCTCGGAAATAAAACGGACTGTCTCAAGGGCATAAGTTATAAAGAAATAAGATGTACAGTAATTCCTGGATTAGTGTGGCTAATGTGTGCAATAAAAGATAGGCACTAATCAAAAACACATTAATCGAATATAATAATTTATAGAAAATGATATGATTACTACCTTAAATTTTAGTCTCATTCACAATCAATTTATAATTTACGTACTTTTTAAAAATATGTGTCCATAGTTTCTATTTTTGAAAATTTACTAAACATATTTATTAGTACTTTAAACTGAAAAGTTTAATTATAATTCTATAGTAAATGCAGATAAGATTTGTATTTCGATATTTATTACTAAATGTAAGTGTCTGCATGTAATTAAATCGAAGATTTCTTTTAAAATTAGAAATTTACTTATAAGACATTCAATATTAACATGAAACATATTAATTTTTTAATTAAGACAAATATTGAAATATATATTTTAATTATGGGATTATGTTATAAAATATATATTTTATAACCAAACATTTTAAACACTGTAATTAACTGTAATTAATTGTAATTACTTATCGTAATACTTGACAAACAAATAAGTTACTCATTTTCCATTTTTAAATTTTAGATAAGATTTCATCAATAGGTAACTAGGAAAAACAATTTTCAATTAGTATAGTTAATATGACGAATGTTTTAACAAACTAACCGTGAATTATGGCAGGACTAATCGAATTTGGGTTTAAAATTTTAATGCACTTATTGAAAATATATTAATCGAATGCCCATTAATCGGAGGATTATATATATATATATATATATATATATATATATATATATATAAATGAAATCCGACATGCTTTTAAAATTTTATTTTTTGTTTAAATCCAAAGAGACATTAGTGTAGTGAACAAAACAAGTTCTAGATTTTAAAATTCAAATGTTAAGCACTGACTCATTGATTTTGTTAGAAAAAAGATTCAAATTACAAACTTTGCTTAATACACACAAAACTCGCAAAACTTCACACCTTGAAGCGAAATGTTTTCCGGCCAATAGAGAACTAGGAAACATCTAAAACAAAATTCAAATAATATTCAATTATCAGAAACAAATTATTTTACGGACCCTTTCTTCTGAGCCAACACGTAGTTTGTTTGTCGTCCAGTGTAAAGGCCAGGATCACATCCGGAAGTTAATTCCCAAATAACCTTTTCGAGCCCCACAAACGAAATAAAAAACGGAGCAAATTTGGCTGCCGCCAGAGAGAAGATGAAGATCGTAATTAACACGTCCCTTGAAAAACGTCAAGTAATCATTATTATTATTGTTATTATTATCTCTTTTTTCTCCCTTATCGCATTATTCTCACGGTTTACCCGTCTGTTATACTTGATATCGGATGGAATATTTTAAGACTGAGCGAATACTTCAAAGTCATTACTATCCAACTATAACGCTCATACATACTTTCCTGTCTTCATACATACAAGTTACTACGACGAACTCTTGATGCCCTTAACTTCTTAATACTGTTTCTCAATGAACGTTTAACTTCTACCAATTCATATTATTCTTTTCTATTAATAAATTTTTATCCAAACATACAAAATGTATACTTTTATTTTTCACAAAATCCACCATCTGATGACCTTCTGATTATTCTGGATAAAACCTGCCAGTTGTTGGAAGTTTGGTTTTGTTTCACACAAGGCCAATTCAAAAATCCTTAACCATCTCCCTCCTTCTGCAGTAGTCTCTTTAGATTTAAAAATAATCTTTTAAAAATATTTTTGAAATAAATCGAAATAATATGTTTTAACAAATCCCCGAAGAAGTTTATCAAGGTGACACTTTTCCTACCCGTTCTTTAATTATTCTATATATATATATATATATATATATATATATATATATATATATATATATATATATATAAAGTAGAATCCTTCTCAATTTGTAAGGTTAATTCCACGGGGGATCTAAGTCTGATGAGAACTCAATATTAGAATTTAACAGAGTATTATAACAAAAACAGATTAGACGAATTTACAAATCCAATGTTAAGAATTTCATTTCGTGAATAAAAACCGAACCTTCACTCAAAGGTCATCTTACCATATGGGATAGACATGCGGCACTCTAGGAGTGGCATCCACGTTAAAAAAATTAACACTGTATATCTACACCCCTCTCCTATCGATAAAATGTTTTCCTTCTTCCCCTTTCATTCCACGATTCCTTTCGTCTGGATAATCGTCTCGATATAATTTTCATTATATATATATATATAGTCATCCGCAGCCAGATCTGTTTCACTTTATCACAACTCTTCAGTACAGTTAGACATCCGATTGCATCCATTCAAGATTGAAATCCGACCGAATTATCATCAGTCGGCGTTTCTACCTCTGAGCTATGGGCGCTCGGTAGAGGAATGTGGACTTTAGCGTGTTATATACAATGTAAACACGCCAGTAGCTTAGAGTGTTCAAATTTATTACCGAATGAACAATGCGTAAATGCGTGAGTAGATACTGCTTTTATAAAGTTTACCATTCCTCCATAGTGCTATATATATATATATATATTTATATATATATATATATATATATATATATATATATATATGGGAAAACTATGTAAAAATTTTATATACCATAACAATTTAAATAAAATTCATCACAAACTTTTAAAAATATAAACAAAAATTTTGTAAAATCAGTTAAAAAATAACAAAAGACATTAAGGATACAAATAAAATAATAATAAGTTATTTTGGGCATGACGACAATCTATATCCGGTAGCGAGGCATCTGATCGAAAGTTTGGTGATTTTGAAGAAAGTAGAACCACCTTTTAATTGATGATATTCCCAGGTTCACCACAACCTGGGCTGGTAGCATCTGCTAGGATCCCAGCTATGGTCAAATAGTGAACTCCTAAAAAACAACACAATGAAAGCATGAAAATACATTTTATATTAAAAATTGTCAACACTATATATTTACAAGTGTACCCCTGTAGTCAAAATTGATCGTAAAATTTTTAAAGGGATTATAATATATACAACGGTTTTTATTATAGTAGCGAGAGTAGTGAACTTATCAAATTACTTCAAAGTTATCACGAAAAGTAAATTGTGTTATTATATGAGTTGAGATGCTGCTGAACAAATAAATCATTTAATAATAAACTCGTTAAATCTTGAAGGAGGAATTTATTCCAAATTTACGTCCAGGTTTTTACAGCGTTTTACGTTATTTAACATATCTTCTATTATCTCAAAGTGGGGTATTTAATGACGAAAGTAATAAAAGAATATGCGTTAGATGTGCGTTGTGATGTAATGGATATCAGCTTGGATTGAGAAATCGGAGAGTTGAGTTCGAATTCCGGTAGAATTTTTTTTCATTCATTCACGCACAAATACTTGTGGGAAAGGTATTAATCTATCTCTTCTCCTTCCACCTATGGGTTGAATAGCAGGACAGATTGTGTCCTATAGTCGTGGTTGAAAATCAGTCTACGCAGAAAGAAATGGCAGTCTACTGTGGCGAAATATTCTCTCCTAGTCAGTCATGTCTCTAAAGAGACATGATCGCCCGTACGTGTATCACGTAAGAAATTAATTTACTAGTCTCGATAAAAGAACTGAATAGCCGGACAAATATATTTCTATAGCGTTCGATGGCAACCGGTCTACTACATAAAGAAATGGCAACCTATTGCAGGGAAACATTCTGTCTAGTCATTTAAGTTTCGGAAACGATATGATTGCCCAAGCGTGTATGAAGTCAATTAACTGACTGACTGATAGATAAAAACAAAAGCCAAGACTAAATTAAAATGGCTAAGCTATATACACAAACACATGTGTAAGAAAAAAGAATTTAAAATTTTCAATGTCAACATTCCTAAATGCTTATGTGCAATCACATTAATGAAAACATCACTTTAGTCTGATTTCTTTTCTTTAACCATTTCACCCCGAGCAAGGCGGAAATTTCACTGATGTGCAGGGGGCTACATAACTGTAAAAATATTAATTAGAAAAGAGTGAGGAGTACAAACTAGTTAGAAAGGAGCAATAGAAAGCGGAGAAAGCAGGTGCGATGAAAGATAGAAAGAGAGAAAGGGAAGGTTATACGGGGGTGGGGAGAGAGCGAGAGTCCAGTGGTTAGTAGATGAGTATTGACTTTGCATTTAAATTTCTGGAGGTTGTAGCCGTCAGGAAAGCAAGAATACGAGAGCGAGCTCCACAGGCGGGAAGTGCGAGAGAAGAAGCTGCAGGAGTAGAATTGTCGTCTGCATTTGGCTAACCTGACTGTCAATGGGTGGGACCCAGTTGCCAATCTGGTTGCACGAGTAAACACCTGTTGCGGAGGCACCAGTGACTTAAGTTCGTCCAAGCAGAAGCCATGAAAGTATTTATAGAACAGACAAAGGGAGGCCACATTTCGACGGTGGGGAAGTAGCTGTAGTCGAGCCGCCAGATCAGTACCTATCACATTACAGACTCTCCTTTGGAGCCTGTCAAGAACACTGAGGAGAACGGCAGGGGCGCCTAACCATAAATGGCAGCAGTACTCCATGCACGGACGGACTTGTATATATGCAGGATGGATTCAGGTGGAAAAAAACATCATGGATCGACATAGTGATCCAACCTTCTTAGCAGTAGATTTTGCTCTGGATTCAATATAGTGGTTCCATTTGAGGTTTGAGGACAGGGTAAGTCCGAGGAGGCGTAGTGTATTGCTCTCCGGGAGAATCGCTTGGTCCATGCTTATGGGAGGCAGGAGAGGTTGCCTGTAATGGTTGACAGACAACAGCTTGGTCTTAGACGCATTGAAGTTGACAAGTCACTTCTTGCCCCAGTTCACTACAGAATGTAGATCCCGTTCAAGGTCAGCAGCGCGATTAATTTTGTCCGCCACGACAGGTTTCTTACTGGTGCGGGAGTATATTGTAGTGTTATCTGCGTAGATGCCTACTTGGGACTTGATCTCATCTGGGAGGTCGTTGATGAAAATAAGGAAGAGCGTCGGTTCCAGGATAGAGCCCTGTGGACACCAGCATTCGTGCTGTAGGATGAAGAGGCACGCCCATTCAAAACGACCTTCATTTTGCGGTTATTTAGAAAAGATTGGATTAGATCAAGCAGGCGACCGGTAATACCGTATCCCCGTAGTTTGCATTGGAGGCCAGAGTGCCAAACCCTGTCGAAGGCTTTGGAGATGTCCAGAGCAACCGCGCGAGCCTCGTCAGACTCATCAAGAGCCTGTAGCATGTACTCCGTTACGGTTGTTAGCAGGCCGGCTGTGGACTTGGCAAAGCGGAAGCCATATTGCCTGACAGAGAAGAATTTGTGGGCAGTGAGATGATGAACTATTTCAGCATTGATTATGGCCTCGAATACTTTCCCGAATATCGGTAGAAGACTGATAGGGCGATAGATGGATGGGTCCGAGAGTTCACCACAAGTCTTAAATACAGGAACGACTGAAGAGAACTTCCAGCATGCAGGAAAGCAGGAAGCAGAAAGGCAGTAGTTAAATCGTTTAGAGAGGACAGGGGAAAGATCAGGAGCACACCTCTTAAGTACTATCATTCCTTGTGGGGGTCGAGTTTTGAAATTACTCGGGATACTACTGTCGGGGTAATATATACGTAGTGCAGTTTGGCCTCAGTTCTAATAGGGAAGTCGGGTGGGTGTACTCCGACGAGTCAAATGTGGAGTTGGATGAGAATCTGCGGGCAAAGCACACAACTTTGTCTGCAGATGACGTGAGAACCTCAAATTCATGGATTAAAGGAGGTATTAAGGATTTCCTATTGTTAAGCACTCGTTTGCAAATCCTCCAATAGTCCTTGGAGCCGAACTGAAGTCATAACGGATGAAACTCTTCATACGAAGATTTTTACCACTCTGTAATGGATTATCTTAATATAATGCTAACTTCATTGTTCATTGGACCTGCTATAAAAGTACGCAGTATCATAGAAAATAAGATATCGCAACGTAGAGCAACTCAAATGTCTCAAATATTGAATGCAATAAATGTTTTTTCTTGCTTTTTTCCCCATACATTTAAACTTTTCCTGCTTCCTGTTTAACCCTGTTCATATCATCAAATGACAAAGAAATCAGTTAATTAACTGATTGTCATACCTGATACCCGCTTGGGTGATGATATCTCGAAATTTACTTTTTGCTTCTTTTCCGAGGAAATATACATTCAAACTTTTCTTGCGTCCGTTTTAACCCTGTTCATCTCATCCAGTGACAAAGAAAGCAGTCAGTTGCCATACGTGATACACAATTGGGTGATAATGTCTCTTTCGAGTCATGACTGACTAGGTAGAAGATTTTCCTGAAGAAGTTTGCGATTTATTTTGCTGTCCTGCTATTCATAGCTGAAAGGAGAAGAAATGGATGAATACTTTTCCCGTATTTTTTCGTAAGTGAATAAAACGAACTCAACTGAAATTCAAACACTGCTCCCCGATTTCTCATTCCAAGCCGATAATTTTTACATCAAAACCACATTCAACAAAAATAACATAGAAAAAATAGGAAATCAGTCGGTCTCTACCCATCATTTCATTAGATATATGATCCGGTCAAAAAGCATTCTTTAATGAAAACCAGATTTACGAAAACAATTTTTCTAGTTAAAATCTGCAGAACTTTAGAGAAAAGGTATCAAAATCTGTTTATTATATAGGAACAATTTTTTGCAAATTGTGGTGTATATGCAAAAGAATAAAATGTAATTGTACTTTATTTTTTAAGAATATAATGTTGATGAATAATAACGAAATTATTTATGATTTAACCTAATAAATAAATATTTATTTTTGTCAGTCATCAAAATGACTTTTTTTCTGTTTCATTTTTCTGTTCATTGATTCAACTTTCATAATGAGTGCGGCGGAATCTGAAATAATATCATTGTATAATAAACACGTATTTTTAAATTAGCAAGAATGAAAAGCATAAACGTTAACGTATTTGTTATTCTGCAATCCGAAGGAAATTTTCACACATTTTAACCTGAGCAATAAATGAGGTGAAAAAGTATAGATTCCAAATGTAAAAGCTTTCCGGAAAAAAGTCTCGTTAAAAATGAAAGATATAAAAATAAAGGTAAAAATCAACGTATTGCTTAAGCAGATGATACAGTGCTGATAGCAAACACGGAAAGGAAACTACAAGACCTTCTACAGAAGGTAGCTGAAGAGAGTGACAAGAAAAAACTAAAAATACACCGGAGGCCCAGTCATCACCAAAAAAGAAAAAACAACCAAAAATTCCAAATGCAGGTGGGGGATACTAAAATCAAGCAGGTACAAAAATTTAAATATCTCTAAAGTATTCTAACAGAAGACGAAAAATGAGATACAGAGATCAGAAGAACAACTGGCATGATAAATGACGAGTTCCAGAAGCTGAGTAAAATATTAAGACATCGGAAACTTTCACTAGAAACAAAGAAGAGAGTATAAGATTTGTATGTGACGTCAATTCTTCCATATGGCAGTGAATGCTGGTCAATATCATCAAAGATGAAGGAAAAACTTGAAGCAACTGAAATGTGATTCTACAGAAAATTACTGCGGATATCATGGACCAAACATGTGAGCAATGATGAGGTGTTGGAATGAATGGAAACAAAAAAGAAATTAATATTGAGCATTAGGAAGAGACAACTAAAATTACTGCGACATGCAATGAAGAAGGAATGCTTGGAGAACAAGATACTAACAGGCCAAAGAGCGGGAAAAAGAGACAGGGGAAAGGAGCGAATAACATATTTGATGGGTCTGAGCAGGTGGATGACAGAACGGGGGTTGAGAGATGTTACAGAAGAAAGTGTGCTAAGAGCAACCAGGGATAGGGAGACGGGAAGGCCATGATCGTCTGAAAAGACAAGGCACATAGAAGAAGAAGATTGCTTAAGCAAACTTTCATTTGTTTTTGCAGTATTTTATTCACATTTCCGTTCTTTTTTAATCATTTATCTCTGATTAACTTTCTCGTCCTTTCATATTTGCTTTACGTTCATATTTTCATATTTATCAACTTAATCGACTAGGTTAATTTCTCTGTGCACTATTCCGTTCTCGCGGGTATAGAGCGTTTTCTCTGATATCATTTTATTCACTTTATTATTGGGGAAATTGTAAGACAAAATGGAAAAAATTTACTTGTGACGTGTTTCATTCGTTGGGACTTCATCGGTAAAAACTTTACCGATGAAGTTCTAACGGTTTAAAAGCGTCACAATTAAACTTTTTTTCCATTTTGTCTTACAATACTCTTTTTAATATTTAAATATATATATATATCGCTATATCACGTTATTACATTTATTCTTTCATAGTTTTCATTCCTAATATTATTTGTATTCTTTGAATTTTCACTGTATAAATATCTTGTCAGTGTCAAAAACGCCATTCTTGTCAGTTCGTTAAATTTGTGTCTTAATCCTTTATATCAGTCAGTTAATTGCCATACCTGATATACGCTTGGGAATCATGTCTCGAAAGAGACATGACTAACTAGAGAGAAGATTTTCCCCTAGGAGCTTGCCATTATTTACTGCAATAGACTAGTTGCAATCAAAGACTATAGAACCTAATCTGTCCTGCTATTTAACCCACAATTAGAATGGAATGCCTTGGTTGGGGTGAAATGATTAAAACAAAACTATTTGATATCATTCCGGTCTTTGGCTATCATTATTTAGAAAACTAGAATTCGTTCTAGTGGCTTTTTCTTATACAGGTAGGCGGTAAATACTTTTGAATTTTAGTTCTACATCAACATGAAGGAATAAGATTTTGTTATTAATCATGAGTTCATATGTAAACCTTACTGTATCTTTTTTCAGAAATCGATTTTAAGATTATTATTTCATTCTTATTGTTTATCAAAACGAAAAGGTCATCAACGTACTTTGTGGGTTTTCAGTTGTTTTAAGCACTTTGTTTTCAATATAATACATTTAAAAGATAGAAAAAGCAGGACCTAATGTGTTTACCGAGACCGAAAATGACAAGATTTGGAATGGAATACAGGAAACTACACAAGGAAATAAGAAACACATGCAAACAGGCTAAAGAAGAATGGCTCAACGACAAATGTGCAGAAGTAGAACGATTGAGTAGGACTAATAAAGCAGACGGAAATAAAAGAACTGACAGGACAAAAAAACGAAAAATGCTCTTCAACAGGATGTATAAAATCGAAGGATGGAGTGATAATATTAGAGAAAGAGGAAATACTCCAGCAATGGGAAAAATATATAAAAGATCTTTTCCACAACAAGAGAGAGCAACCAATAATGCACAAAGATGAGGACGGATCGGAAATATTTAAGTCAAAAGTGGAAGCTGCAATGGCCAAACTGAATAGAAATGAAGTAGCTGGTCCAGGCAGCATTGTAATAGAGCTGTTAATAGCCCTGGAAGAATTCGGTATAGAAAAAACTACAGAAATATAAATGAAATTTACAATAGTGGTGTAAAACCAGATGATCTATACAAATCGATTTTCATAGCACTGTCTAGGAAGCCAGGAGTAAACAAGTGCGAACTACACCAAACAATCAGCTTAATAAGTCATATCCCAAAACTGATCGTCCGAGTCCTGATGAATAGAGCAAGAAGCAGAATCAGGCCAGAGATAAAGCAAGAACAGTGAGAGTTCGTCAAAGATACTGGAACAAGGAGCGCCATATTTATGATTAGAATGCTCTCCAAAAGCACAATACAAATGATGAAGACCTCTACCTGTGCTTCATCGATTATACAAACGGGCGTAAGACAAGGGTGCGTCTTTTCACCGGTTCTCTTCAACTTGTACAGCGAGACTATTTTGAGAACACTAGGTGTTATTCCAGGATTTGTAATCGGAGGCCAAAATTTTGAATAACATAAGGTACGCAGATGATACAGTGCTGATTGCAGACACGGAAAGAAACCTACAAGCCATCCTACAGAAGACAGCTGAATAGAGTGAGAAAAAACAAATACAATAAACTGCAAAAAAAAAACGGAATGCATGGTCATCAACAAAGAGAGCAGCCGAAAATTCCAAATGCAGGAAGAGAATACTAAAATGAAGCGGGTACAAAAATTGAATTACCTGGAAAGTGTTCTAATAGAAAACGGAAAGTGCAACCCAAAGATCCAAAAGCGAATTGGCATAGCGAAGGACGCGTTCCAGAACTTGAGTAAAATAGTAAAACCCAGGAAAATTTCACTAGAAAAAAAAGAGCGCTAGATTGCTATGTGATGTCAGTTCTTCAATACGGCAGTGAATGCTGGACAATATCTACAAAGATGAAGGAAAAAATTGAAGCAACTGAAATGTGGTTCTACAGAAGGATGCTGCGGATATCATGGACCGAACATGTCAGCAATGATGAGTTGTTGGAAATAATGGAAACGATAAGGAAATTAATGTTGAGCATCAGGAAGAAACAACTAAAGTTTCTTGAGACATGCAATGAGGAAGAAAGGCTTGGAGAACCTGATACTAACGGGCCGGATAGAGTGAAAAAGAGACAAGAAAGCAGTGGATAACGTATGTGAAGGTCCAGAGCAGAGGGATGGCAGAACGGCTGCTGCGAAATGTTACAGCAGAAAGTGTGCAAAGAGCCACCAGGGATAGGGAGATATGGAAAGCCATGATCACCTAAGTCTTGAAAGGACAAGGCACATAGAAGAATGTGTTTCCCACGTTGATAGCATTTGTTTGGATGTAGGTGTTGCTATTATGATCATAAAATGGGCCTTTCGTGATACAGACGTGGAGTAATTTTCCAAAAAGTTGTTCAATTTTTTTTTTTTTTTGCCGGGAGGATTGATGAATTCTTTAGTTACTAATTGTTGATTGTTTTTTTCAAAGATTTTAAAAAAAGTAAGATTTTAACGTCAAGCAAAGGAACTATACTATTTATGGGATTTGTTGGTTTTAAGATATGGAAAAATTCATTCGTTGACGCTATACTGTAATTTTTGGGTGCGTATGGAGAAATTACTTGATTGAGTGTTTTTGATAGATGGGATAAAGGTGTAGGTATTTGGGATATAAGTCGGAAGGAAAAACCTGGTTTATGGATGTTTACATTGTCGACATTCTGGTTGGTAATCTCCAACAATCTTCTTCATATTTACGTTACCGATTACAACGTAGTTCACTGTGATCAGTTTATTTACGAATATATTTAATATCCTTGTGATTTTTTCTTCATTTAGTGAATTTTTTATGTTATCTATGTTTAGAACTACAGAATTATTGTTTTTTTTTTCAGAGCGTATGATGATATTATTGGAACTAATTTGAGTTTGTGATATATATATATATATATATATATATATATATATATATAAGTGTGTTTCTTGTCACCTATCAATTTCATATATCGGATATACTACCAGCTCATTACGCAAGCGTATTACATATCACCTGTCGAATCAAAGGGCTATGAAAAGCATTTATTAACCCATAATGTACAAGAATCCCTGAGAAAAATTCTAATCGATAACACAAAAATCATTTGTAAATCCCATAATCTTCGGCATCTTACTATTACAGAAGCCTTATTGATAAATGCTTTTCCACCGCTATCAATCTGACACTGTTCAGTAGAGGAGATATGGTGTGTTTTTGTAAAAACAAAAGTAACCATCACTTCAACCCAGCCACACATATTAAAAGCATCATCACACAGCAAATACTACTACGTGGTACAAAATTCACAGAATAACTATAAAGTATATAACACTTTTAAGAATTGTTAAAACACTGGGAGAAAGCGCACGGAACACTAAAACGTACAGACAATTTTTATATAGTTTAACTCGTAAAAAACGGAAATTTTTTAGAATGCTAGAAAAACTCAATAAAAGATAGTTAAAATCAACACAATGAAAGATGCTTATTTCTATATATATATATATATATATATACGCACATATATATGTATATACATATGTATATAGATATATATACATATAAATGTGCATGTAGAAATAGATATATATATATATATATGCATCTATAGATATATATATATATACATGCACATAGAAACATACACATATATACACACACACTCACACACACACACACACACACGCACACACACACATATATATATATGTATGTATATATATATATCTGGAATTTTTTGGATACATGGTATTACATGCAGAAATTGTTATAATCTGTCGAAGAACTTTCCTTTATAATAGGCCCAGTATATTCTGGCCTTATATAATTTACTTAGAGATTTTCGGAATTCTAAAGAATGTCGAATACTTATTGGCAACGTATAATCTAATTGAGAGATGCTATATTAATGAACTAAATCCTGTGAAACTGGAAAATACAGAAAACTCCAATGATAATAATCATATTAGGAAACTTGTATTTGAAAAGTTAACCGAAATTAGAAAATTATGATGAACATCTTATAATTTTGGTATTCTATTTATGGCCACAGACTTAACTTGAATGGCGTTACGTATCTTTTTATTTATCTGTTCCATTTTAGAAATTTCTATTATATATATATATATATATATATATATATATATATATATATATGAGCTTTGAATAAGTTCTCACTGAAAGTATTGTGCATCTGTAGCCACTACTTTTTTTCATCTTTCTGTCAGCATTTGAATTTCAAGTCGGTAAAATGACATTTCTTTGAGGTTATATCACAAGTCTACCCATTTTTTAGCATCTTCATAAGAATGAAAGTGCTGCTCACCGAGGCCATGTCATCGATCAGAACAAGGGGCAATATCTAGTGAATACGGCTGATAGGGTGGGAATTTCTATTTAAGCGCTTGCAAGTAGGTTTTCACCCGTTTTGCTACATGTGACCTAGAGTTGTCATGTTGCAAAATCACTTCATCGTGTCTCTGCTCGCACAGTGGCCATTTGTTTTTGTTCTTTTTTCAATGCTCGGCTCAAACGCATCGAGTGAAGACGATACTAATCTTCCGTGATGGTTTCAATCAGTTTGAGATGCTCCTAAAAAACTACACCCAGCTGATCTCACCAAATACAGAGAAGAAGATTCAAAACATGCAAATATGGCTTTGCCACCGACTGTGATGCATGTTCAGGCTCACTACACGATCTACGACGTACAGGATTATCCACGTTTCTTCGCCGGTCACGATACAATTAAAAAAAACATTTTCTTGCTGTTGTTGAAGCAACTGTTTACACGTGACAGGAAGTTGTTCAACATTGTTTGGCACAACTCGTAAACACCGAATGTTCTTGCTTTTAAATCATTGCTAAATCTTTCAAACGCTTCGAAACGGTTGTGTGATCAAATCTGAAAGATTTTACAAGTTCAGCTTGAGCCTGACATAAGTCTTTATGAAGTAATGCCTCCAATTATTCGTCTTCAAACTTTTTGGTGCGTCAGTGGGATTTTTATCTTCAACATCAAAATCATTATTTTTGAAAAATTCTAAACCAATCTCTGCATGTTGTTTCCGAGAGAGTACGGTCGCTGTAAATGTCAACAATAATTGAACTTCAGAATTTTAGATAAATTATTGCAGTAAACTTTCCTGCGAATACACTTTCTTTAGCTCGAAATCCAACATATTACATGCTATGAAGCTCTGAACTTACAGATGCGTTACCAACTTTACGTGAGCAATTATATAAATATATATATATATATATATATATATATATATATATATATATATATAACTTTTGTGGTTATGATGTTTTGTAAACAAGCATTCCTAGTGTATAAAAGGGTAGCCACAGAAATAAATTGCAACATAATGCGAAATGTTATTTAATTTTAAATTAACAGAGCGCGTAGAAGCGTGTAGACAAAATTGCCATGACAACGATTGCATTGGCATTGAGTTTTTGCAATTGGCCCCTGAGTATGATTTTGGTAGAGATGAAAATTACTTGCTGAATTTCAACTTGATATCAAAAAGATAATGATAAAACTAGAAAAGATTATTATAAAGATAAATATATATGTTTATATAAAATGACTGTTTTGCGCAATGTAAATTAAGCTTCTAAAAATACCATTGTCTTAATGAATGCACTGACACAGATCTGAATTGTGTGTGCTAGTTTTTTCTCATTCTGTTGATGACGAATCAACGCTTATCTACAATATATTGAACAATCTGCTAATGAAAACATTTTAAAAATAAGAGCTAATAAAAAGTTCATAGTAATTTTAGAGTGAAATTATATAGCGTTTTATGTTATTAATCGAACATTTTCGGATGAACATCATAATGATATATAATCATTAAAGACTAAATCAAACGACAGTAACATTAACTTACCTATTTTAATTCGGTTAATTGAATAGCTTCTCAATGTTTCTCAATTAATTGTACTAGCTGATTTGTTTCCCTTTCTGATAACGTTTATTATAATTCAATTTTAGTCGGTTTAATTAATTTAGTACATAGCTGAACTAATAAAACAAAAGAAATACTTAAAAAACATAAAATAAAATTTTGAAAACTGTCAGTAATTTGCATGCCATCAACGACAACGCCTATTCTATTGTCTTTGAGTAACAGAAGCACTGATGGTGGTAATTTTTCAAATTTCTGGGTAGGTTAAATGTTTTGCTTAAGCGGAAACAAACTGGTATAAACATGCACTCATAATGAAATGAATTAAATAAAGGTTGTTGTTATTTTGCATGTTACCAAATCCAGAAATTATTTTCATATTAGACCTTTTTAAAAAATAATAATGGTTTAGTGATACACGTCTTACTAATGAACCTATATCTGGGGAAGAAGAAGTGAATTCATATAACTCTCAAAGGTATTTGATCGTATAATGAGCACAAATACGATCAAAAATCGACTCTTCGGTTAACAACTGTGAGCCATTAACCATATAAATTCAGAAAATACTTTTAGATTGTTAGAATTTGGAAAGGATAGTAAGTAATTTAGTTAATAATTAGCCCATAGCTGGGAGTAGAAAAGGAGGGTTCATACCTTTTCTAGCGAACACGATTAGAATTTTAATACGGCTCTCCAATGTCTAATTAACATATGTTATCCATTACACTACCGTACATACAATCTTACTGCTTTTGGTACTTCAAAGTGTTCAACCCTCTAGATACTGAACAGGCACGACGTTGCTTAACTTCAGTGATAGTACAGAAATCAGTGTTTCAACGTGATTTGCCCATAAGCCTCAGTAATGCTTGTTTGCAAACTGATTCACGTAAATCTGCAAACTTCTTCGAACCAAAGAGTGGGGAATAACAAATCTTTATTTGAAAGCTTAAACTGTAGTAATTTTGCTTGTTCGTCGATGGGTAAACAGAATCCCGAGCTCTTTTTTGTGTGGACAACGAAGATGGTTAGTAAGCTAATGAAAAGACAAATGGAGGCCCATAAAAGGGATGGATTGATTCTAGAGTCCATGATCATTTAAAGAGATGTTTTTTTGATAAAATCACCACAGAGAAGTCAAAGAGAAATAACTCTATTTTTCATTCTGAAACAATCGTATAATACACAGTTAAAAAAATCAGATAACAACGTAAAGTGAGCGGAAACAGATACATAAAACAAAACAATAGAAAATGCCATAAACTAAAGCATTTCACAATAAATTATTATCAAAGAAGGGTGTGGTTCTTAATCCCAAATTAAAAAGGGAGCGAGATATTGAAATCGTTTCTAAATATAGACTTGGATCATGTAACGCATGCGTAGAAAATCGTTTTCAGTAATGCACAAGCGAATAGGCACATAACTAACACCTCGTTTGAAGACCAGTCAAGACGTTTGCAGGTATAAAAAAGCCCAACAGCTGACATTGAAGGTAAATAATCTAGCGCTTTATAAATACAATTTTCATTCGAAAATTTACCAAAGCGGTAATTGTGGAAGTGATCGCCTCTCAATTATGTGTTAACTATAGCTAACATTTCAGAAATTAGCTTAAAGTATTGTCTACACTTCTAAACTTAGCAGTAGACAATTCAGGCTGATACCAATAAATCAATTCAACAGTTGCTAATGTGCTTTTGCAGTTAAATAAAAATATAAAACTTTGTTCAGGAACTCAAATTAGATGCGCTAACTGCAAAAATAAAACAGCAGTTTCATGAGTTCGGCGAAAGAGGATAGTGGGTGAGACAGAATTATTGAAAAACAATAAAAAGTTTAGAAAAAGTTTTAAAAAATGTATATGTCAAAAATAAATATGATTTCAAAATGTAAAGTATCAGTCTTAAGATAAATAGGTATAATCATTGATCGATTTTATAAATGTGATATTTTTTCATTATATATATATATATATATATATATATATATATATATTTAAGAATATAATAAATAGGCTCCGCAATATGGAAGAGTGAATTATCAATGATAATGTTCTGACTTCAAATCCGTGGTTATCTCTCTTTAATTCCTCTATGGTTTTTTAAAATTTTTAAATGTCCTTTTTATCAGATAAAACTTTTCATGAAATTTTCATTATAAAAATGTGGCCTAGAAAAAATTGGAAACCACTGTCTTAAGAGATGGGAGACAAGCAAGAATAAAAAGGGGTGGCACAAACATTATCGACATATTGAAAAACAAACACAGCTTTTAAGGTCATTGTATAGTATAAGTCATATAATGTAACCTCAAAGCACCAGAAGTACGAAAAATGAAACAAAAGATTAACTGTTTAATGAGCAATTATCGAAAAAAGTTAGGGCATAAACGTAACAGACATATAGAAAGATGAAAGAAATAGCAATACATAAAACGGGCTATTTGGTAAGTTTCATGAATTCGAAAGAATGAATAATCATAAAAAAAAACAAAAAAATGAGACTGCAATGATGAAATGAAGTTCACTCCTCTAATAAAAGAGAAGAGAAATCTGTAGCATATAAAAACGTTGAAGGATCCGGGATATTATCATATAGGTCAACACGAAAAAGAAAATTGATATGACAACAGTATTCTATGCACGGTATGATGGTTGATTTGTATATGTGCATAGTGAATTCAGGCGGTAAAAATATCCTGGCCTGAAACAGTGACCCAAACTTCCTAGTAGTAGATTTAGGTATGGATTCAATGTAATGGTTCCACTTGGGCCGAGGAAGCGCTGTGTATTGCTTTCAGGGAGACTCGCTTGGTTCATGCGTATATGGGGAAGAGGAGACTGCCTGTGGTGGTTGACAGATAGAAGCTTTGTTTTAGAAGCATTTAAATTTACAGGTCATTTTTTACCCTAGTCTACCAAAGAGTGGAGGTTCTTCTCAAGATCAGCAGCGAGGTTATATTTGTCCGCCTCGCCAGATTTCTTACGGATATAATAAATGGTAGTATCATCAGCGTAGATGTCTACTTGGGATTTGATCATGTCAGGGAGATCACTTATGAAGATTTCTGACAGATATAACGCAAGAACAGTACTTACGTTCTTTAAATCAATACAGCCAGAAATATTTTTCAGAGAGAGCTAGACAAATTCCTAAAAGATCTACGCCTGTATTTCAATGATTATGCAATAGCATTGGATAGACCTATTGAAGGACCTCCATGAAATATTAGGTAAAATTGATGTACAAGGAAAAGCTATTTAAGTAATCCATAAGATGAGAAAGCTTGCAAGCTGATAAAGGAATTTAATGAAGAGGCAAAAGTCGGGAGCGAAGTATAACAAGAATGTGTTTTCTCCCCGGATATATTTACGTTGAACAACAAAATGATTCCAAGATGACTAGAAGAACTATGAGGATTTATTAACGGCATAACATCAGCAACATACGCTAAGCAGATTGATACTTTATTGGAGGCAGATTTAGATGGAAAATATAGTAGAAGAGATCAAATAGAAAAGACTAATTATTAACCGGACGAAAACAGATAGTGTCGCTATCACTGAAACAGACACGACATGTTGAGATTAACGTATTAGGCGTGGGGACAAAACAAGCCGGAATAGACATCTGTAAGGAAAAAGGTTATGCAGAAACTTGAACTCGCATAAGTATAGAGAAAATGCCTTTTAGAAACTGAAGAAAGTATTTTGGAGGAAAAGCAGCAAATGACAGGAAGTTGTGAAAAACCATGATTTCCCACGTCCAAAGATTTATCACCGTTACATATAACATTGACAAGGTGATTTTCTAAGTTCAAGTTAGATGTAGCACAAGGCCGAAAGCATTGAGCACCCAGTGAGGATCGAACTCATTACTCAGTTATAATGTGTTTAGGTGAGACTTGGTAAACATTACATCACGTCAAGGTGCCCGAATATAACATTAACAAGATACGATATAAAGTTCTTTATTTAAGCGTCTAGACAAATTCATTTGTGTCACCGAAAGTGTATTATTTATTAAACAAACATTGAGTTTTACGAACTCATCTGTCCAATCAATTTAATTTCAAACAGAAATTCTAAGTTGTTCAGAATTTCATCTTTGAGAAGAACCGAGAAATAATATTTCTGAATGTTGTATATTCGATTGTATGAATCTAGATATATACTTACACATTTTTTATAATAGATAAATTATATAAAATACATACATACCCTGGAATACATTACAACTAGTTGGAACTGAAAGGTGATTCAATGGAAGGATGATGAGAATACCGTGGACTGAACATGTGAGCAATGAGGAGGGTTTTGGAGAGGATAGAAACGAAAAAGAAACTGATACTTAACATCAGGAAAAGACAGCTGAAGTTTTGGGGACATGTCATGTGGAAGAAGGGCTTGGAGAACCTGATACCTACGGGACAGATAGAGGGGAAAAACAAGAGAAATGATGGTCTTATTAGTTTTGAACGCTTGTCATCTATAACAGACACTCGACGGGATTTGAAACCCCAACCATAAACCTGTGTTCGCTCTAAAGGATACCCCTTAAAAATTGGTAAGCCAGTAGCCGAAAATGCCAATTACAAGTAGGTGTTACTAAAATCAAACAGGTGCAGAATTTTAAATACCTAGGAAATGTTCTAGCAAAGGTCGGAAAGTGCGATACAATAATCTGAAGGCGACCAACGATGCATTCCAGAAGCTGAGTAGAGCATTAAGAGACAAGAAAATTTAGCTAGAAACAAAGAAGAGTACTGGATTGTTACCTGATGTCTGACCTTCAACATGCTAGTGAATGCTGGACCAACTCGTCAAAGATGAGGTAACGGTCTGAAATAACCAAAATGTGGTTCTACAGAATGAAGCTGGGGATACCATGGACAAAACATGTGAGCAACGACGAGGGTTTTGGAGAGGATCGAAACGTAAAAGAAACTGATACTTAACATCAGGAAAAGACAGCTGAAGTTTTGGGGACATGTAATGAGGAAGAAGGAGTTGAACGATTTCATACCCACAGGGCGTATGGTGAGAAGGAGAGACAGGGGAAAGCAACGCGTCATATATTTAATGGATTTGAGCACATGTATGGCAGAGAAGCGTTTGGAAAAGGTTTCAAAAGAAGAGATGTTCAGAGCTACAAGGGATAAAGTGATATAATAGGTTATAATCACCTCCGTCTCGAAGGGACATGCACACAAAACAAGAAGTTGGATATTGAAATTATTATTTTTTATGTTAAGTTTTCACATATTTTATGAGAACTCTATCAGTTTTCCGGATAATTCTGACCAATATTATTTGAATATTATTATTTGTTTTATTTGTATATTATTATTTGTAATATTATTTATATATTATTATTATTTGTATATTAATAGTCTTTACTCAACAATGAAAAATCTTGGGCGCAGTTATCAATTCGAATGCATGTGATTTATTACTAAATAATCCATTCTGATCGTTCTTTCCTAATCGCTGAGGCTAACAGTAATTAGTTGACAGACAGAATCATATACGTACCTTCGGCCATGTTTATGTTTTTAGACTGTGTGCAGTTAAGGGAAGGTATGTGGCTTTTTGTTGACAGCTTACAAGAAAAATAAGACAGAATTTTAGTTCTGTGTGTTTGTGTGTGTGTGTGTGTTTCTTTATGTGTGTGTTTAAAAAGGAAAGAGAAAGAACGAAAAAGAAAAAAATGATTCATGAAAGAGAATGAAATTTCAGGAAAAAGTCCATAAGTAAAAAAAAAGAATGATGGGCGAGATGCGAGAAATATTCAAGAGAATTTAGGCTAACAACTTGGGATGTTAGTGTATGTTTCGAAGTTTGCGAAACTTTGAAATCCGGTTGTGTGATGTGCAGAAATAATGTCGACCTTTAGAAAATATCTTGCTGTACTTACTAACGAACAATAAAATTGTTTGGCACCTTTTCACTGGAACTTGATTAGAATTCATGTCCATCGCAAACTCTAAATGGATTATATTGAATCCATTGCTAGGTCTTCTGCTAAAACTGTTCATTCACTGTGTTGTACAAGACAGTTTTTCTCTCCACAATCTATCTTATAAACCTTGCTTAAAATATTGGTGCCACCTATAGTTCAGAAGTTATTGATATTTAGAGATTCTTAATAAAATCCCAAGAAAAACCAGCAATATTATTGATCCTGACCTGATCTCTCAGCTTCAGTCACTTTCTCAACATTGTAAAAATGATATATTTCAATAAAAACTTTTCTACAAATAGGTTCATGGTAATTTTTCAGATAAAGTCTTCGTTATTTTACCTAGACTGTATGAATGTAGTCGCTCTATTAATTTGATCTCATCAAATCACAGCTGAATTGGCGAGATCTAACAATAAGTTTTATGCTAACAGTTTATTTAATCACACTTCTCGCCAATGGAACTCTTTTCAGCTCCATACTTTTCAAAGAACTTTGATCTTCAAAAATTGAAATGCAATGTCAATTGTTATCTACTGTCTTCTCGATTGCTCTTCTACTGCTTTCACTCTTTAATAATATTCATCCTTTTAGTAACCCCTTGTATGTGTTTTTACTGCCTTGAATGTGATGATAATGATTAAAAAATGTATAAAAATGAACATGATTACCCTGAAATTGGAATTCCAAGAGACTGCTAAACAAAGATTTTATGTCGGCACCACCAAATCTTAAGGCGTATGTTTTAAATATATTATGCATAGTTTTAACTTACAATGCATTTCTGGGAAACAATTATTAATTTTTATGAATTTGAAATATAATTGAAATATCCTATTTTTATGCTTTACTTTGCGCTACTTGCATGTGGCCGAGTGGTTAAAACGTTCGCTTTCTGTACATTCCCGGTTCGAATCTCACTCATGGTCGATTTGTCAAGACTTCTTCGTGCAGCATCGCGGTTGGCCCCACCCTTGTGAGCTAGTTCTGCTAGTTCGAAGTCATCGTAACTGAAAACTTGAGAGTTCTGACTTTGTTCAGATTGTTGTTCACGCTCTCCCCCAGGTCTACTCAGCCTTGTTTCAATATAAATCACGGGTTTTGAACAAATAAACGTGTGCTTGAGCATGCAGATGCAATGGAGAGTAGCTAGACGCCTTTGTAAGCAGGCGTCCTTGTATACGAGCCATACATGCATACTTTGCGCTATTGACCATTTAAAACTATATGATAGAAAAATTATCTTTTATTTTTTGTAAAAAACTAGAATTAAAACTTACAAATATTACAGGATTAGTATTTGTTAAAACCAATGAGCAAAATTATGATTATTTGAGACTGATGCTGTTTTCACTTCATGAATTTATTTGCTTTTTTCCATAAATCGCATGCAGTAATCTTAGCTTTCGCAGAATAGCTGACAGCTATATACATATATATTGTCATCCGCAGACAGATCTGTTTTGCCGTATCACAGCTCATCAGTACGGTTAGACTCCGATTGCTTTTTTACCCAGGATTGAAGCCCGACCGAGATGGCGTCAGTCGGCGACTCTACCCCTGGGCTATGGGCGTTCGGTGGAAGTATATCATTATACACGCCCAATAGCTACAGCGCTCTAATTCATTTCACTGAATGAGCGATGCGTACATGCCAGAGCAGCTACTGTTTATCAAAGTCTACTATTTTTCCAGAGTGCTCAATCAGGGTGTGAGAGCGTAAATATTATATATATATATATGTTATGTAGTCTATGCTTTCGAAATTTTATTTGACAAACAAAAATTCAATTAAATACACACAGCAATTATTTAGTCTTCCTCACAGTTTTAATTCTTACATAACTAATTTCTTTCTTTTTTATTTTCTGGCTGCTTTTTCATTAATTTGTTCTTATTATTTTTTGACTATTCTTTCTATGTCTTTGTTTTTATTATTTATTGTTTTTACTTCAATAATATTTTTTTGGTTTTTCTCTTCCTTACACTTTAATTGTTTCTTCTAATTTTCTAGTTTGAAAGAATTTTTTTAAAATATTATTAGCACCTTGAATAAGTTCTCCTTAATTTTTCATGAACAGTAATGTTTTATTTAGAAAAATTATTAAGAAACATGTCATTGAAAACATTGTTCATTGCTAGCCATTATTTTGTCCTATGCTTTTGGCAGTATTTGAATTCCCTGTTGGCAAAATGACACCTTTTTTGAGGCTAACCACAAGTCTACACATTTTTCTTTTATTTTTATAAAGATGAAAGTGCTGCTCATCCAGACCATGTACTATCGATTGGAACCAATGATAATCGGACAAGGCAATGTCTGGTGAATACGGTGGTTGGGGTAAGACTTACTATTTAAGCGTTTTTAAGTAGGTCTTCACCCGTTTTACAAAATGTGGCTAAGCGTTTACGTTGCAAAATCACTTTGTCGTGCCTGCTCGTATATCAGCCGGGTTTTCTTCAATGGTCGGCTTAAACGCGTCAATTGTAGTCGATAGCTGTCTTCCGTGATGGTTTCGGTCGGTTTGACTAGCTCATAAAAATTAAACCCAGCTGCTCCCACCAAATGCAGAGCAGAAGTTTGGAATCATGAATATTTGTTGTTTGAAGCCAATATAATTTTAATTATTTTACTTTTTAATAGCAAAGAATAATTTCTTACGATTTCTTAATGCTGTACATGCAAAATATAACTGGCCATGCGTAAATATATATTTCAGGAACAAAATTCCATTTTTTCTACCAGTGGTCTTTGTTATGTCGCCAAGTATAAATGAATAACTCAACAACAGAATCAGAATATAAGCTGTATTCCGCGGAAAGACGGTTAGTATGTACAGAAGTGATTAGTAATATTTACAATAGAAAGATACAAGAGTCCAATCCGTCGTAAGACGTGTGTATACGTGATTACTTCCGGTACGCCACCGGAAGTGTGACTAACTCTTCACTGACTCGCACTGACTCTTCAGTAACTCATTAAAGACTCAAGTGACTCTCTACGACTCCCCTGGAGAGAATCCACCATTGCTATATATATATTTTTTTAATCATCTCACCCCAAGAAAGGCATTCCACTGCCACTATTGCACATGGGACTACATAGGGGAAGGTAAAGAGAAGGAGTGGTTAGACATAGGGAATGTCAGGAGGAAGGTGACAGATGAGTAAGGATACTGAGGATGAGGGTTGTGCAGATGGGAAGAGTGTTTGATAGAATGGGAGCAGATGAGTGTGTTAGGAGGTGTCTATTGACCTTACATTTAAACTCCTGGAGATTGTAGCCGTCGGGGAAGCAATCATTTGGAAGAGAATTCTACAGTCGGGAAGTGCTAGGAAAGAAACTGTTGGAGTAGAAGTTACGGCTGCATTTTATCGGTTTCACTGTAAAAGGGTGGGATCTAGTTGCTAATCTAGTATCTCGTTCAAATTCGTATTTAGGGGGCACTAGTGATCTAAGTTCATCGGAGCAGAAGCCGTGAAAGTATTTATAGAAGAGACACAGGGAAGCCACGTCGCGCCAGTGGGAGAGAGACTGCAGGCGGTCTGCCAAGTCGGTATCTATCACATTACAGACCATCCTCTGAACCTTATCGAGAAGCCCGAGGAGAACAGCAGGGGCACCCGACCAGATATGGCAGCAGTATTCAATGCATGGGCGAATGGTAGATTTATAAATGTGCAGGATAGATTTAGACGGAAAAAACTTCCGGGCCCTACACAGAGAACCGACTTTCATAGCAGCGGATTTAGCAATGGATTCGATATAATCATTCCATTTGAGGTCCGCTGAAAGTGTGAGACCAAGGAGGCGTAGTGTTTTACTCTCTGGGAGGCAAGCCTGGTCCATGCTAATGGGAGGTAAGTGAGATTGTCGATGATGGTTAATTGAGAGTAGCTTCGTTTTAGAAGCATTGAAATTTACTAGCCATTTCTTACCCCAGTCCAATATGGATTGGAGGTCTTTTTCAATCTCGGCTGCGAGGTTAGCTTTGACGCCTACACCAGATTTTTGTAGGAGGCGAGAGTAAACTGTGGTGTCATCGGCGCACAAACCTATTTGGGCTCTTATGGAATCAGGGAGATCATTAATGTATATCAGGAAGAGTGTAGGACCTAAGATGGAGCCTTGGGGAACACCTGCGTTTGTATGGTAGTTCTGAGAGGCATGTCTGTTTAATACCACCTTCATTGTGCGGTTAGATAGGAATGACTGAATTAGTTCAAACAAATGTCCAGTTATACCATAGCTCCGCAGTTTACATAGAAGGCCAGCATGCCAAACTCTGTCGAACGCCTTAGATATATCCATTCCTGTCGAGTGCCTGGTATATGTACTCGGTGATGGTCGTTAGCATATCAGCAGTAGACCTGGTGAAGCGGAAACCATATTGCTTGTCCGAGAGGAGCCTGTGTGCTGTGAGATGCTGAACCACCTCGGCGTTGATAATGGCTTCGAACACTTTGCCAAAGATCGGAAGAAGGCTGATAGGGCGGTAATTTGCAGGGTCAGAGGGTTCTCCAGTGTTTTTAAAGATAGGAACTACAGAGGAAGATTTCCAACAGGCAGGAAAGCAGGAAGCAGATAGGCAGAGGTTGTAGAGCTTAGAAAGGACAGAGGAGAGTTCAGGGGCACATCTTTTTAAGACTATGATTGGGATTCCGTCACCATCGCTCGCTTTGTGAGGGTCAAGTTTTAAGATTATCTTAGAGACAAGCGAAGGTGTAATGTGGACATCATTCAATTGTGCCTCGGTTCTAGGTGAGAAGTCGGGTGTAAAAACTCCAGATGAGTTCAGACTCGAATTGTTCGAGAATCCGCGGGCAAATACATTCAGCCTTATCTGCTGAGGAGTTGAGGACCTCAAATTTGTTGATTAGCGGGGGTATTGTGGACTTGCTCTTGTTAAATACTCTTTTACAGAGTCGCCAGTAGTATTTAGAACCGAATTTAGAGCATGCTATGCGTTGCTTCATTCTGGCTGCAAACAACATCTTAGCTTCGTTAAGTATCCTTTTACACTTAATCCGAGCTGAAGTGAAAAAGCGCCTGTTTTGATCCGACGCGTAGTTACGATAGAGTCGGAAGAAATGATTCCGGTGGGCAATGGCAGCCGAGCAAGCGGGTGAGAACCATGGAGACGAATGAGATTTAAGCTGGAATTTCCTAGCAGGGATGAAGGCATCGATGCCAGCCTTAACCCAGGAGGAGACCTCGGATGCACATTCTTCGATGGGAAGACTAAAGACGTTGTTCCAAGGGATGTCACAGAGGAAGTCTCGGAACGAATCCCAGTCTGCTCTTTGATAGCAGTAGGATATTCTACTTGTCTGGTTTCATGGGTCGGGCGGGAGTGGAGTGAAATATTGACGGACACTACAGTGTGGTCAGAGTTTCAGAGTGGGCAGAGTTGTCTGGTAGTGCAAGAGTCTGAGATGGAAGTGAAGCAGAGGTCTAGAAGTGAGTCCCTTCCGTTAGGGTTGTCGGAGAAACGCGTGAGGAAGTCCACTACTTGCATAAGGGATTGGGTGATTGAAAAGTTCATGGTGTGGGTACCAGCAGGGTCAGTAACAGCGTTCTTCAGCCACTTGGTGTGGTGGGCGTTAAAGTCACCAAACACGAATACATGGGCAGAGGGATGGGAAGAAATGGCTTTGTCAATATTATCAGAAATGATGTCAAGTAACGAACAGTCAGGGGAGGAAGGAGAGCGGTAGAGAAAGAAGAGATAGCTAATCGAGCTGAGAAGTGAGAGGCGGAAGCACATGAAAGAATGATCTGGGGATTCAAAAGATGACACTCTAGCTAAGGGAAGGTGTTCGCTGACATAGACACCAAGCCCATGCATATGAATATTGGAGTCCTTCCTGAAGAGGGGAAGGTAGCCAGGAACGTAGAACTCAGATGAGGGGATAGAAGGGTTAAGATTAGTTTCACATAGGTCTAATATATCAGGTGAGTTATTATGGAGGAAAGAATCTACGCTGGGGAAGTTGGTGCGGATGCCGCGTATGTTAGTGAAAGAGATGCAGACAGGCTTTTATATAGCAATGGGAACAGTTCATTTGTAGTCAAATAGGAGCGGCGCCCTAACACCCCACTCCTAAGACTTTTGCTTCAATCGTAGTTTTTCTTTTTCCGGTTTACCGACAGCTGGTGTGTTAATTTCCTTTTGCGGGTGGATTTCCTGGTACTACCTTCTTATACCTGAGGCATTTGTAACTCGAAAGTATCAAAAAGATCTTCCACATTTTCATCCATCTCTTCAGGCGCAACAGCTGTCTCTTCCGAAAATCTTTTTCTTAATTGATTAACATGCCTTCTATGTTCAAATTTCGGTCCTTGCACCACAATAAAGCATGTTCCCTATACGTCCTTTAATTTTGCCTTTCATCCAGGACGTAGTGTTGTTTTTATAGTTCTTGAAAAACACTTTTTCATTCACCACAAATTTTCTTTTGGGTGTGCTTACATTAGGTGTATCAGCTTTCTTTGATGGAATTAGCTTATCAAAAACCGAACGTACTTTTCTTGCGAACATTAATTCAGCTGGCGACAGCGCTGATGGTGCTGCTTTGTTCGGCGTAATTCTGTATACCTGTAAGAATAACTGTAAAGTCGTTTTCGCGGGCGTCCCCGTAGCCTTCCTTAATGCTCTCTTTAGGGTATCCACGAATCTTTCAGCTAGACCATTGCTACGTGGGTGATAGGGTGGAGTGGTTATATGTTCCACTTGAAATGTATCGCAGAATTCCTTAAACGCATTTGGTGTAAATTGCGACCCGTTGTCACTGACAATTGTGTCTACTACTCCAAATCTTGCGAAAAGCTCATAGAGTCTGTTTATAGTATTTCTTGCTGTGGGTTGTTTCATCTGAAAAACTTCCGGCCACTTGCTGTAGCTATCTACGACAATTAAGTAATACGTTTTACCCATTGGACCGGCAAAATCTATGTGCAGTCTCGACCACGGTCTATCCGTTTTCGGCCAAGGCTTTTGTAGTACTTGTGGCGATTTCGCCGCCGGTGCACAACCCTCACATTTTCCAACCATGGCCGCAATGTCCGCGTCCATGCCTGGCCAGAACACGTACGACCGCATTAAACTTTTCATTCGATTCACACCGGGATGACCCGTATGAAAATCTTTCAGTATTTTCCTCTGTAACACTTTAGGAATTACAACTCTTTTGCTGTAGAGTAATACGTTGTCGCACGTAGAAAAAAGTTTCTGCCATTCGTTGGTCTTTTTCCAGTAATTTATTTTTTACATCTTTGATGTAATCGTCTTTTGACGCTTCCTTTTTTATATCTGCCAATGACACCGGTAAATCTCTGACAATTCCAGTGAGAGTATTCTTCACTTCCACTTCAGATTTTAATGCTGCTATAACGGTGTCCTCTAAATGTTCGTTTGATTTTGGAATGAGTCTCGACAACCCATCCGCGTGTCCAATTTTTGTTGATGCTAAGTGTTGTAAGTCAAAATTGTAATTTAGAAGCAAAGTAACCCATCTCAGTAGTCTATTGGCAGTATATGTGGGGAGTCCCTTTTTGGATCCGTAAATGGTCAACAACGGTTTATGATCCATCTGCAATGTGAATTTCCTTCCATGAATATATCTGTGAAACTTTGTTACTGCAAACACTATTGCCAGTGCCTCCTTTTCGATTTGTTAGTAGTTTTGTTCAGACGAGAGCAGTGTTCTGCTTGCATTTGCAATCGGCTTTATTTGTCCATCCTTCCACTTGTGTAATATACATGCACCAATCCCATATGTGCTAGCATCGCAAGCGATTACGATGTCTAATTTGGGATCGTAGTGAGCTAAAAATAAATCTGATGTAAGTCTATCTTTTATCTCCTTAAATGCTTTCTTGCAATCCTCAGACCAGCACCATACTTTATCTTTTTTTAGTAGCTCATTTAAAGGCGCACCCAACTTGTGCAGATTTGGAATGAACTCCTGATAGTAACTCACCAAACCTAGAAAACTTTGCAATGGCTTTACGTTTTTTGGATCTGGCATATTTCGAATCGCATGGGAGCGATTTGGGTCTGGCTTTTTCCCATCGTTATTGATAATATGACCCAGAAATTTAATTTCTTCCAGCAACAAATCACATTTGCTTTCTTTTATCTTCAAGCCATAATTCCGTATTCTTTTGAAAACTTCCCGTAGGTGACCCTTATGTTCATCGACAGTTTCGCTTTTTATTAGGATGTCATCAAGATATGCGATCGCGAAATCTAATCCTGCCAGCATAGTGTCCATTGTCTGCTGGAACACCGCCGGTGCTGTTTTTATTCCGAATGCCAACCGTTCGTATTTGTAAAGCCCCTTGTGAGTATTTATGCACAATAGCTTTGAACTTTCATTCTCCACTGGAAATTGGAGATATGCGTCGCTAAGGTCTATTTTTGAAAAAACCTTCCCGCCATTCAGCTTAGAAAATACCTCCTCCGGGCTTGGTAGAGGGTAGTGATAATTCTCAATGGCGTTGTTTAGTCCGGTCGAAAAATCAGCGCATATTCTAATCTCTCCTGTCTTCTTTTTTTACGTAAACAGCAGGTGCGGCCCAATCGCTATAGTCGACTTTTGTTAGTACGACTATTTTTTCTAAGCTCAGCGTCAATTTTATCAATAGCCGCATAAGGCGCGTTTCTCTTCTTTTTGAACACCGGACTCACGTTTTCTTTTAATTTGATTATCGCCGACGTTTTGGTACATCTGCCCAAACCTTCAGAGAATACTTCCGGGAAATCTTTTTTTTATCTCTTCCTTTAGTATTGTTGTCACGTCAGACGAGTCTTCTCTTATATTTTTACAATAAGAATTTATGGGAAGATCCCACAAATTAAATTCACTCATCCAGTCAGTGCCAAACAGATTATTCGTTCCTTTCATAACGAACATTTTCAGTCTTTTTGTTTGGCTGTGAAAATTTACGTTGAGAATTAGCTCACCTTCAAATTTGATCCTCTTTCCAGTCACGTTTTAGCTACTTTACTAGTCTTCATCAACCTTGGTTCATTTAACTTGTACCAGGTTTTCATATTTATGATACTTATATCCGATCCACTATCTAGTTGCATTTTCACCGGTTTTTTAAATATTTTCACTTCTAAATATTTTCTAACGCCGTGGTTTTGCTCATATGATCTGATTAATTTTACCTGCGATTTACGTCTAAATCTACACTTAGACATTTTGTGACCTAGCTTATTACAGTGTCTGCATTTTTAAAATTTGAACGGACAGTCACTGGGGGGGATCTTTTAAAAAAAAAAAATTTTCCCCCCAAGGGCGAATGATTTCTTCGTCTTGGAGACGGAGACCGAAAGTGTGACTTGCGATTTATCTTTTTTACATTGACTAGAGCGGATTCCTGTATTTTTTTGCGTCTTCGTTAATACTTATACATTTCTGGCAATAATCCGCCAGATTTTCCAGAGATATGTTTTGTTCGTTCTCCAACTTTGTCAAAATTTTTCTCCTCATCTCGCTGTCTTTCCCTGACACCAGACCTTGCACGAAAATTAAACATTTAAAATTGTTTGCAGTTAGTTCTGCAAGTTTTTGTTAACTACCGAGGCGAACGTGGTGTAATCTTCAGCCTCGTTCTTTTGTAGATTTAGGCATCTCCACATTTTATGGAACAAGGATAACCTAGGGCTAAATAATTCTTTTAATAGTTTTACAGCCTCATTGAATTCTAGATCTCTTGTTTTTTTTCGGAAGGATAGAGTCTGTGAATTTGCTATGTTCATGCGTGCCTAATTTCCTGAGAAGTAACCTGATTTTTTTCTCCGAAGACCATGACTTACAGTCGATTTCAAAAAAGTCCTGGTATCTATGGTAATACCTTTCAAAAGTTTTGTCTTCGTCTGGATTATAATTGAAAGTTTCAATAGTCGACTAGATGGTGTTCTGGGAGAACGTACTCTCATCTGAGTTTTTATTCTTCGCTAGAATTAACCCTACGAGTTCTTCTTGCCATTTTTGTTGTTTTTTGTCACTTTCTAGACGTAACTGCATCATCTACTCTTGTAGTTCCAATTGCTGTTTTTGGAATTTTTCCTCCATTCTTTCTTGTATCTGTAATTGCTGTTGCATTTGACATTTCAACAGTTCTAACATGGACGCTTGAAATTGTTCCATTATTACAATTTCTTCATACCGAGGAGGTATAAAGACCGAAATTTCAACCTCCTCAACAGAAAAAAAATTCACCACAGACAAAAATAGAAAGATATAACTTACGCTTTCTTTGCCGTGTAATAATTCTCGTCAACGCAGTTAATGTTGTAGTACGTATATTTTTCAGAAGTACATTCGCGTATGACCTGCGAAACTTTTTCTACGTCCAATTTAAATCTTTGTGTAAATTTGAAATTCTTCGTCCGCTATTTTATTGTGGGACGCGTTTTGGTTTCTTCTTTGAGATCTCTTCGTCACCACCGTTATGTTTGGGACGAATTTTGTTTCCACTTCTGCGTAAATTCGAAGCAATTCGAAGTAACTTTGTTGCCACTATTATGTTGTGCGACGAATTTTGGTTGTCACCTCCGCGTAAATTTGAAGTAATTTAAGGTATCTTCGTCGCCACTGTTAATGCCGTGGGACGATTTTTCCTTCCAACATCTTCGTCGCCACTGTTAATGTCGTGGGACGATTTTTTCTTCCAACATCTTCGTCGCCACTGTTATGTCGCCAAGTATAAATGAATAACTCAACAACAGAATCAGAATATAAGTTGTATTCCGCGGAAAGACGATTAGTATGTACAGAAGTGAATAGTAATATTTACAATAGACAGATACAAGAGCCCAATTCGTCGTAAGACGTGTGTATAAGTGATTACTTCCGGTACGCCACCGGAAGTGTGACTAACTCATCACTGACTCGCACTGACTCTTCAGTAACTCATTAGAGACTCTCAAGTGACTCTCTACGACTCATTATTTAGTCGTCCCTCCCAGTAAGGGCAACATATGACACATGGTCAGTTTATATCTGGGATTTCTGGGCTATATGGCCCGGCCAAAAAATGTCTGTCTATTTTTGCCCAGTCGTGCCTCTACCCTTCGGCGGAACCACGACTGGGTTATTGCTCTCTGCTCGGAACAGTCCATTTGTAATCAAATAGGAGCGGCGCCCTAACAGTCTTATTTTATTTTATCCAGTTTTCATCGCCGATTACGAAACGATACAAAGCTATTCAAAGCTTCTCGGCTTCAACTCATACGGCACTAAATGTCCTTGCTATTTAATCATTCCTCGTGCTTTCAAACGTTTCCAAACTATTGTGCGATCAACTGCTAATGATTATGTAAGTTCAGATTGCGATTGACATGAGTCTTCATGAAGTAATTTTCTCCATTCTTCATCTTCTATCTTTTTCGGTGTTCCAAATCGTTCTTAATTTTCAACATCGATATCATTACTTTTTAAGCGTCTAAGACAATATCTGCATGTTGTTTATGACAGAGCATGGTCGGCATCAATCTCAACAATAATGTTGTGGGCTTCAGCTCCAGATTTCTTTAGAATAAATTAGTGCAGTAAAATTCCCTGCAAATTCACTTTTTTGGCACGAAATCCTACATGTTTAACGCCACGAAAAACAAAGTTGTTTTCACTTCGGCGAAATGACATAAACTTAATTATTAATTGATTCTAGTATTTCTCTATAGATGCTTGGAGTTAAGTGATTAAAGAAACCAGTTTTCCATTCAATTTTCTAATTGTTTTCGATAATGTCATTGTCTAACGGCCACTAATTTTCAGTTCGTCCAACTTTTTCAGAAGTTCTTCAGGAATATTCCTTATTCTCTGACAACGATTAGTATTACTATTAACTTCACGTTCCACAAAGCAGATATTTTTACTTCGTTTCACTATAGGAACATCGTAAACCGAAATTAGAAACGCGACAATGAAATTTGGTATGGATGATGATGTATGAAGTGAAAGCGGTAGTATTCAAAATTTGAAAAATAAAGCAAAAAATAAAACAAGTGAGAGAACACTGAAAAGTTAAACAACTGAAAAAACCGCATACATGCTAAGTTATCATATATATCCAGCTTCATCAGGAGGCATAGTCTAAAATAAATACAATATGCAGGTCATTAATAAATATATAGAAATAAGGACAAATATATAATAGTATGAAAAGAAAAGGCCTAGTGAGTGCGGTGAAGCGTGACAGCTGCAGCAGTGTCAGCTGCAGGCATTTTAATTTTAAGTCTTTAATTTCTAGACTCAGATGCTCTGAAAATAGTCTAGTGGATGAAAACGTTGATCGCGAGTTTATTTCCTTGGCCTCGCAGTACAGAATTATACACAGTGGAAACAGGGTGAGTTATAATTTAGTAGTGTTAAATAAAAACAAAACGATACATCCCTAGACAGTGAAATGAAAACATTCTCTCCCTTTGCAGTTCAAGATTTCATGAAGATAGATCGACCTGCATATGAAGCAGCCAGGTGGACAAAACAGATATTTATTGATGCAATTTTGGCAAAGGTAATGACAACAGACTGAATATAATAAGGTACCATTTTTTCAATTTCGTTTAAATTTACTCTGCAGTCAGTCGAAGCTACAAAACAAACGCCCTGCCATGATTGTTATTGGTAGTAATTCATTTGTATGTTGGCACCAGATGCCTAGCGGTTATCACTGAAGATAGACAAACACAATTTTCTTCAAATGCCAAGCTCTTATTCTCCCATTTTTTAGTGACAGGATACTTTCAATTATTCTTCTAATGTTTGTTTCAACTAATTTCGTTTTTAGTATTACACATCAAAGTGTACCAACTATTATGCGCACGACCTTAACATTTATGTTTTATAGTTTTTCTCGACTTCCGGGCAAAAAATCTTTTTGCAATATTTTATATTCTTTTTTTTTTTTACCATTTTTCATTGTGTGATATATTTCCGTAACCCGACAGAATTATGGTTGACATAAGTGTGATTGCATCAAAGGCAGCTGACTTCATAGACAATAATTAGCAAAAATTGACAGATGTGCCTAGCCATAGATGATACAATTAAGCGAAAATTCGAGAAGGCAAAAATACATAGAAATTTCAGCTTATATAAGTTTGGGGTTTTCTCGAGACAAAATCAGAACACCGGAGAAAAATCAAGAGAACACGGTAAAGAAAAGACAACACCCGCAAACGACTCCCGACAACTCACTCATATAGGCTTAATTTCCTCCGACCACCATTCACCAACGAAGAATAAAAATATAAGTTTATATTTTTACATAGACGTGTTCTCTGTTCCGTGTTTATCGGCTAAGACGATTGTTGTTTCAAGCAGCAGCAGAAGCATTATATATCAATTGTAAAAGAAATAATTAGCATACAAACTACAAATGGCCGGCACCAAAATCCAGCAGGCGCACAAATTTAAATATTTAGGAAATTTTTTAACAGAAAATGTGATACCGACGCTTGAAATAGTGAAAGATCAATTGCAAATGTTAAGCAGAGAAACAGAAAAAAATTGACTGTTTATACTATTTACATTGTTTGAACTATTGTCCTCATCTTTACTTCCATGTCTACAACTTTCGGCCGTTGCCCGCTTCGGTCTTGTTCAGGTGCTAGGAATTTCGAACCGAAACCTTTATTACGATCGCTCGGGTATATCATGCTTATTCCATGTGCGATACCACTTATGGTAGACATGTAGTTACCTCTAATCAATATCTATATCCACTGAGTCATATGTCCTCGAGGATATAGACGTTAGATGGTTCCAGTGACTTGACCCAAAGAGTTTTGATTTAAATACCAGATTACAGCAGTGTTACAGAAAGTTAAGTTAAAGGGAAATTTATATAAACATTCATAAATTTATTGGTATTTAAAAGCTTACATTTATACGAAATAATGTCACAAATAAAAGGCTCCATGTGAGGCGCTAACGCGCTACAACATATTTTATGCCAGACTTGCTTCGTCATGACAATTTACCTGTTTCATGGTGAGATAACTCTTTTTATAACATAATTTATATATTGTCTTACTATTTATTTATAAAACAGAAGAAAAGAAGAAAAGAATTTTAAAAAGATATTAAGTGAATTAACGTCTATTATAATAAATGAATGTAATTTGCTTTGCTTTGTTTAAATATAACGTTGATATCTTTTAGTTATTTTTCATTTTTGACAAAAAATTAAGTTGACCACTTTTGTTTTATATTCAATTTAAACGTTAAATTTAATGTAAAACTGGACCCTCATTTTGTATACATTTACGAAAATAAGGATCTTAAAATGTAACCACTATTTTTTAAAGTGTTTCTTGAATTTGAAATAGGTATTTTTTTATTTTGTTTGGATGTTTTATCTTGCTTTTTCTTCTTTATTTTTTACTTCAATTTCATGTTTCTTTTCTTTCGTATCCTTTTTGCGTGAACAGACATAAAATTAGGGCTTGTCTTTATATTGAGTTCATCTTTTATACTAAACACAGGTTGTTATTAATCCGGACACATACTGAGGATCCTGTTTGCTATTTTAATTATTGGAAATTGACCACACATTCAGAACAAACTACTCTGTCCCACTTTAAATCATAGTTTTTCTCACATTAACATATTTAAAATGTGTTGTACAGGGATATGCTAGCGTTCCTTTCTTTTTACTAATATTTGAAATTATCGCATCGAATATCAACTTAAATTCATACTTTTCGAAAATCATTAGAAATATATATTCGATTAACAATACACACATGTGAATTTTCATATTTCGATATCTAATAACGCTTTTCAGGCAAACCTGTTTGCTAATAATCGAATGTTTCTTAAGATTTGTAATGTTTCACTTGTTTATTCGTTTTTTACGACATACACGCTTTACAAGATAATACTTATCTAATTTTGTAAATTCTGTTTACAAATTAAACATTAGTACAATGTGTGCATTTTTATTAAGGTTGTAGGGAGCGTTAGCTATGCTTGCGAGATGGCCTTTTGTCAAATGTAACCGAGCACACAACATTTGAAATAATCAGAAAATTGAACAAAAAATGAAAGGGTCTCGTTTCTATGAATAAGCTTAAATCTATTAACAAGAAGAATGAAAAAGATGTTGTTGTTTTGAAATAACTTTTATATTTAAAAGTTCTGCATAAAGTTTTTTTTATTTGAATTTGTGTTTAAGAGCTTAGTTTTCTTAAAGTCGGACAAAATGTATTTGTGAAAAAAAGACAAATTTGATGTAGCTATGAGTCTGTACACATGTAGCTAAGTGTGAGTGAAAGCGTAAATGATGTTCCTTTTTCTTTTTTGTTGCGGACAAGTAATAAGGAAAGGTGAGAATTAATTAATGCGGTGTGAAAGAGAGAGTGAGAGAGAAAAAGGCATATAACCAAGATGAAAACGTCGGCGACCTGTGACTCTCTTTAATGTTCGTTCTTTGATTGATGTCAGTACATGAGGAAGTAGGCGAAAGCGAGAGAGTAAAAAATGCAGGTCGCCTGGATTTTGATAGACGACCTGTGACTCTTTGAAGAAAAAAGGCAAAATCGCGCGTATTTATATGTTTGTGGAAGATAGAATTGGATCAACTTGATGCTTTTTTTCTCCTGTTTGGCCAATAAATAAGAGTTTGTATTTATTTTATTGCCGCTGACTTCATCACATGGGAAAATTTTGTGAACCAACTGTCTTATGAAATAACTTTTTTATCCGTAAATGCATGAATGTATATAAATTTTATTGGTCATGAACAGGTATATGTGTGTTTAAGATCGGATTTTCTGTGCAATCAAATTTTACGAAATTCGACAAGATAAGTAGTATTGAGGTATCTTTGGTGAAATAGTATGAATTTCTTTCGATGTTGTCGAAGGAAGAGAACTTATGGTAAGTGATACAAGTAGGATTGGAGCAAATTCATCAATAATTCTTTTTTAATACAGAACTAGAGCAAGTATTCATAGTGTTGGCATAAAAATAGCGTTTATCTCCTTTTCCTGGAAGTAAGTCACGTGAGTTACATGACGACCACTTGGTGACATCACTTCATAGAGTGATCCAAGCGCTTGTCATTTGCAGTTTGTGGACAGCAACCAAACGAGAATTTTGTTTTCTTTTAGTCTTGGCCCTTTAGCCCAGTCTAGGGTTAAATCTACCTCCCCAGCACGTGGTGCAGTATCCCTTTAGAACAAGCAGCTTACAAGCATATGGTGCCGTATCTCTTTGGGACGAGCAACTTACAATTACATATCCCTTTGGGATAAGCAGCTTACAACGCATGATGTCGTATCCCTTTCAGACAAGCAGGTTACACGCAGATGATTCCGTATCCCTTTGGGACATAGATGAATCCGGCCTGTTTAAATCTAGAGTCATAAAAATGAATTTTACTGATCAGAAATATCGTTAAATATATATGTAAGAACTTTCATTTTTATCATCTAACTTTACTGCCGTTATGGGCATTGTCATATCCGTGATATAAAAACACAGAAGATCGCAGTACAGAACGGTATGGCTGAAAGAAAAAAACTGATGATAAACGCTTTTTCTCAAAGAAACTTTTATATGCTATGACATACACAGAATTATACATATATACAAGTACCCCAAGTCGAGTAATGCATATCATATATATCTACCACAAAGCAGGAGGAACTATTTTGTCCCGGTAAAACAGATTCTATGGCTATTTTGCCACTAAATATAACCAGTGTTTTAGAACTAGAAATATATTGCATATAAAAATCAAGACTTTATATGCCAACTCCATTCATTAAGAAATCAACCAAAGACAAAAGTTAACAAATACATGGCAACTTTGTCAGTGACAAAGATACCATTCTTGCTATCGGTGGAAAACTTCTCTCCGAAGATACTGAGGAATAAAACCGTTCTGAAATACCAACATCTTGCCTTGAGAAAAATGTGGCAATCCAAAAATTATCAGAAATTTTGATTCAGAAATGCAAAATTGTAACGAGGAAGTTTTACAAAACTTGTGTTAGGACTGATTGCTCCCCCACAAATATATATATATATATATATATATTGTGTGTAAACTTTACTAAATTTTCATATAAAAGTTTTTTTTAATTTGTAATTCAAAACTTTTACTCTAAAGAGGAGAAGTGTAACGAGGAAGTTAGAAGCGTTTTCTCGCCACAAGAAATAGTCACCTTAGCAAAAGAATAGTAGTAACCAGGTTATTTGTTCAGGTTTTCACCAATCAACAAAAACGTAGTAGTAACTGTTCATTCGGTCATGGTGCTACCACCTCAGAAAGGAGAGTAGTAGGAATTGGGTCAGTTGGTCAGGTTCTACCCTTCCCAAAAAGAGATTAAATAGCCTGGCAACTATGGTTACAGGGAAAAGAAGGAAAAGACCTGAGAAAGAGAGAGCCAATGAATATAGGCCCCTGTTCTTATATAAAAAGGAAGAAATAGTAGAAAACCCCAGAGTTGTAGGTGCTGCAGTTCAGACGTAGACCCCTCTCCGGCGATTCGTTCAAGATGCCGAAAGAATTTTTCATAAAGCTACCAGCTGAAATTCTCCATACGAAAACAGTGAATGCGCCATGTTGATGCAGTGAAAGGTAAAGATTGTTTCGTTAATCATTCTGACCAAACCATAGCTGTGTATATATATATATATATATATATATATATATATATATTCTTTAGCCGAGTTAAATGAGCACTTTTCCATTTCGCCTAAGCTTCCTCCAAATATCACCTCTTAATTTTTGTTGAATATTGTGTAAAGTTAGTACAAAGTTGAGCCCGTTCTAGTGTCCATTATCATACAGTTCTACCACCTTATACCTGTGTTTTTGCTAAAGATTTTTGTGTGTTAAAATAAATTTCCTATTTCAATAAAATTCTCTTGCGTTATAGTTTAATTCACTCCCTTTAGCAGTATTCCAACTAAATTGTATTTTATGTGTTGCTGACCCAAACGGGTTCGTAACAAACATGTTTATAGTATCTTGAGTTCGTCAGTGCAGTGGTTGTATGAGCTGTGCAGGCAGGACTTGAACAACATAATTATACGGTATGTGACTGTTGCTTTTAGTGGGTTTACTTGAAATGTATTGGCAAGTGAACCATACCCAAGATCAAGTGTGGGAGTTGCAAACACTCTTAAGACTGATTCAAAAACTTCGACCGGGTGTTTCAAAAATATTTTTACAAAATTTTGGGCGGGGTTCTTTATACCAAAACAAAAACAAAAGTCCATATGTGTTTTTTTAGTTTTATTTATTAAGTTTAAAGAGACTTTATAGAAAATGGCGCTATGATGCATTAGGACTAGGTTAACGTTGTCATTTGTGTACATTTGTGCTTAGTACGTTTTCAACGTTTAACGTGTGTAGTTGTGATTTAATGTAGAAGCGATCCGCTTAACAATGGCAAATATGATTTTAAATACCGCCGCGCAAATAGTAATAGACCTGAGGCTGCACGGTTGTATCAGTTTGCATTTTCAGACCAAAGGCAGACGAGTCATCCAACCTAATTGCTGCTTATCATCGTTATTGAAACATGAACAATGGCACCACAAACTATGGTATGGAGCGTAATTCAAGAGCAGCTCCTATATTCCTATTATTTGTGACGTGTGCATGGTCTTTGGCCATCTGATCACACACCACGAAAGAACTTTTGGCGATAGTTAATTGCACAAACTTCCAATCCGTTGTTTGTCTCTTCAGTCTTGTTCACGGATGATGAGACATTTGGAAGGGATAGAATAACAGATTTATACGACCAAGGTAGACGAGAACTGGTTCGCTCGACTTCATTTTTTTTTATTATCAAAGAAGCTACCTAAAACTATTGACTTATGTAGCAGACATTAATAATGCAAAGACCCTTTATTGGTATGTCATAGGGGCCCACGAAATCATTCGACACTGTATAGGAGTATTTGAAAGGGCCCGCCAGTCAGTTATCTGATGAGGGCATGCATAGGTATAAGCAAGCAAGGGCATTTTGAACACTTGCTATGAGTGGTTTTGTTGATGTACAAAATTAGACTTTCGAAATTATGTAGTTATTTTAACTTGATCTGATGTAAGGAACCGGCCCCAATGTTTGTAAAAACAATTTTGTTACATTCTATTTATCTATTTTAATAATTAATGTTTTTAATTTGTACCAGAGAAGATTTTGAGTTGCCTTCACAGCTGATGATGAATCAAATCTGTGTGTTCTTTTTTAACATTAGCTGCCTTCATAATAATAGAAATATTCTACGCCAAAATAACCTTTATATTTATTTATATGATATTATTTTAATTGTTATGTGTTTATTTTAGGGTGAGGTTATTTGACAGGCCAAATAACCTCTTGTAAAAATAATAACATAACATTAACAATACTATCTTATAAATATATAAACTTTATAAGAACTTTAAATTTTTATCTATGTTAGACGTTGGAATCTTTAAAATTCAAATTCAGCGTTCTTATATCTTCAGCCCATCCTCTCAGTGCATATTTGTAAGTATACCCGACGTTTCTGTGAGCAATTCTCTACTAATTACCATAACATTTATATAATTCCATTATTAAAAATATTATTTTAAACTGATGAATTCCTTTTAAATACCGAAACGCGTTGCATAGATGTTTGTTTTTTTATTTTGCCATATAGAATTTTGATATCAACAGTCTTTTTTATTTTTTGTTGTATATATTAAACTTTTTGTCTACGTGACGTTTATAGTGTGTCTTTCTTTCCTGGAAGTCCTGCGCATGACGATTAACGATATATGGCAGTAAGATCTCTGGTCAGGAAATTGAAAGTTATGCAAAGCATGGAACCACATCTTAATTGCTGTTGTTCCCAGTTCCACTTAAACCCGTCATGATATCTCCTGTTAAAGTTTAATTTGGGGGCAAATAATGAACACTGAAACAAAAACAGAAAACAATGAATATCTAAAAATACATTATTATAGTAAAAGCAATACATTTTTCTATAAAAAATTACGAACAATACATATTTATAGTAGAATTAACAATAATAGATTCTATAGCAAAATGACAACAATACATTTTATTTGTAGTTGAAGCCATAAAATTGTGTTCCAGATATTTAGATTTCGGCATTAAATAACGCACGGAGGTTGATATGACATTATACATAATCAACAAATTTTTTCTTGAATGTATTTATAATTCTTTGTATCAGGACATGCGAGACGTAATATCTAAATTTTTGAGCAAGGAAATCTTTTACTATCGTTATCGCAATTTACTGTGGAATCCATTTTATAACTGTAGGCACGTTTCGAACATGTGGCAGTTGATATGATTTGAATTCAGTTTTTAAGATAATTCTTCATCTGTAACCGAAGAAGATTATGTAATCGCACTTATCACTTACAAAAAAGCTGTTTTTGGTATATTTTATGAGCAGAAATCATTTTCTATGTGTCTTTCTTTCTATATTTTTGAAATTGTTTTAAAAAATTATGAAACATATTAGCATGATTTTACAATAATTTACGCAATTTAGACGAGAAAAACATCAAATCGGGCATTATCAAAGGTTTTGCTGTTATAAAAGAAATTAGTCAACATTATGTAAGAAGAGCGTATATTGAAATATTTTTAATATTAAAATGTTCCCCACACACAGAAAAATGTCATTGCGGCCGTTTATGCAACAGGAATCGAACCTGCGATCCCTATCCGCATAGGTGAAGCCACCAAGGTTTCTGGCGGGTCTTGGACCTCTTGACCACAAATTTAGCCTTTAACACAATTTTCGATTCATCTCTGCTCTGAACGTATCATAATGTCAACAAAGGTAAACATGTTACGGAAATTAACGAGGATTAACGAAACTAGTTATAAACAACCGACAATTAGAAATGACGCGCCAGATTACTCCCCCTATGTGGATAGGGGTCGCAAGTTCGAATCCTGCCGAATGACACAGAATTTTGTAAAGAAAATTTATCGTAAATAATCAAGCCGGTAGAAATAAATATATAATACTGTTTTATTAAAAACAGAATATCTACTTAAATACGAGTATCGATCAATAATAATGGTCAAACAAATCATTTCATATATATATAGAGATGTATATATATATAGCTATGGTTTCAATAAATAATCACAAAAGATATACACAAAAGTACACGCACATATATAAATATATTTCTGGTGTTGTTAGAACAGTGCTAGATGTAAAACAACAGAGCCATAAGGTGTATATTAATTAATATAAATAATCTAAGGCATCGGATATATATATATATATATATATGTGTGTGTGTGTGTGTGTGTGTGTGTGTGTGTGTATGTATGTGTGTGTGTGTGTGTGTGTGTGTGTGTGTGTGTGTGCATATATATTCGATTTAAGTTGTAAAACATAAGCGTTTGATTGATATAAACACGCATTCTGAATGGAAGCGATTAGTTTAAAATTGTTTCCATTTGAAAATAGATCGAAATAATTTATGTAATCTTACTAAACCGTACAAACCTTCCATCATTTTCAATTTTTTTTGTTCGAAGAAACTATCTGGTAAACATCATAAATATTTCGGATTGATTATGCGACATCATTGCCTTTTCTAAATTTAAAGATCATAACATGTTTTGCGTGATCCAGAGACACATCGACATTTAGAAGTTATTAAGTTCGTTGACTCTTACTCTGGCGAGGTAACCTATTTGTTTGAAAACTACACGAACTTGTATTAGAAGGAATTTGCTAGGACTTAGGCACTTTAGATGAGTGAAATACATTAACTCGAACACTATCAGACATTAGAGATGCGATGATCTGATAGGAATATCTATCAGTTTCCCTATTTTTCTACGAAGCTCTTTACTGGTTGCATCAATTAAATTTAAAGATATCGGCATTTTTATATTACTTAGAATTAATGTTCCCCTTGGAAATACTAATTTATGTTTTTACTCGTAAGTGGCCCACCTTCAGATTCTTTAGTTCAAAGTACCAATGGTATCAACAAGAGCCCTTAATAAACATAGTACCGGCAGTAAACCTGGGAGTATAAAAAAATGCGAACCCTCTTTGTCTGTTTTCCGGCTTTCTTGTGTACCATCAACATTTCACATTGAAGCAAAAAAACTTTATGGACACTTCAAACGCGCTAACACACTTACACAGGCAAATCAACTCAGATATATTCATTAAAAATTTGGTTGTGTATGAAGTTTGCATAAAGAAAAAGAAACTCTTAAACCTTTCTTTTGTTATTATTTCATTTAATAAATATTATCTTGCATTGTAAATCAATCAGCTTCTGTTATATTGTGCATGTAACTTTTCACCACCAGTATTTCATGTAATGTAAATTATTCACGTAAGAAACCTTATTCATTAATTATCGAAGTAGCCATAACTCTAAAATTACGGTATATTTTCTAAGGAGACGCTTAAGTATTGTTCTTAGCTTGGATTAAACCTGATATTTAGCATATAAACAATGGCTAAAATAATTTGTTTCTCATACTTGGTGAATAATCACAATCATTGTTCCCCTTGCTAATAACAGACAAACATACATAATTTTAGATATCATTACATCGAACTTTATACATTTAGACAAGAACAAAAACACCTTAAAAATCTGGTAGGTGTATGTGTTTATCACATGACTAACATATCCGCTTCAAACTGGTCAGTTCAAATCTTATACTCTTGCCATAAACATTCTAAATGTGGCCTCTGTAATCTTCTTTGGAATAGATTAAACAAGGCAGGTCTAAAATTAGTGCGATTGCTTATATTCTTCGTCTGTGTGTTGTTCTGTCAGGGCACTGGCGCTAGTCAAGATGAAATACTAGAGGAAGCAACTGGATATTATTCTTAGATAAGTATTTTCCTCAATGATGTGCCTAGAAGCAGAAATTGCAAGAACAAATTTTATGAGCCAAATAAGAACGGTTAACACCATTAATAAAGGCATGCAGTCCAAAAACGGATAAAAGCATTAATAAAAATTGGATACTTCAAGTAAATTGAGAAGAAGCTCGAAAGAAAAGAAAAACAAGTGTAACAAACGGCGATAAAGCAAAGAGTTAAGAAAATGAGGAGTAGCGCGAATAAGTAGAATTCCTATAGTTGAGCACTGGGGAAATTAGGTGCGAGAGAAAATTAAAGGAATGAAGAGATAAAAAGAAAGACATTTTCAAATGTAAAAGCGTAATGGGTTGATCTTTTTAGTTTTAATACATACATATATACAAATATTTAAAAGCTCTGCATATATATATATATATATATATATATATATATATATATATATATATATATTATTAAAATACTTTAATCCAAACGGAAAAGTAGGAAGGTAAATCCCAAAACCTGATCCTAATTAATATTAAACTTTAATATTAAAAAATGATACAGGAGGAGATAATATAAAATAAAATAAATTTTCAATATTCAAAATCTCTCTTTCTTTATTTTCCTTTTTGAAATATGTACTGTTGCTGATGAGATGTGAAATCTCTCATAGGGATTTCATGTCGAAATGATCATTCAACAATTTTGAATATTAAAAATTAATTTTATATATATAGAGAGAGAGAGAGAGTCAACCTAATCGGTAAACAGTTGTATAGAAAAGTGCTCAATACACCTTTCAAAATATGTAAGATGAAGACTTAAATAGAAGAGCTTTTTTGTATATATATATATATATATATATATATATATATATATTTTGAGCACTTTTCTATACAACTGTTTACCGATTAGGCTGACTCTAACTAATAAATGTTTAATTGTATATATATATATATTTTTCTAAACATATGCTGTTAAATTTAAGAGACAATGAATGTCTATTATGTTTAATCATGAGCTGTTTTAAACATCGTATTTTAGCTTTAATTTCAGGTGAAAATAAAGACAAAAATTCTTCAACATTTGGATACTTTTTTATTAAGTTGGTTTTAAGCTTTCGGTTCACATGAGCCATCTTCAGAGAGGTTACAAGGACGTTAAATTAAACAACATTCACTATCAGCGACGATTTTATCTTGTGTTGACATAAAACTTTGCTAAGCAACGATAACAGTTACCAAAAATAGTAAGCGCAGAAGTTGTGAATTCAGTTGCTGGGTTTGATAGTGTTGATGGATCTCATAATCAGGTTCAGTGAAAATAAAAACTGCATGCAATACAAGGATGAGTAAGAGTGGTGAATATGAACCGATATAATTTATCTCCCTATGGCTTGAATTCAGAACGAGAATAATCTACCCCTGTGAATTAAATAAACTTTGGAATTTTCAAAAAAGAACTGAGTATGAAGACATGCACCTCAAGATGGACAGAGATGAGAATACTGGACCGAAGAGTAAAGCACATAATAATCTACAAATTTTAATTTTTTTTTTTGTAAACTCCCAAAAAAATGATCTCGGATAGATTCAAATAGACTCAATAATTTTTATGTTTTCTCTACTGTGTATCTTATTTAGCATGGAAAAGCAGTTTTTATGTGAATTTCCACTTCTTTACTCTCAATCTAGAATGTATTTTTTGACATTTACTTTGAAAGATGTTTTAACTTTCGCTTTTTTCTATTTCCATTTCTCCCTCAATTTCATCGTCTTTTTCTTCACTTTCTTTAACATCACCGTTATCTTCATCAGTATTTGCCAGAAAAATAAAATCATACAAAACATGCTTTTTAAGCGAATGGCAACATTTGAAAATTCAGATGGTGATAAATGCATGTAGAAAATATTAAAAAAAAACGAAAAGAAGGCACTTAAATGAATTTCTACTCTTCTGTTTTATATTTTCTTTATAAAATATCTTTCAAAAATAAAACAATGACAGTATCAAATATTCTCAGGGTCACAAATTGGCCGATTCTCAGCGTCATGATGGCTTGCATTTTCATTTGAATCAGTTCTCATCCAAAAGTCTATTTAATATTTTTTCTTTTTTAAAAACGTTTTTCGACGATCCATTTGCTAAGTGTCATACCGATTCAACTGCCTGTTTCCTCGAAGCAGTTACATGTCCATTACTCTATGCTTCCTTCTGTAAATAGTTAAAATCTTGATGTGTTGCCATTTTAGCAAATGTAAACCTGTTGCTTTTACAGAGAATAACTGCTGACAAAACATCATAATTTTTCTTAGGATCCAATATTTAGTATTTGAAAATTCTTTATTTGATTTTTTTATAAAATTTAGGCATGATTTTTTGTAAAGCTTCAGGAGAGTGACTTATTGCGCCTCCTCTGGCTAATGTTTTCCACTGATATGAAATGCAAAGATTATATTGAATCTGTTCTTATGTCTCCTACTAGGAAAATTAGTGCATTATGTTATGTTAAACAAGTTTATGCTTGACACGTTTAACCAGAGTGTATCTTGCATATAAGTCTACCATTCATCCATCCTTTGAATATTACTCCCAAATCTCGTATAGTGATTATATTATATATTTAAAGATAGTTGATAAAATACAAATATGAATCTGCAATGCTACTGATTTTCACCTGGTATCTCGGTTTCAGTCTCTTTCCAACCGCCGTAACGTAAGATCTTGTCTATAGAGACTTTCATAGTAATTGTTCTGATGAACTTTCCTTTATGGTACCTACATTTTATGAATTTAAGCGCAGTACTAATTGGTGGCAAGCTTTCATTATTTTACATACGAAATGTCTCGATGTAACTGTAAGTTCTACGCAAGCAGTATCTTCTTTTATGCTTTTTACTGACATGTTAACTTTGATGTTCACAAGTTAAATGCACTGTCAGTCGTTGTTGCATCTCTTATTAATTTCAGTTATTATATTGTACCTTCTTCTTTAACATGTGCTTTTTCACATATTTAATCACACCCCAGTAACACTTACTTGAGGTGAAGTGATTAAATAAATATTAATAGTTTATTGTTAAACTAAATTTATCAATGCTTACTTAAATGTTAAAGATTTACTTTTAAAACAACTTGTTTGTGCCATTGAAAATTATGTGTGAATTAGAACGAGAGATGAAGAATCGAGGTCGGAGATTAATTTAAGACTGGCATTCTTATTTATATTAAGATATATTTTATTAGAATTTTGTCCTTATATGATATTCACACCCTGATTTTTTGTCCTCATATGCTGTTCACGGCCGAATATTTTGTTCTTATATGTTATTCACAGCTGAATATTTTGTCCTTATTTGGTATTTACAGCCGAATATTTTTCCTTATATGGCATTTACAGCCGAATATTTTGTTCTTATTTGGTATTTACAACCGAATATTTTCCTTATATGGTATTTACAGCCAAATGTTTTGTTCTTATTAGGTATTTACAGCCGAATATTTTTCCTTATATGGTATTTACAGCCGAATATTTTGTTCTTATTTGGTATTTACAACCGAATATCTTTCCTTATATGATATTCACAGCCAAATATTTTATTCTTATTGGGTATTAACAGCCGAACATTTTGTCCTCATTTGGTATTCACAGTCGAATATTTTGTTCAATGTACGCTACAATCACAATTAAAACGGAAGTATGTCTTTTGTTCTGCGTGATGTGGTATTGTTTACGTTACCCTATGCTTTGTCACTTATTGTCATTTACGAAGGAAATAAATTTAAAAGTTATCTTTTATGAGATCCTTTTTGCTAAGTATCGCTTTAATGAGTAAAACTGTGCATATACCTTTTGCTATTAATTTGGGTCTATGTTGTTGTAACGTAATAAAAACGAGATTAAATCATCCATAATTTTTTTTATTTACATTTGGTTAATATCGGCGTGAAGTTATGTGGGTTGAGACTTTTCGTTAAACGTTGATCTCTTTCTCGTGAGGGTGACAGAAACATTCTGTTACCTCTAGGATAGGGTGCATTTATTCTATGTGTATATATCCTTATCACAGCTGGATCTACCACCTGTTTATATTCCAAGGTATCCACTGGCATATTGCGAGGTATTAATCGATATCTGGTAGCCATGAAGACCCTTTCCAAGACATACGTCGGAAGTACCTGGTTACACTGATACTCTGATGTGATACCGAATGCAAAGTCTACTTTGGAATATATTTTCATGAAACAACTGGATATTGATGCTAACAGAGGTTAACTTCCCGGAGAACAAATCTCTTTATTGATATTGCATTAGATTCAGGCTATCTGGTATTTCTTGGCTAAAATCACTTATAGTTTTGATCACTAATCGCTTCAAATTGAAATTGCAAAGCAACATGTATATTTAACTGCATCTATTTTAGCATATTTGAACCATAGTCTTGTAGAGTTAAAGAGAAATTGAAATTTATGACTGAATATATATAATAAGTATTATGTCACAAGTTTAATAATTATTGCATTAAGAACGTTCAATACCCTATATTTGTTAAATTACTTATACATTTATATATTGGTATGAAGGATTCTAATCTAATTTATATTTAGCGTAACATTTCACTTTTTTTAAATGGGGATGTAACTTTAGAAATTATAAGGAACTCATTGGCAAGTCCTAATGCTTTTTTTCTGACTAGAGTATCGTTAATTTCCTTTCGCTAACATTTATTATTCAAACGTTTTGTTTTTTTTACTTTTAATAACATTTGTCTGTAATTTTCTTATTTAATGCCTGCAACTAACATTTTTAATATGGACCGGAATATATTTTCAAATATATCTGGGCTTTTCGAGTCTTAACATCTATTTTATTTGAATGTTTAATTTCGTAATGTCATTTATGAAATTAATTTTGTTAAAATCGAAGTAAATCACTTTAATCTTTGGATTTTTATTCTTTTTTGTATTATTTTTTCGAGATTTCAGAAAAATTGTCTTAGCTTTTTATGTTTTGTTTTTATCCTTTAGTGAATCTAATAGTAAAATTTTCTTCATACTGAGAGTATGGCAATTTTGTGGTTGTTACTTCCGAAGGGTAGTTAGTAGATCGAACGCTTGCGTAGCTTCTTGAGAAGCTGCTCTGATAATCAGCTGTATAGTATTCGGTTCTTTTAGTGCCACGTCGCGCATGAATGGGTTCTTGCCATAAATGTTGCATACGACAACCGACTGCTACTGCTACTCAAGGCCTCTCCCTACCAAAATAATTTTAAATAATGTCAACCCACAGTCAAAGATATAAAATTAAACCAGCCAAACAAAAAACTAAACTTCTCAACAACTCTTTCTCGAACGTCCGTGGTATCTGTACGGACTTTTACCGAGTAGAATCATTCCTCTACGAAAGGTTCCTTGACATCATAGAAACTAAACTCATATGATAAGAACGGAGAAGCTCGAGCTGATGCTCTTGAGATATCAAAAGCATTCAACAAAGTTTTGGTATGCTGGCCTCCAGTGCAAGCCCCAGAGCTACAGTATTACTGGAAGAGTCTTTGAATTAATGCAATTGTTATTATCAAATCGTGAAATAAAGGTCATTTTGAACCGGCTAGTTTCCAGGTCCTTAAAAAACGCGGATGTCCCTCAAATTTCTCTCCTGGGTTATACACTTTTATGATCTTCATCAATATTTGTCTTAATGTAATCAGTTCTCTAGTAGACACCTATGCAGAAAACATCACCATTTACTCCCGTTTCAATAAAAAATCTGTCAAGCCTGACAATTAAACTGCTCTTCTTTAACCACCTTAGATAAACTTTCCTGTCTAACATTAGAATGAATGACACTAGTCTCTTAGAGAGCAACATACTCTTTGTCCTCAATCTCTCAAATGACCTCAAATGGAATGACTACATCAAATCCATAGCTGCATCTACTGCAAGGAAGGTTGGGGCAATGCGTCGGGACAAGAAGTTTTTCTCGTCAGAATCTATTGTGCAAATTTATAAATCTACCATTTGTCCGTGTATTGAAGACTGTTGACATATCTGTTCGAACGCTGTTGCTATTCCTTTTGAGGTTAATGAAAAAATCCAAATAAAGATCTGCAATATAATCTAACGTGACTTAGCAGCTCGCCTTCAGTCACTTTCTTATCGACGTGATGTGGCTAGCATCTGTCTTTTCTACAACTATTTTTATAGCAACTACTATAACGAGCTTTTCTCTAGTTCCTAGACCACATGTATTTACGCGTGCTACAAGATTGACATCAAGGTCCTATCCTTTTACCGTTATACTAGTTATATATAGTCATATCTTCTATTCTAACAGTCTCTTTTATCGAACTACCCTTTTTTGGTACTTCCTTCCATTTGTTTGCTTCCCTGATAGATAAAATCTATAAATATTTAAATGCGACGTCAATTGCCCTCTTCTATTTGATTTAATCCCATCTATCTCTTATCTTTTTTGACAACACTTGTACCTTGCTTTTTCTCTCACTGTAACTCCTTGCGCACTAGTGGCAATTCTGAGTTTCAAGGAGTAAAATGGTTTATATATATATATATATATATATATATATATATATATATTCAATGAATTGATAACAAATATAACACATTACTTTTTAAATCATTTATTCTATTTTGCTTCTGGCATATCTCTTGACTTTCAATTTAAAGAATTACTTGAAAGAAACTATTTAAACATTACAGCGCAACTATTTTAATCAAGACTAACAAAGGTAAAAAAGTTACCACATTTTTAAAAAATCACGAGCAACAAAAAACAATTAAAAGAATGTTTGTGTTTTATTCATGGACCTTAATATTGAGATGAAAAGGCTGCTATTAGATGTAATCAATGCGAGAAGTATCATATAATGTTAATCCCTTGCAGCGCTGACTAGGTTACTAACGTCAGATGGAAAATTGGTTCCTATTTTGAGGAGTAGAAACTCCTGTCAACAATTCAGAAATCTAAATACAACTAATCGGAGTTAGATGAGAATGTTATTCATAATTACCTACAGCCGTCATGTCTAATGAAAAAGGTCAATCTTTCACACTCAACTCTTTTAATTAGCTAAATCTTATATAGCTTATAAAAAATTATATATTGTTACTGCTAGTTTTTGGTATAAAAAGAAAGATTTAAGCAGTTAGATTGTTTTATATGCGTTGTGGAGCAGTGGATATCGGCTAAAGGCAAAAAATCGGAGAGCAGATTTCGAATTCCAGTTAAATTCTTTGCATTCCCTTACGCGCAATTACCCTGGGGAAAGGTATTAATCCGTTCCTTCCTTCCAGTTATGGCTCAAATAGTAGGCATATTGGGCACATAGCCTTAATTTGAAAGAATTCTAATGGCAACATACTATTTTCGAGACATGATCTTTCGAGACATGATTATTCAAATGTGTATCACATAAAGCAACTAACTGACTGACTAACTGTATTTATATGAATTCCAAATAGTTTGTGTAAAAAATGTTGCACGTGTATATATTTATAGACTCAGTGGTTAAAGGTCGCCAAAATTGTTAAGAATTCATTTCAACTTTTGGAAAATTATTTTTTGTATATGCTGAATAATGAAAGGCGTGTTCTCAAGCGTTTGTAAGAATCTGAATAGAGACTTTCTGTGATTCTTTTTTCCGAATAAGTAGAGTCCAGATCAAAAGAAGACATTTTGATATCAAGAGGACAAGGCAAACTAACATAAAGAACAGAAAGAAATTTACATAAAAGAAAGCTATTAGCGACAAAGCAGCGCTTACCACAGAAAGTCTTGATGCTCACAAGTGAAAAGTCTGGGTTTGACAACAAAGAAGAAAATGAATTCAAAGAGATTTCCCCCAAACAACCAGTCTGAATTTAAAAAGGGCTTTCCTGAAATTACTATTTGCCCAAGAGACGCTGGTGGGGCAAGTGCTTGCACCCTTGTTTTACTGCCTTCTTGAAGTGTTTTTTCTCTTTTTAATTATTGAATCCTAGCGTTCATTTCTAAGTTGTAATTTTTTACCATTTTTTGATCGTATTCCTTTTTGAAACATCAAGAATTTGTTATGAAGCCTTAATTCATAAAAAGAAAATTTTTGTGCAAAAATTGAATTTGTATTCTTTTTGTCTTTACTTGTGTAATAAATGTTTTTCCATTAAAATTTTGCGCAGTGGTTGAGTCTTGATTTGTTACTTGCGCCCATTTTCACCTCAAGGTGAAGAGAAGTACGTGTTCTCTTTTCCCTTTCTATTCTAACTATTTTTTGTGTTTGACCAAAGAATTTACATTTGATAGGTATTCAAATTTTTTATGCGCTACGTATGAAAGAATTTCTCTAATATTAACTGATACGTTTTGAACAAAAAAAAAACAACATCGGTTTTGAATAGGCAAAGATGTACACCAACGGAAGATAGTAGCGCCAGTCAGACTGGTGTAAACAGGGTAGACTTTGATAAACCAAGCATCCGACAGCCCGATGCAAGTAAGTTTGATACATCTCACCTGTTATTTGTATCCCCTTTGAACCACAAATGAATCACTTTTTGCATAGTGTGTGAGCTTTAACGTCGCGCAGAGATGTCAATCCAAATCAAATGGCTTTAACGAACTCACCTTGATTTACGGCCATCTCTGCCATGATCATCGTAAGAGCAAAAAGGAAATAAAGAGAGAGGATAATTATCCCTATGCTCAAATGCGAGAGAATGATGCCGATGACGAATAGTGCTTTTTTTAGTTAAGGTTTTATTTAACATTGAAATAACTGTAATTGTAAGACTACTCAACAAAGTAGTTATATGTTTATGATGTTTTAAAAAATATAATTAAGATTTAAAAAAGTAATCTAAATTAATCGATACTTTGGCGATACAAAATCATGGAATGTTATGTAATCCTGTTTCATGAGCATATTTCAAAATTTTAGCCGAACTACTGTATCTAAAATAATGACACAATTTTATTTGGATAGCTTGGCGTCATTCTGGGCGGAACCAATTAATCGTATCTCAGATAATAGTTTTACAGATACTAAAATAAGAATGGATAATATTAGACAATGTACAATAAAAACTATGTATTATATTTTTAACTTATACAGAATCGCTATGCACAAACATGAATAAATGTTGCTCTGTTCTAAAAGGAGCACATGGAAATTTAGTATATATGATCTTTTTTGCAAGAGCAGTATGTGCTAAATGTTCATATGCTCATTGATGGATGTGCGTTCGGGGACACTGGATATCAGCATGGAATTAAAAAAAAAACCGGAGAACTGAGTTCAAATTACAGTTGAATTAGTTGCATTAACTTACGCGCAAATGCCCTTGGAAAAGGCATGAATTCATCTCTTCTTTCAGCTATTACAGATTGAGTTCTAATAGCCTTTGTTGGAAACCAGTCTACCGCATAAAGAAATTTCAATCTACTGCGGGAAAATTTACGTAGTTAGCCGGATCGAAAGAGACATGATCGCCCAAGCATATCACATATGGCAGTTAACTGACTGACTATTGATAGATCTAAATGTTTACACAAGATGTTTGCTAGTTATCATTAAGACTGAGTGACATGTCTCTATGATCTTCATGTTTTCAGAATGTTCCTCAGTATCGTCACGGATTAAAGCAATTTCACGGTCTAGATAATCACACATTTTTTGCACATTTCTATGTTATAATTTTTAATATGGCTGCTTCGAATCGTGCTATTATGGGCATAATTTTTTATTTCATGCTTTTTACACTTCTCACTTTGGTATTTGTGTAATTCAGTCAACTCTGCCCACTGCTAATATTCTAACAGTCATTACTTACAGAATAAATAATGCACTAAGCAATAAGTATATCTCAGGTATGATCTTAGATATTTTAAAGATATTTGACAAGGTGCGGTATAGAGGGTTGCTGCACAAACTCACCTCTAAACTCTCGCTAAAATAATTGGGAGGAAAAATGGTTGATCACATTCAGAGTAGTGGCGTACCATGATCCTTGACCGCAACCTGAATTATCGCCTATGCCGATGAACATGAGTTCTCTTAGGTTCTGTAAGGGCTTATGCTCAATCTAAACCTCAAGTGGAACTTGGACATACGTTCCATCGCTGAAAAAATGGTTAGTTGCCTGTACCACTCTAGTAAATGCCTGACACTTCCTGCTATTCCCAGGGCTTACAGCTACGTCTAATTAAAACTCCGGTTTTCGTACGATCACCGAAGTTAACACAACGTTAAGCCTGTTCAGTACCTAGATGGGTGACCACTTACAAATCCCACATGATGTAATGTTGGTAGTGCGAATAGTGTAAAGGAAATTGGCTCGTAATTGTTAATTGGGGAGCCAAGTTCCAATTCCAGTTAGGTTCGTTATATTCACTTACGCACAAACACTATTAGAAAATACTGAATACACTTTTTCTCCTCAGCAATGGGTTAATTAGTAAGACTTGTATCGCTAAAACTATTATATAAACCGTAGAAATATGTCTACAAGAAAAAGAAAAAAAAACACCTTTAAATAAGCAAGATTCAACCGAAAATTAAGTACCATTGGCATAGCTGCACAGTCTTCTATTTTATTAGGTTAAAAGCATCACCAGGACATTGTGTATGATGAATCATTCTCTATACTGCAACCTCCTTCCCATAAGCGAAACCAAACATTGCATGCCTCTTGCGACTATATCGCTATTTCTATGGAAATTGTTCAGACGAACTACATTCCTTAGTTCCACCAGTTCTAACCTTCATAGCTAAATCCCCGCCATGTCATGCACATGGTAGCGTGTCACGCTTATTTCCTTCGTATTATATTAGTGAGAGATACAAGTTCCACACGGGTAGCTTATTGCCACGGTCCGCTACAATGTGAAACCAACTATCACAAATATGCTTCCCCGTTTAGAACAATCCTGATATTTTCAAGTTTAAGGTTAATGTTCTATGTTCTACACCTATCCACCAAAGCCGCTTACCTCTTATTCTTAAAAGATTTCTTCTAGTCCACGATGGCAAAATATTCACAGTTGTAAAAGGTTATTTTGTTTCTATTAACATTCTTTATAGTTAAGTTAATTCATTGCTTGTTACTGTTGAGATGCTCGTTATTCTATGGCATTTATTATCATTAGCGACATATCTTTCTTGTTGTAAAAGAAAATATAACACAAAAAAGACAATCGAATTTCAAGCTAATCTATCAAATGTCCGCTTTCTGGTAAATCACAAGAAAAGAAAACTAAATTTAATCGGGTAGATTATTAATTCAAAATATACATTTAGAAAAGAAAGTTAAATTTCAAATTTGAAAATTTCAGCGTCCCTTTTCAATCGTATGTATGTGTAGTCATTGCCGGCAAACGTTCACATTCGATTATCGGGATCGTCATCCTCTTATTCTTTTTTTGTATTTTTCGGCATTTTCGCAGTTTTTTCCTATCGGTTTCAGTTCTAAGGAAGGCACTAAGTATTACTGAATGTGGAAGAATTACAAACAAAAACATTAATAATGAATGGGAAAGGAAAAAAATAATCAGGAGGACAGTAGATAGCTTTTGACATTGCATTTAAATTTTTGTAGATTAAAGTTCTTTGGAAGCATGGAGCTGGAAGGGAGTTTCATAATCGAGAAAAGAACTTATGGCCACATCTAGCAAGCTCTCCTGTAAATTGATGAGATCTCGATGTCACTGTACCACTACGCTTAAATTGAAAAAGTGTGGGTACCATAGCGAATGACTTATAAAAATATTCTTGATATATAATTATATATCTTTTCTCATACCTATCTCTCGAAAGCAACAGTTGAACTATTTTCTCACAATGAACGAGTAATTCTAAAGATTAGAGATAAACGTTTGAAAACTTTTTTTATATATTCTGCAATAATTTGTTCTGATATTATTACTCCTTCCTAAACATAATTCATTTTTAAAAGGATATTAGTAATATAAGCTGATTCCTTGTACATTACATCTATATTATGACATAAATCCTTCATTAACTACTAGATTAGATTTTCTAATTAATATTCGTTTATCTACACTCAGTGTAATAGCTTTTGTTTTATGTAACGATTAATTTGCATATATTTTCTTTATATTTTATCACTGCTAATTTCAAAGGGTCGCTATATAAGATGACATTAAATAACATTTTATATTTCTTTGCATAACTGACAATGGATAATGATTCTTTTCTCTAAAGCTGAAGTGAATGTATTAGCTGCCATTAATTTTAAGACATTGTCAAAGTATATTGTATTGTTTCTTTTATTATTGTGACAACAACCAAATAAGATGGAGAATAAAAAGATAGAAACGACTTTCTATCGACAAAAGAAATAATAGGCTGTGTAGTTTGAATAAACAGACATAGAAATGATATTTAACTTCAAAAGTGATGCCTTATGGCTGTATTTTTTTCCTTTTTTGTTCACTTTGAAATAAATTTGTTTTTCTTTTTGGTACTAGCAAAATAAGTTTTCATACGATTTCAATTTTCTTTCTTACAAAAAAAATGTCTGTTTATTGTTTACACATCTGCTAAACTGGCTCTCATAAATATGATATGCAACATTAAAACCTAATAAAATTCTCATCCTATATGAACGTTCTTTTTCTTTTGAGTTGCCTCACATAAATATGATATGCTACATTTAAACTGAATATAATCCTGTCTCTATATGCTTAATTTCTGGTGGGTCAAATTTTATAAATCGTTGCACACATTCATTTATTTCTCAGATAAATGGAAAAGTCTGTTCAACAGGAACTTAACCTTGTCAGACACTCCGACTTTTAGGCGGATAGGAACCAAGACGAGGCTATGCCGAAGGACAGTTTTGCCTGGGGAAAACTACCCGATCCCGATAATACGAGGTCTACGGGGAATGTTTACCCAACCGTATTTGCTCGGGATTCTCCACGTAAAAAATGACCTTGTGTCATATCCCGCCTTTTGTGGGGAGGGTGTGATGGTTAGCAAGCTTGTCTCGCTAGATCAATTACGACTTAGTAATGAGTTCGATGATTACGTGGTACTCCATACTTTCGGCTTTGTGTCATATCTAACGTATGAGTGAGTCGTGAGTTTGAACGTGCGTTGTGGTGCCAAAAAATATCGGTTAGGAATAAGAGATCGGGAAGTCGAGTTCAAATTTCAGTCGAGTACGCTACTTTCACTTACGCGCAAATAGCCTTGGAAAAGGTATGGATCCTTCCTTCAGCTATAGGTTGAATAAAATAGACTATGTTTCATATTCTTGGATAGCAACCAGTCTACCGCAGAGTGAATTAGCTACCTACTGCGGGACAATCTGCAAACGCTCTCTCCTAACATACCTTGAGTCGGCATGTAAAAGTAAGCTCATAATAAACATGGAAATGATACCTCATGCTGATGTACAGTCTACAACATAGCGGGGTATGCATTTTTTTAAAGAAAAAATATGAGATCAATCTTTACTAAGCCCACTATATTTTTCGGCTTTGTGTCACATCTAAGCTATGACTAGAAACCTTTAAATGATATGTGGGAATAGAATTCTAGAGTTTATAATTGATTTAACATATATCCAATGGTACAAACTAATTCTAATGCGGCCTTATATAATTATTTATCATGCTATATAAAATTAATATGATCAGAAAACATTGATTACCAATCACTTGAATTATCTATTGTGAGAAACCAGAGTTGTGAATCTTGATCAGCCTTGAGCTTACTTGATGGTCAACATTTGATACATTAACATCAGTAAATGAATTTAATGAACGAGAATATTTTAAGTTTACAATAAATACATCTCAGTCATTCAGAAGAAATAAAACAATTCTATATGCAGAGAGATGGCAACCCAGCTAAATAAATCGTGCAATCTGATATCAGCTGAAGAAGAGCAGGTAATTTGGAAGAAAATAAACAACAATGAACGGAAGAATCTGTAAACACCTCAAACAGGCAGAAGGAAACGATGCCAAAGTAGAAAAAAGAAGCGTTCTTAAGTTTTTAATCAAAGACTAACATAAAATAACTTACAACCACTCTTACATGCGAGGGAAAAAGAGCAAATATGCCTACTTCCAAAACATTTGTACGAAAGGATGAAATCAGTAACGAACAGAGCCTTTCTTCTAAATAAACAAACATCAAATTCTGTCTGTCCGGTCGTCTCTGTGTCTGAAACGCTTTACATAGACATATTATACCTTTTACGGAATCAGGATAAGCACGGGATTAAAAATCTATCCTTCATCTGGTACTTGAACATCCAACACTGGGATTTGTGTCCGGATGAAGTGTTATTAAAATAACTGAAAAAATTAGTGATTTTAAAAGTTTTTACTTTATATTAAGTTTAAAGTAACGCAAAAAGTTTTTGAATTAAAAATAAAATATTTTAAATTGAGTTTAAGATATATCCGGAGCTTTGAATTTAGAAAATGATTTTATTTCTTTAAAATTACAAGGAATCAGTTAAAGGACAAGAAAATAAAAAGAGTTCAAAACTCTGGGAATTTGACTGACTCCTGCATTCGAGCAAAAAATCGAATCTAAGGATTCTAAAATGAAAAATTGGAGAATTGCTTTATATGTGCTATTTATTTTCACAATCAAGTTCACCAGTACAAGGCTCGAAAGCCACTCGTGGTAAATGGGTAAAGAATAAGAGGTAGGCGGCTTTGGTGGATAGGTGTAGAACATAGTGATTAACCTTAGACTTCAAAATATCATGATTGTTCTAAACGGGGAAGCATATTTGTGATAGTTGGTTTCACATTGTAGCGGACCGTGGCAATAAGCTACCCGTGTGGGACTTGTATCTCTCACTAATATAATACGAAGGAAATATGCGTGACACGCTACCATGTGCATGGCATGGAGGGCTTTAGCTTTGAAGGTTAGAACTGGTGGAACTAAGGAATGTAGTTCGTCTGAACAATTTTCATAGAAATAGCGATATAGTCGCAAGAGGCATGCAATGTTTGGTTTCGCCTATGGGAAGGAGGTTGCAGTATAGAGAATGATTCATTATACACAATGTCCTGGTGATGCTTTTAATAGATATAATCAAATTACAATAACGCTCAACACGGTAAAAATATTACCAACTGTAATTTTGAACTTACAAAGGAAAAAGTCTATTAAGGAACTTCTTTTTACATGAACTTAAAGTTTTAGCGGACTTTAATTTATAATCACAAATTAATTATTAATGAAATAACACAAAACACTTTTCACAAACTCATTTTACAGTTTAAAATCTGTCAGAATTATCAGAATTATCGAATGATTTCATCTTTTACATTATTTGGACTATTGTCCATATCTTTGTTCCCATTTGTACGATGTTTCATTCGTTGTCCGCTACGGCCTTCTTCAGGTGTTAGAAATTTCAAACGGAATCCTTTTTACAATCACAGAAGTATGGACGCTTGTATGATTTAATCAAATTGTTCCTATCAAATCGCGTAATGAAGGTGGTATTGAAAAGACATAGCTCCAGATTCTATCATACAGACGCGGGGGTCCCTGAAGCTCTATCCTAGGCCTTAATTTTTTCTTGATTTTCATCAACGACTTCTCTGATGTAATCAGATTCCAAGTTGACATCTACACTCACAACACCACCATTTACTACCGCCTCTATAAATAATCTGCCGAAGCTGACAAAGCAAACCTAGCTGCTGATCTTGAGAAGGAATATTTGAAATATCTTGAGGTGGAATATTTATTTTTTGTGAAAATATAAAAAATGTAGCACAAGGCCGGTGGGTAGAGTGTGGTCTTTCAGTAACTATACTATACCTAGCTAATCGCATTCACGATCCAATCGATCATAACAATTTATCCCTTTACCACAAGAACACTTTCACTTTTTTATTATCCTACATATTAATGCCACATATACACGTGGCGCGGGCGAGCTAAAAACGAGCTAACAACCCATGAGATAAAAATTTACTTATATGCAATAATTTTTTATAAAATATATTTAAAAATATAATGATATAAAAATAAACAGAGGAGGAAATAGATAAATAGGAGGGAAAAGATAAACTACAAAATAGAATAAGTAAAACTATACCAATACATTAAAACAAAATAAACAGATGTTAGTCGATACCGGTCAAACAGCGAAATCAAATAGCACACACGATAAGGGAGAGGGGAGGGATAAAATAAATAATGAAATTGGAAAATCAAACACTGACCAAGTCAAAATGAAAAAGTAGAGCTGAAAACAATCCGAGGAGGTTGGGAATCTCGACTTGGATCATAACAAAAGAGAAAGCCTGGAACAGACTAGGAACAACATTCTCTTACATTCTTAGGTATACAAAGAGCTGTAACCTAACTAGGAAAGGGTTTGCAGAAAACCACCCCGTTGTGCTGTAAGAGACTTAAAAAGATCAAGACTGGCCCCATTCATGTGAACCAGACTTTAGTAGAGTTACCAAACTTTTGCTGAAATCTATCGATATAAGAAGCTTTCTATCAAATCTGATTTTCATTCTGAGATTAATGCTCAAAGAATCTAATCAGATGCTATATGAATAACGTTCATATAGCAAGATTCTCTCCCTCCGCATTGTTCAGATCACTATTCGAGATACGGCCAGCAAAGTAAGAAATACCATCCGTTTCTCCCCAGAATACGGGGGTGACACATTACTATACGGGTACGCGAAATCAATGAACACGAGCTGATCGGGAGCGATACGAGTTATCAAATTGCCGACATTGTCCCAGAAAGGGCGCACCCGAGGACAATGGTAGAAGGCGTGCGTAGCCGTTTCTTCTAAACCAAGGCCACATTGATGATAGTCGGGCAAATCCGCCCCGCATCATCTTAATGTCACATCATTGAGAGATAGCCCGTTCCGAATCAATCGCCAAGCGAAAACTCAGGGTTGCTAAAGTAATTCGCTGCTGACGCTCAAGAGAAAAAGGAGCACGACTAGGCTGCCGACGTACTATCATGTAGAGGGTCCTTCGTCACGCCCCCTCTACTAAAAGACTATACAAGTACCTTCGAAACCGAGTAAGGTAAGTGGACCGAATAATGACTCACGAGGCCTCTCGAAATTCGATTCGAACATCAAACTGATTTCGAGGCTTATGTCTGCGCTCAACCCTCTCAACGCGATGAGTGATAGTAAGGCTAGGGAAAGCGTCTCTTACACTCCCAACCAAAATTGGATCCTCTGTCAACACGCGGCATAAGAAAGTCAACCTCGAGACGCGTCTATTACTCACCAAGTGTGGAATTCCGAGCCCCCTTGACACAGACGTTTGCGACAGACATTTCTGTTGACCAGATGCTTGCATCTACCCTACAAGAGAGTAGATGACAAACTCTCGATAGGAATGCGATGCTTATAACTGAAAGGGAGTACCGAAAACAGATAGGAAGATGAAAAAGACGTATGTAACACATTTAATTCACGGACAACCTCGACAAATCTCGACTGATGCTACGATCTTTACTTGTACCTCCGACCAATTTCATCTAGCTGAAGTTCCTGTCCGAAGAATACGGACGGGTTCGTCAATCCAACTAATGGGGCCCTAGAAAGCAAGGCCCTTCCAGGCGCAAGCCGGTAGACCTGCTTGTAAATCTCAAGCGTCTTCTGTACCACCTCAATGTCATGCCAGAACGACACGAAATGGATACGTCATCGGCGTATGCAGAAACCTTAACTCGAGCACCACCAGGGATAGCGATTCCGCGTAGAACCGGACTGCACGCCCTGTCCCTTACCCGGGGAAGAAGAGGCTCCAACGCCAAAGCGTAAAGTAAAGGCGACAGCGGGTAACCTTGACGAACCGACGGAGACAGCGCAAAAGCGCCCGCCGCTTACCGTCTACCTATACCCCAGCACTGAGAGAGCAATACAATAGGGTTATCTACTTGCAGAAGTCGGCTTTGAATCCAGAGGCCTGCAGGACGGATGCCAGATAATGTTTGTCGACCCTATCAAATGTCTTGGACCTATCTAAAATGATCAGAGCGGGTTGCTTGTCGTCTTTTACACCCTCTAGGATATGCAGATCAGATGCAGGTTGCTCCGATTTGTTCAGCCTCTCACAGAACAAGTCTGATCGGGTCCTAACAGAATATCTAATTGGAGTTGATAGACTAAACTATCGCCCGGTTCACACTCCACCCACGTCTACTGAACAGGTGAAGAGGTTCATCCCTTGTTCCTTGTTTAGGATGTGGTTTCCGGCTTTTTCTTTTCCAAACTTTTCACTCTTACGTAGCCCCCTGCGCTTCAGTGGCGTTACCGCCTTGCTCGGGGTGATATTATTAAAAAAAATCTCAGCAACTGACTGCAAACGCTCCGTAAGGATCTTGGCCAAAATCCCTCCCAACAACCTTGAAATTTTCAACAGCGTGATCACACCCCTGGAAATCTGGTCGTGGACTCTTGGCGGAACCAGTTTTTGATCACCACCGTCAAATTCGGTACAAAGATGTGCGATAGCCGCAAGTACAATTCATTGGGTAGACCATCAAGTCGCGGAGACTTGCCACTGCCGACCCTCTTCAATACCAAGTAAACTTCGCCCTCCGTGATCTCACCCTCGCAGCTAACTGCTTCAGTCGGTGCAAGCCGAGGGAATTTAGGCAAATAGGTGTGCAATCCGTTTTTACAGAGACCAGGCTTCTTAGTAAAGCGGCTCGCGAAATTCCGCCGAAACGCCTCTCACATATCATCCGTAGATCTCAGAGTACACCTCTCCGAGGTCTTGACCTCTTGAATATATCGATCACCACTTCGACAGATCTCATCTTTCAGAATTTCAGCGTCGATACTCACGAATCGTTAGCTATCTTGTTTAACCTATGTCTAATTACCTGACCCTGGTCCCACTTGCTAAGCGGTCCAAGGTCTACCTAGTTAACGCTGCCTCTAGGGGATCCCCCAGTCTTCGCACAGAAGAATCTATCTTTGTCTTCACCTTGTTAGTCTTACATAGGGTGAGTCAACGGCTATTGTCAGCGGTGAAAGATCCCTAAGCTATCTGCCAACACCTATTCCCGATAACTGCCCCCACTAATTCCTGCTGCACTAATCTACTTAGCTGTTGCCGGAAGTCCAGCTTGTCCGGTAAAGACTCGTTGAACTTTCAGTGTCTAGCCAACCTAGGCCTACCGTCTAACGCCATACAGGCACAAACGAATTTGTGATTCGGATAGCTTAATCAGTGGAACGTGGGGCAATCTAGTAAGTCTATACCGACTTTTCTCAATAATATTCTATCCAGGTAGCTAACCACCTGGGTAGCCGACTAATTAAGTGCTCACATCCACATCTTTCATAGTAGCCTGGTTGATCTGATCGACGAGTTTGGTCTGATCCATAGATACCAGGTCGATCACCCTCGTCGATCAGATCAACTAGGCTACGATCACGCTTCCTTTCGCTAGCTCCCAGCCCCCTACCTAACTTGGGGTCCAGGATGGTATTCATGTCCCTCACTAAGACTAGGCACAAAGAATTCACCAGGAACGACTCCACTGATGGAGAAACGCGACACGCTCCTACCGGTCGTTGGGCGTATAAAACGCAATGATAAAAGCGACCTACTTTTCGCTATAATATCAGCCACGATCAATCGGACCCCTCACCGACATGAACAAGGTCGACCCTCGCATCCATGGTACGTTTAACCAACAAGGAAATAGCTCTGTCTTGCTGGCCTCCGTATGCTGAATCGACGACAAACTCGCTAGACAACAGATAAGCATCAACATCGCAAACAAGTTGTGTCTCCTGGATTGCAGCTACACCCACTAGAAGAGAAACGAGATAACGAAGCAGGCGGGCAGCCTTACTCTGATCTCTCAGGTTCCTCATATTCAAGCTCGCTAGCTTGATAAGTATTTTTCATGTTTAATCCCATAGATACAGACTGGTCAGAAATCCGCAGGAGTCGGGACCCCAAATGAAATTGTCCAAGACTGCCTGCACCAATCTCGGTCGTAACTCGTCTGTCAAGGACATCTTTCCGACGCCCTTTAGGTATGTTGACTATATAACGTGGGGTGGAGTATCAACGGAGTTTTCCTGAACACTGATAAGCTCTTTTTTAAGCCATGGGTATCCACCTAGGCCTTCCTAGGCAAATTGGCATGCTGAAAGAAGCATTCCAGAAGTTGAGTAAGGTATTAAGAAACAGGACAATTTCGCTAGAAACTAGTAAGAGAGTTCTGAATTGCTACGTGATGTCCGTCCTTCAATATGGCAGTGAATGCTGGACAATACCATCAAAGATGAGGGACAAACTTTAAGCAACTGAAATGTGGTTCTACAGAAGGATGCTGTGAATATCATGGATCGAGCATGTGAGCAATGATGAGGTCTTGGAAATGATGGAAACAAAAAGGAAATTAATACTGAGCTATCAGGAAGAGACAGCTGAAGTTCCTGGGGCACGCAATGAGGAAGGAGGGCCTGGAGAATTTGATACTAACAGGCCAGATAGAGGGAAAAGGAGACAGGGGAAAGTAACGGATAACATATTTGAAGGACCTAATCAGGTGGATGACAGAACGAGGATTGTACGGTGTAACAGGAGAAGGCGTGCTCAGATCCACCAGGTATAGGGAAACGTGGAAAGACATAATTGCCTACGTCCTGAAGAGACAGAGCACATGAAAGAAGTCCTTGGCACAGGCTAGTTGGTCTCAAACTTTAAGGTTTTCCCCGGTGTTTCTTACACCGACTTGCCGTCTACAGCCTTTTTCTGTCTGGGAAAGACTCTCTCAAGAGCCTCTCTGTCTAATTCACACGTTTTTTTTCCTTTATAAAAAATCTTTTTAAACATCTTCTCCACCTCTTGTGAAGTGCTTGTGAAGTGATGGTTTGGGTGGTGGTTTGAGGGAAGGAAAAAAGAAGCTCTTGAGGAGGAAGAAGAGAGAATCATTATAATCATAGGCTGGCGAAGAAGGAGCAGATTGTCATTTACCAGGGACTTTTCCGCCCTGCTTCAACCAGTTTTCTTTTCATGGCATTTTGTTTTTCTTCCTCCTTTTCTTATTTCCTTCTGTTGATCGCAGTGGAAGAATTTGCTCTTCCTCGTGAAATAATTTTTGAACCTGCTGCACATCTGTCTGTTATTATTTCTTGGGAGACTTCAGTAGGTTATTCTTTTCAAGCAATGTTGCTCTCTTTACAGGAACATCCTGCTAGAGAGGAGGAGTAGCTGACTTCTCCCCCTCCTCAAAACTTACGCCCATTCATTGGTGTTAACCAATTGGCTAGTTTTCTCTATTGCTGTCTCTACATTTACAAGTGCTGGTTAGGTTGTTTGCGGTACCGCTAGAGGAATTTTCCCAGGGCACATCTTGGCCAAATGCAGTTTGGCACCACATAATCAGCAGTGGGGTCGCTTCCCCTCGACCGCGACGAAAAGTTTCTTTCCTTGGCAAAGAATTATTTCGGGAACATCATTAAACCTCTGCTGGTTTACAGTTACATGGAGAAAAAAGTCACCAGTTGCCACACCTGCTTTGATAACTACACTGGAGACTTCTTCCACTTTGCCAAACTTGGTAAAGAAGCCTCCAGTGTAATTGTTCGAAATGTCTAATGGAACACCATGGACTATAATTCTGGTCAGACGGGTGCCCATGTACTCCGTTTGCAGACGTACATACTTTGTCACCAACACCTATTTAGCTTCATCTTCACTGCTCACTAGGACGCCTCACATGGCTCTTCATCTTCTCGTCAATATTTTGGCAATATTTTTGGCTTTTCAGGTCTTCCTCGATGGCTTCCCTGTTGATGCTGATAAATTTCTGTGTTTTGACATCAGTCGTCAGCAGGGAGATTGTTTTCGCTGTCACTACATCCAGGGCTTCGGGGATGGTGATTAATTAGTTCCCCTGAATATAGCCCTTGTATTGCTGCTTCATTTTTTCGAAATGTGAAGCATCCTTTTTTGATTGAACTCTTGGCCCAAACTGAAGGCGAGACCGCTAGTGAAGTATTCGGCTGGAGAGAATCAGACATTGCTGTATCCTCGCAGCACGACAAACACGAAAAAGTTAAAAAGAATAAAACACAGAATCAACGACGGTACAAAAAAGCAGTCAAACAATACAACTAAATGCAAAAAATAAAACTACACGTAATAAATATTACTGTAAAAATAACCAACAATCCGAGAGGCATTACCTCCAATATGTAGTGGACTGGGGTAAGAAATGGCTTGCAAATTTGAATGCTTCCAAAACGAAACTAATATCCTTTAACCACCGTAGACACTCCATACCCCATCACCATAAATCAGGTTAGTCTCAATGAAGCAATACACTGCACCTCCTTGGCCTACATCTCACAGTCAAACTAAAGTGAAACGGCTACAATGAATCAATAGCTAAATCCAATGCTTAGAAGTTCAGATCACTGTGTCGGTCCAGGAAGATTTTTTCTCATCTGAATCCATATTGCACATATGCGTATCTACCATCCACACGTGCATTGAATGCTGCTGTCGCATCTGGTCAGGCGCCACTGCTCTTTATTTCTGGATAGTCGACAAAATTGAAAGAAGAATCTGCAATGTACTCAATTCCGACTGGTAGTTCGACTCCAGTGAGTTTCATACAGACAAGGTGTGGATTCCCTCCGTCTCTTCTACAAATATTTTGACTGCTTCTGCGCTGACGAGTTTAGCTCCCTGGGGACCTGTCTGCACGCATTTGCAAGACTGATAACTAGGTCTCACCCTTTTACAGTGAAAAAAATCAAATGTAACCTCAATTTCTACTCTGTTAGTTTATTTTCTCGCACTTCCCGCCAGTGGAACTTCCTTTTGTATACTTGTTTTCTTGATGGCTACATTTGTCAAGAGATTAAATGCAACGTCAATTGCTATCTCTTATATCTTTGACTCTCATTCTTTCCTCAAAACCCCTTATATCTTGGTATTCTAGTGTTCCGCTCTACTTTCACGCATCTCTCTTCACAATTGTGTTTCCATCCTTCAATTACGCATTCTACTACACCACTTATAACCTGTTTTCGTCACTCTTTTCTCGTGTCATCCTCTGCGCACCAGTGGCAGTAATGCTATGGTTGGGGTGAAACGATTATATATATATATATATATATATATATAGAGAGAGAGAGAGAGAGAGAGAGAAAGAGAGAGAGAGAGAGAGAGAGGGTGTCCATAAAGTTTGTGCGCACTTTAAAGATTAAACTTTATTTGTATTTACGATAGAAATAATTTGTAAAAAGGATTAGAAGGAAGTAACTCTATATTTTTAAATGTTTATTGAAATTTTATTTAAGTTTTCACATGTCCTCCATCATTGGCAATACAAAGTGTAATACAGTTTGCACTTCACGGAAAACATTTGCCAACTAATTTACAGTAAGTCCTGAAATCACATTAGTTCCATAACTATACTGAAAACTAAGTACATCAACTTTTTTACTGATTATTTTGTGAGAAATGCAAATAAAGTCATAAATGTTTTAAAGTGCACACGGACTTTACGGACACTCCCCTCTCTCTCTCTCTCTCTCTCTCTCTCTCTATATATATATATATATATATATATATATATATGAACTTATTTATAAATCGAATTCTGTCCGTGTGTGTGTATGTGTGTGTGGGTGTCCGTTACCTATAGACTCCGAAACGGGTGAACTGATTTTCTTGAAAATTTACACAGTTGTACTATAAGCGTCTGCTTAGCTTGCTTTTGTGTCGAGTCAGTAACCACAATCAATATTCCCACACACTTATTCAAAATTTAAAAAATGATTACAAGAATCTCCAATCAAACAAAAAAATCTAAGATATTTTCGATAGACCACCCATAAATGCAATGAAACAAACACCCAACCTATCAGCTATCCTCACTTCTACCAAATATCTAAAAAATACAAACCTATCAGGGAATTTCAAATGTCAGAAATCCCGTTGTTTAGTTTGCAAACATTTAGTAAACTATGCAGTATTTTCTCTACCCAACACAAACATCAAATTACACTCACCACGCCTCACCTGTGACAGCCAAAACATAATATATTTTCTCTTCTGTTCAATATGTCCAAATAGTGGATATATTGGTGAATCTGGAAATAGCTTTAGATTCCGTTTCAATAATCATAAATTAAGCATACGTCAAAACAACCCGTATTCAACCATAGCAGAACACTTCAACCAGGACACACATCAGAAAACTGCAAACGTTTACTAATAGATTCTGATTTTAGTTCTACATACTTACGCAGAAAGAAAGAAAAATACTGGATTTTAAAATTAAATACATACAGGCTAGTGTTAAATAGGGACTTAGGTGTTTTTAATCTTTATATATATTTCAACAGTTAAATATTTTTTAGATACACTTAAAAATTTTCTTTAAAACAACATTTATAAGTATTATTAAAGATAAGTCTACGTTTCCAAATATTTAAAAAAAATCTGTCGCTTTCTGCGTCACGTGATGTAAACAATCACTCCACGAACGCTCCTTCCGAGGACGGTCTGAAATATCAAATACAAAAATAGAAATAAATAAATACTGTAAAAAATACATTTTAAACTTACAACTTTTTAGTAGTTTTTCCCATACATATATATATATATATATATATATATATATATATATATATATATAATGTATGAAATTATCGTCGTTTGATTTTGACCTCAGTATCAGTTAAATATCAACTCCAGAGAAAATATCCATCATAATCCGACAGGGAACGTATATAAATCTAACATGTTTGACTTTTATTGCAATTTCGTTAGAGGTTGAGAGAAAACAGACAAAAGGATAGGAACTGATATTTTCAATTTTGTTTGGGTCAGTTCTCGTTGGTCAGTCACATATCGCGGTCATTAAAACCACAAATAATTATATATATTTATACATTTGCACAAAACAATAGTTTATGATATAATCTAATCCCAGTTATATGCATTTTCTACGAGTTCTTTTCATTTCTTTTAACAAAAACGAAGTATTAGTCGTATTAAATGCATAACAATTAACTGCAGTTTAGAATCACAAAAGGAATCCCAAATCAGGTTTCCAATAAGTCATTAAATATTATCTCTATCGACAGATTATCAGTTGATTCCACTTTCATTTATACACCGTTATTTGTATCTTCTCTCCTTGTCTCCACCTGCAGGGACTTAATTCGCGAGACAAACTGCCTTCTAGCAATGTATAACCATTGAGCCACCTTTGCTTCAAATAACTCATCCTGCGTTGTGTGTCATCCAAGACTGTTCCCCTCTGCTGTGAGAAAATCCTGCTAAATAATTCACCTGGGCTAAACTTCCGGACTTGAATGTCCGACGGCGTAACTTCTACAAATTTCTCTGTGCGCTCATATAATTATGAACGTTTTGGTAAATCTAAGTGCCGTTGTTAATGAAATCTCCGGGCTAAATTCTGAGCATTTAGACGAGATCGGCCAAGAAAATTACATTCTGTTGCTTGTGGTCATTGACAGGCTTCAGTAAATCAATGCGAAGCAACAGATATTAAAGGCTATGTGGGCTCGAAGTTGCGCAAATGAATAATCAATAATTGATGATTGACAGAAAATGGCGAACTATCGAGAATAACCGAATAAAGAAGAACGTCAAGTATTGTTGGCCTCTTCAGTCGTTGATAAAAATCAAAAGACTAGAAAAATAACTTATCGTCAAAATATATATCTAATCTTCATATAAACCAAGACATATAACAATTCTTTATATTTATGTGAATATGTGTGCTTTTTTCTGATTACAGGTGCACGGAAATAAACAGCCTATATGCGGTTAGAGAACATGTTCGATGAATGAGTAAAAATAGAACAAGGTGTAAGACAATAATGTGTTTTCTCTCGGGATTTATTAACCTAAAACAACCCTAAAAGAAAGACATTGGTTATTTAATATTTTTCATGCATGATTCTAACAAAATAAGATAAGCAGATGACATTGTGCTGATGGCAGGTCTCCATCTTAAACCGTGATGTGCCGTCGAAATCTTGTTTGGGTTTTACAGATTTTCTTTTCCAATTACAGTGAGATTCAGCTTTTGAGTGAAGTACTCGGTCTGTACCTATTTTTCGGGCATAATATTTTTTTACTTTTGGAAATACTGGTTTGCATGTCTGAACTCAAGTCAGTAGTCATAATATATTACCGAAGTGCGTTGAAATAGCGAGAGATGCCTTCAGGAAAGTAAGTATATTATCAATCGAAAGGAAAATATCAGAAAAAAGAAAGAATTATTGAAGTGATATGTAAAATCTTACTTCCTCTATGGAAGTTAATGCTGATATAACAGATACAGTAAAGAGATTACAAGACCTTTTACATAAAGCGGTTAAAGAAAGCGGAAAGAAAGGACTACATAAAAACTACAAGAAAACTGAATGTAGGGGAATCAGTAAAAACAGGAGACACACCTGCCAACAAGCTGGTGATAGCAAAAGCAAACAGGTGTAGAAATTTAAATACCTTGGAAGTGTTCTAAAATAGGACGGAAAGTGTGATACGGAGACCCTAAGGCGTAATGGCATGGCCAGAGTATTAAAGGACAGGAAAATCTCGCTGGAGACAAAAACGAGTGTGCTGGATTGTTATGTTATGTCTGTTCTTCAATATGGCAGCGAATACTGGACAATCTAATCAAAGATGAAAGAAAGACTTGAAGCAAGTAAAATTTAGTTCTATAGAAAGATGCTAAGGATACTATGAACGGAACAAATGAGAAACCACAGGGTTTTGGAAAGGATGGACACAAAAAGGAAAGTAATACTTAGCAACAGGAAAATACAGCCGATGTTTTTGGCACATGTATTGAGATAAGCGGGCTTGGAGAATCTGATAGTCATGTGACCGATAGAGTGAAAGAGAGATAAGAGAAAGCAATGCATGACATACTTGATGAACTTGAGCAGATGGATGATGGAGCTGGAATTGGCTAGGATAAATAGAAGAAGGGATATTAAAAGTGTCAAAGAATAGAGAGATGTAGAAGTCCATGATCGCCTACGTCCTGAAGGGACACAGCACATAGAAGAAGAATTTCATCACTTATGAAGAGACAAGAAATAGTTTTATTGAAAAATTTATTTTTAAGAATACCTTGAATATAACATGAAAGTAATGAGGAAGTCTTACGGAAAATATAAACAAGGAAACATATAATCACAATTAGAAAGAGAACTATAATTCCTTGGAATTCCTTGGACAAATTATGATGAAAAAAGGCTTAAAGATTTTAACATCATCAAAACATACGGAAGACAAGAAAGTCGCGGTAAATAGCGACGCTAATTAATAATTTGCATGTTGCGGTACAGTGGATATCGACTCGGAATGATAAATCGGAGAGTCGACTTCCAGTTGAATTCGTTGCATTCACTTACGCGCAATAACTTTTGGAAAGGAATTACTCCGTCGCTTCCCCCTCTAGCTATGTTAAATAGCAGGACAGATTGAGTTATAAATTTGTTGCCAACCAGTCTACCGCAGAAAGCATTGCCGAGCTACTGCGGGATAGTCTATCATATATCTTTAGAGACATGATCGCTCAAGCGTATGGCACTTAACTGACTGACTGAATTAACATGTTAGTGGAAATGGATAACAGAAATAAAGAAGGCGGGATTGCTTCACGTTTTCCTTTCAAAAATTAATCTTTTCGCGTGCACAATAAAATTAATGAGAGGCCGCATTTAAAGCTTAAAGAAACAATTCAATAGTAAAAAATAGATTATTTTTCTTAATTTTTAGCCGGTCGAATTTATAGTCTTAAAAAACAATGCATTAGTAAAAAACAAGGGTTGTCTGTATTCAGGTTTACTTTTATGGTTAAACTGGGCAAACTATTTTTTGAAATATAATATATAGAAACTGGACCATGAATATAAAATGATTACCCGTTCGCTACCTTTTTAATAGCATTGTTAATGCTAACGTTATACCTTCACTTTTTGAGAGAATAAATTGGATCAGCTCTATTATTGGGACGTATATTTTCGTGAAACGGATTAATTAATAAATACAAATTAAATCGTTGTTGTTAAATATAATACATTCCATAGAATAACAGACAGCTTATTGTAAGCAAGCAGCCGAATAAACATGAACATAAAAAATAAAAATAAAAATAAAAATTGCAAATAAAAATAAAGTTTAAAAGCTACGAATATAATTCATCATCGTTGACAAAAAGCATCTTTCATTTAGAGCGTAAGTACATAAGTCTCGTTTGAATTAAATGAATCGCATCATTTATAAAACAATGCGGAGAAAAAAAACCTATAAACATAATTTCTACGCTGTCCATAAAGTAATCTAATTTTTAATTATTTCCAGGCAATAATGGTAAATTGTCTGCTCCGAAATAAGTCCATTTGAAAAGTTTAGATTAATTTTCAGTTTATTATTTCAGTTTATTATGTAAAAGTTATTCAATTCGTTTAATAATTGCAATGATAAAATTCAGTTCTTTCATATCTTGTTTATGTTTGCTGTTAATTCTCCACAAATAATGTAAAGTTACTTATCCAAATATTAATTTACCCCAAGAAATTATATATTTTAATTAAATTTGTTTGTTAAAGTGAGCGCGACTTAGACTCCAACACGTACGATAGAAAAGGTCAAACCAATGGAGTGCATAGAAAGAGACTCACTCTCAGCTTAATTCGTTGAACATTTTAGTAAATTTAAAATCATTTTATTTTTGGTTAAAGTAACAGGAAATATTTTTACTATTATTTGCAATGACATGTCACCAATCAAGCAGTTCTTCAAAAACTTTCGGATAAAATTCCTCAAGTTTTCATTTTTTTATTTTATCCTTATTTTAAATCGTTTCACCCATGCATGGCGGCACCGCCACTGATGTTCACGGGGCTACATAAAAGAGTAAAAGTTTTAGTAGGAGAAGACCGAAGAGAAAGACGAACCAGTTACAGGGGGCGTCAGAGAAAGGGCAAGATAAGGATTGGAGTACAGGTGTGATGACAGTTGCAAAGCTAAGGAAAGAAAAGAATAAAATAAGATACGCTGGTTGATGTAGAAAAGACGAGGGAAGGACTGGAGTCAGATGGATAAGAAATAGCGGTTGTAGCTAACAGGAAATCAAGTATACGGAAGGGACTTTCACAGGCGGGAAGTGCGAGAAGCGAGTAGAACTGTTGGCTGCATTTGGTAGATTAAATTTTCCAGTCTGATGGCTCGAGTAAATACTTGTGGAGGGGACACCAGTGACCTGAGTTTGTCGGAGAAGAAGCCATGAAAATATAATGTAGATGAGACAGAGGGAAGCTACATACCGCAGGTGCGAAAGTGGCTGGATCGACCACATTACAGATTTTCCGTTGAGCCTGTCGAGACCCCTGAAATGAACAGCAGGAGAGACTGGCTAGATATGACAACAGTATTCTATAGAAAGTTTTTTTTTTCGTCAAACAGTTTCGAAGCAAAGCACAAAGATCAAAATCTGTTGGTTAGGTAGATATGATAGATGTGGTAGAACAGACCAACCGTGTTCCAATTTTTTCCTGAGCTATAGTTACTGCATTCATCAATGTGTTTCTATGTAGAACAACATTTTTCCTTTAATCCACTGTGTACGTTGACACTGCTGTTCAAAATCTAAGTTATATTAGTGCGCTTCAAATTTATTCATAACTGCCAAAAATGATTAGTAGTTATGGATGATACTTTCGTCGTTTCAACTGGTTCCCTAATATGAAAATTACTTATGACTCAATCTAATATTTGTACCGCTTTACAGAAAACTATACGAAGATTTAAATTAAAATGTTTTATTACAAAATCGACAATAAAGTACATATTAAACAATTTATGTCAGATGCAGTCTTCTTTGTTTATATTTAAAGAAACTAATTGATTCAATATTTATATATTAGCATATTTTTATTAGGAGAAATAAGAAAGACAATATTTTAAATTTTATGTGTGACGCAAAAAAATTTAAAAGTTAAAATTTAAAATTTAAAATTAAATTATTTTCGAAACAAGTCTAAAGCACAATAATTATATATATAAAAATTAAAGTCCTTAAAAACTGATTATACGAATATATTGTTACAATGAATAAACGTATATATCAAGTGGGAAACGTCTATGAATAAGGACACACTATGAGTCCATAGATGGTGCAAATTGACAAGGATTTTCCGATGAACAATATATGTCTTCTTCCACCTGCCTTATCCTTTCACTATGGATTCTGCTCGAAGGTTTAAGTGTATGTAGCTCGTACAGAGTATATATTTATCATTACATAACGTAAACAGGATTTTCAATAAGAAGCAAAAATTAGAAGATGACACTAGTGCTTAAATGCAGTCCATCAGCAGCCAAATGAAAAATAGTTATTCGTTAATATAATGAAGATTATTTATGATTCAGTTACATATGTGGTAAATGAAATCCATCACGTCTCACATTTAGCGAAACATTAGAAAATTAAGCTATAGTTCCTAACAAATTAAAGAAAAACTTACAATACAGACATTTCCACCTGTCCGAAAAGCTGGTGTAATATTTCAAACGAATTACATTTTTAAGTCTGCTGTGAAATTTTATTTCTAGATTTAAGTGTGCAGTGAGACAAAAAAATGGAAGAAAAATATTGACTTAAATGTATATTATTTTAATCTACACGTAGATACACAAAATTAGGTAATAATGGTACAAATCTCTATCTTATCTGTTTTGTATACATGTAAACTTCGAAGCAAATCTTCTCTTTTCCTTTATTACTTAATATGACTTCCATGATGGCGTTGTGGTTGAACCACTGAAATCAATGGTGTATATTTGACAATTCCCGGAAAAATGAACCAGAAATAAACAAAGAGACAACTGTCCTCTGATTAGAAATTTAACTTTCAAATGCTTCATATTAAACAGCTACTAGTTTTTAAATTTAAGCTGTTTAAATAACCTTCTTTAATTTGTACCATTCTTTTCAATTTTGTCATGATTACCATTCATCTGAATCTATATATTCTGGTGTTGATATACTATGAGTACAACAAAGTAAATGAATATCAAAATAAAATTTTCTGTATGAAGAAGCTAAGTTCTCAAATACAGGTAAAGAATTACAAATAAATGTGTATTTAAACTGAACTATACCTATTAATAAATGCCTACGTATTTTGTTTTAAAGAAAAATACGATAAGATTATCTTTTAGCGAAAACTGATATTTTTGACAACTTATATTAAAAAATAATGCAGAACTAAATTGCGCAATTTGCTCGGTTGAGAATATTGAAAAGATAGCAATTGAAGATGTTCCTATTCCGTATAATCAGTTGCGTTAACAATATCTATCGTTACATCCCAAATGTCAATGGTGAGAAGCAAAAGCAATCTTATACCAGTTGAAAACGTTACAAATTGGAAAATAGTTTAGATTTTCTGTTAAGTTTTCCAATAAAAAAGAAAAAGTTTTGTTTTTTAAGCTAAATTGAACGGATGAAAATCACGTTAAAATTTAAAATATTAAGAAATTAAACTTAAGTCTTCTTTTATGCCTTAACTTCAAAATAAATTTAAATTATTTTTAAGGTCCGAATATTCTATAAACGAAAATAATGATAAATGTTTTTGCAGTATTCAGTTATTAATAATTCAGGAGAAGATGATGTCAGTTTTCTACAATCAGGAAAAATTGTTGGCATTTCATAAAGGAAACGAATCTGCGGAAAGCCATGGCTGTCTCCAATCTAAAGGGAATTGCCAAACATAGTATTAACCAGCGGCTCTAAAAGAAGCACACTTAAAATTAACCATAATATATATTTTTGTAAAAATGCAAAAAATGTGGCACAAAGCCAAAAATGGAGATTGAGTAAGGCTGGTTTTGAACTGTCATGAGATAATTTAGCTTTCCTCATTCTCTTATCAAAGCAAACTATACATTATTCTTTGCACCAAAAAATCACATTCTTACTTCTCATTTTTACTGCAAACACCATAATATCTCAAAGAATCAGTAAAAATCTAACTAGTCCCATATGAACAATTCGTCTGACAGTGGGAAATAAATTTAAAAATGAAAAACCCCGACAAATATGTACACAATGGATAATATATTTACAAGAAACTAAACAAACATTGTTACTAATACCCACCTCCCACTATCCTTAATCGTGACAGAAATACCAGAAATTTATGCGGGGTGTGTGTAAATCAATCATTCGTTCGACCATATACACAATCACACACTCATCTAAGCATAACAAGAAATAAGAAATGTACCCCACATCCACAAGGAAACATTTCTGTTAACTTAACGGGAAAGAGGATGGAATAATTAAACTAAAGAAAGTGGAAAGTAAGTTGATTTTCTAAGTGCAGATTATATGTGGCACAAGGAAGTGGGATACCCAGTGAGGATCGAAGTCACTACTCAATTGTAATAGGTTTTAGCAAAACAAGCTTACTAACCACCTCATCACGTCAAGGTGCCGAAGTAGTAGTTTTTCTAAGTGGTGCACAATGCCAAAAGTATAGAGAACCTAGTAAGGTTTTAGCAAGCCAAACGTGCTAACCATTACACTACGTTGAAATGCTCTATGCCGTAATCTCCACTGAGCACTTTTTAACGCTTTTCAATTATATATAGTGATGAAAAGTAACTCTCTATTTTATGTATGATAGACTCTCCTGTCTTGTATAAATTGTAGTTAGTTACTTTTCAATCAACCTGTATATGAAAAACTGTTCTGAACAGAGGCGTTTTTTTTTCCCTCTGGGGAGTTTTATAAAGTCAGAAACGCGTCGTCTAAAAATATATTTTTCTCTTGTTATCTATTCATTTAGTTCCTTTACAGACCCACGAAAAAACGAACCACTCACACACAAAGATATCAAATTGCACCAAACTTCATAGAAATAAGAAAAATACTAGGAAACCGCAGCAGATCAATTAAAAAAAATGATTTCACGAAACTTCGAAGCAGGCATGACTGAAATAATTCTGTTTAGCTAAATGACAAACTTCTCCATATTAATATTCATTTTTTCTCTCTCTGCTATACATATATATATATATATATATATATATATATATATATATATAGATAGATAGATAGATAGATAGATAAATAAAAGAGATAGATAGAGATTTCACTAACTACTCTTGTTATGATATTTTTGGTTAGATGAAGCAGGAATAAAATGCCCTGTTCAATGAACGTCAAATCGCAACCGCCTGACGAATGTGTGATAGCTACGCAGGGAAATGACAGCCGTTGTCGGTCTGACCGGCACAAGGAAATCATGTTTTCTGTATATGTGTGTGCGCATGTGTGCGTGTACGTATGTCAGCATATATATATATATATATATATATATATATATATATATATATATATATATATATATATATGCAGCCTTTGAGATTTTATAAAAAATCACTCGACAGGCGGTCGAGAGCGATATAGAATATTTACTCGCCCTAAAATAATTTTACTCTACCAACTCCATTTTATTAATAGTCGCCTTATGTAAACATAGCGTGAATCGTTGGCAGAAAACAAAAAATGGAATTTTAATTAACATTTCGAACGTGTTAGAAAAGATTTAAAAAATTTAAAAAAAAATTATAACAAAATTTCATCTTTCCTCGTAATAATAGCATATACATTTTGATGATAAAAATTTGTTTTTATTAAGTTTGAGCCCTTTTAACATCATGATGTTTTTTTTTTTTTGGCAATTGATTGAAGGTATCTAAATTCGTAGTTTCTTTCTTCTGTTTGACTGCAACCTCCATCTCATACATGATAAAATAACAAATATGATTTTTTCAACAATTTTCTATCAAAAAATTACTTACTCGTATAATTTGTTTTTCGGTGCGTGGTTGAAAGAAGTATGCGTGTTTTTTTTTCTTTCTTTCAAATGATTTTTTTTACTTTTCGTAAGCAGGGAGGAAATATAGATGTTGAGTCAAGGATAATATTTTTCCAAATGAATGTCTAAAAATCTGTGAGCGTCTTTAATCTGGGCAACAAAGATATTTGGTTCCACTCTGGAAGCGTTAATTAAGCGAATGTTTACACTGACCAGGATGATAAACGCGAGACGAGAGCTTGTCAGACTGAATTCCATTTGTCAGATCTTGATTTGATAATTGCGGTCTTTTGTTTAACCAGACAATTCGACATAAATCAGGCGCCATGAATAAAACCAAAGTGTTCAATAATGTCATTGTAGGTCATTCTAAGTAACATCTAAATTTTCAATGGTATACATTTGTGTTGGAAAAGGAATCAGATTTCCTTTTTCTATATTTGAAGGGACACGTTTCATTGCGAGATTTTTAATCGACCGTGGGCGAGTAAAGCAATAAACATTAATCGCTCAATTAAGTTTTAATCGACTGAGTCCATCGACCGAGTGGAATCTCAAATGCATTGTATGTATATGTATGTATATATTTATGTATATATATGTATGGGCATGTATATATATATGTATATACGTATGTATATATGTATATATGTGTGTATATATGTATGTATGTATATATATATATGTATATGTATGTGTATAGATTTATATATGTATGCATGTATGCTTATATGTATGCATGTATATATGCATGCTGGCCAAAGCGTTTAAAGTGACATTGAGTAGATAGCTCCCTTGGAGGAGTCATCGACAGTTACACGAGTTCGAAGTCACAAATCATCGTGACTGAGGGTATGAGCCTTACTGGCCTTGTTCAGACTGGTGTTCTAAGCGGATAACGCACTCTCTCCCGGAAACTGTAACTGAGGTCCGTATAAACCACAGGTAGGCTCTGTGGGTGTTAAACAAACAAATGTATGCCTGAGCAGGCGTCTGCAATGTGGATTATTTAGCCGCCCCGGCAGACGGGTATTCTCGTATACGAGTTTTAAATATTTATATATGTATATGTACTTACGTGTATGTATAAATATATATATGTATCTATATATGAATATATATATGTATATATACATGTTATATATGTATATATATATGTATGTATAGATATATGTATTTATATATATATATATATAAATATATCTATGTAAATATATATATATGTATATATGTATGTTTCTATATTTATGTATGTATGTAAATGTATGTATACATGTATGTATATATATATATTTATGTATATATATATATATTTTATGAGTGTATGCATATAAATATATGTATATATATATATTTATATATGTATCTATGTATGTATGTATATTTGGATCTCGGGGGTGAATTACTGATTTTGATGTAAATTTAGTGCACTAGATAATTAATTAAATTTTTTTGTTTACGTTGACGTATTTTCGAATGATGTTTTGGAGCGAAGATTCGTCCTGTTTATAATTACTATTAATTTGGTTTTTGTAAAAGATATTAATGTTATTATTTTTATCAGTGTGTTTACTGTCGTTCAGTTTTGAAAGAAAAAAGTCTAATATGTTAGTCAACCAAATTATTTGGAAATCCGTTGTGGACGAGTGTTGTTTGGCGTTATGGAGTTCTTTGAAGAATAGTAATCGTGAGGATGAATTTCCGTAGGTTCTATTTAGAAATTTTTTAATGACGCCGATTAAATCTACGAGAAAATTGACGAATAAAATTAAGATGGCAAGAATATTCACTACTGAATTTTTATATAGACATGTAATGAAAATATTATTACGCCACTCCACGAGGCTGTCTAATAACGGAAATAATATATTTTGGCTAAGCTCATATGTGAAGATGAAGACGGAAGTTTTTCGAATGCAGACGTAAGATTGCCGGTTTCGTTATTTCTGAGCAAGAATAAAAATTTCGTCTACATGGTTGACGATTATTGTGAGTTTGGTAACTTTTTAAGTGTGTTTTCTACGTAGGATTATAATTACAACGTTACTCTGGGTGTAAATATGGCCTTTATGGTCGCAAAATGGAGTCATGCTCGTACAAGCGAGAAGTTTTTCTAGAGTGTGGGGATTGATAGCTCATGTTGGAATTGAAATATATGTATGTCGATGGCTACAGCAACATGGACGTTAGAAAATACGTTTTCTACGTCAAGGGAAGCGAGATTACTTTGGTTGGGGGTTGTGAATTTAAATGTTTGAAGGAATACGTGAGTTGACTTAATACTGTAATTGGGAGGTATGTATGGAGTGATAGTATCATTTCGGAATTTAGACAATTGATATATGTGGGATCTGGGAGGTTATGGGTTGTAAGAGTTATCCAACTTAATGTATTTTAACGTTTCTGTATAGGTATCCGGGTTCATAATCGCCAATAATTTGATTGAGTTTAAAGGATCCTATAAAGACATTATTAGAGACTATCAGTTTGCTAACGTATGTTTTGAGAGATTCGGTGGGGTTTTTTTTAGTCGTGTGAATTTTGATTGATTGTCTAGGAGGTGCTGTAATTTTTATGGTAATCCAATTTCATCTAAAATTACGTAAATGTTAGATTTATGAGCTCGTCTCATGACGATGTTTGGGTTGTTATTTAGATTTTTGGCAGTAATGAGTGGTGTAAAATTTCAGTTTCAGTTTCCTTTGTGATGGGGTAAAATGTTGGTTGCAAATGACAATTTGGACCTTGATTTCGGAATTTCTTTGTGATTGCCTGTTAAAGTATGGCTGGGTAGGTTCAGGTATTTGTCATAATTGTTGGCAAATAGGATATTTTTCTGGTATAGGTGGCAGAGCTTTTGTGATAGTTTGTCGGTTTTTGAGTTCAGCATCGTAGATATTAAAGTTAATGTACTGTAGTGCTTCGTGATATTCAGGTTCACTCAAAGTATTTTGTAATATGGCATCATGTGTTTCGATTTAGTTATGCAAACTTTGGATTTCGGCTTCCGGTATTGTTATTTGTTTTAAAACAAGGTTTTTTTCCGGAATGTGGTAGTGTTGCGTTCCTTAAAAATTCTATATATATGGGCAGAAATTTCTCTTTTATCCAGTTTTCATTAAAAAAATAACAGACAAGGTATAATGGTTAATTTTTTATGTAATTTTTCATGTGATCTTATGATTTCTTTCTTTTGAAGATATAAATTATATAAATTGTATTATAAATTATATAAATTATATATACAAACAGGCTATCACCATGCTTACCGTGTTTGATACATAAAACATATCACGACTCCACATTATACATAACATCACTTGCATTCTGTTACATGTAAAATAACATTCATCCTTGAAATTGGCTAAAAGTTTAATCGAAAGCGCTCGGATAAACAAAACATTTGGACAATTATTATATAATTTATGTCCTCAAAACAAAGAAATCATAAAATCACATGAAAAATTATATTAAAAACTTAACCATCACACATTGTCTGTTATTTTTAATGAAACCTGCATAAAGTATATACATATATGTAAACATATATATGTGATACATATATAAGTGTATATATATATATATATATATATATATATATATATATGAGTATGCATATTTGTGTATAAATATATATGTAGATATATATGTGTGTGTATATATATTTATATATACTTATATATATACTATTTGTTATTTTTAATGAAACCAGCATAAAGTATATACATGCATATGTGCATACAAATATATGTGTAAATATATATATATGTGATACATATATACGTGTGTATATATATATATATGGGTATGCATATTTGTGCATAAATATATATGTATATATATATGTGTATATATATTTATATATACTTATATATATATACTATGTATTTTATATATATGTATATACATATATGTATATGAATATTTATATGTTTATATAAGTGTATATATATATATATATATATATATAATTGTATATATATATATGTATATATATATATATATTTAAAATTTATAACATAAATATTTCATAATATCCTTACAAAAGTAGCCATTTGGTGCCGACACTGTCTGTGCCTTATCAACTGATGAGGTTTATTTCAATTTGGATAGTTTTAAAAGGTACAAGACTAGCCAAACACCTTACTCAGGGAGGCATTGTTACATAGACAGAGTGGACCAATCAAATATAGCAGTTTATAATATGAAGAATATAAGATCAGATTCTAAATATAATTTATTGGGGCAGTAACAATAATATTTGATTAAAATAGAGATCAGCATTATTAATAGAATATTAGATTCACTTTATTTTTATTATGAGTTTTAAATTCTAAGTTTAACAAAATCATTAGATTTAGTTTGTTATAAAGTTATTTAGACATTAAACGTACACATATTCAAATAATAATTCAAATATTCAAATAAAAAGATATCTATATATGAACAAATAGACGAGGATATACACTAACGAACACACACTGGCACACAGATACATTTACAGACGTAAATACGCACACATATATACATACATTAAATTTTAAAATGTATGTATGAATGCATGTTTGCGTATACGTTTGTACATGTATGTAGACCAATATCAGCTTAATGACATAACAAATTATCCCGAAGTATCAGCAAAAATCGAGTGCACTTGTGTATTAGTTGCCTTTTCGTTCTCTTTTCTAGGTGAGAAACTAATTCGTATTAGCTTCAAGCGGTCAATAACACTTTCTGCACTCTAATTAACGAAAGGAGTCACACTATGTTTTAGTAAGAACGGAATTATAATATTTTTCATTCAAAACGCTGGCAGTTCATATGAAATATTGAAAAATTACCCGAAAGTATAGTCATTCGTAAAAATTAAAAGAATTGCAAAGAAAAATTAATTTCGCGAGTGAAGATTTTTATTATTTATATTAAATCTCTTAGTTACGATAATTATTCTAGTGCAAAGTGTTTTATATTTGAATTTGTAAATAGATTTGTAATTGCTTTATCTCAAAAGAAATTATTTTAAAATGTGTTTAAGTGATATTAATTTTTTGATTATTTTTATCAATGTCAGAATAGGAATAATAAAAGGGAAGTAAAGGATAAATAAAAAATAAAAGAAATATCTTTTTTTCTTATGAGGATCATCTCATATTTATTTAAAGAAAAATATTATTTCAACGTTTTGGATGTTGTCAGCGTCCTTATTCAGGTGCCTAACACTCTGAGTAGTCTACATGGAATTTCAAACTGAATCTTTTATTTATTCTAAGGAAATACATTGTATCAAAATCCATGGATATCTCGGCTTTTATAGACTTTTACAACTTTTTGAATATAAACAGAAATTAAATTAAGCTTAATACTTAAAAATTATAAAAAACGGGATTATTTCACCTCAAACAAGGAAATAAATCTTCTAAGACAAAAGTGGCTACTGAACGTAAGAGAATATTAGAAAAGAAAATATTATTAAGAGGGGAAAATGATAAAAAAATAGAAATTAAAGCCGAAGATAACGATTGGTAGTGGATTTAAAGTTTTGAAGGTGAAGCTAGAAGACAGTCCCACAATTGAGAAGTGCGATTGAGGAAATTATCAAGATAAAATCAAATCAAGAAAATAGTCCTGGGTATGATGATAAACTACATTCGGCAGCAAGGCTGCCCATCGGGATATTAGTGGCTTTGAGAAGCGTAGAAACATCTCTTAATTGCTGGTGTTTCCACGTCCGCCCTGACGCGGGGAAGTAACATCTGTTAGGGTCCCTGTGGTTGGCATATAATGAACTCACAAACAAATGCAAAAGACTATGAATGTATAATACATTTCAAAGTAAAACTACCAGCAACACATTTTTATTTTAAAAAAGTATTAACAATACCTATTTATAGCAGAATTGATGATATCTCTTTATATGTAGTTGAAACCAAAAGACTGCGTTCAAAATATTTAGTTTTCAACATTACATGATACATAGAGATTGATATGCCACTAAGTAAAATCAACTAAGTCTCGAAAAATTGTCTAGCACGTCACAGTAAACAAAATTTACTCAGAGGAGACCGAATATTTGATTCAATATAATATTTTCACTTTATACCAGCAGAAATTTTTAGTCAGAGAAGGTAGAATGCGTCATTTTTCTGGAGGTTAGTATCAGCTCTGATGATGGGAAGTAAATGTTTAAAAATAATTTTTTGTGGGGGTGCGTTGAAATTACCAAACCATTTAAATCAGATGATAACTTGAACGATAAGACTTATCATTAAGTCAAATATAAATAATTATGTCATCAGCTTAATAACGGGAAGGTCGTTGGTTGACACTAAAAACAATGTATGTTCAAACATAGAGCCTTGATGGCCGTTCAAGAAAATTTTTATTTCGCGTTTCAATAAGAAGGATTGTATCAGATGAAAAATTTCTATAAAAATGTTATAACCTCTTGAGCTATTAGAGAGACTAACATGCCAAACTCTGTCAAACCCATTCGAAATACCCAAAGCAACAAAACGTGTTGCACACTTCTTTTTTAAAGCTTGATAACACCTTTCAGCAATAATCGTTAACACATCTATTGATGACTTAGAAAAGCGAGTGCATATTACTCGTCTGAAAGGAGACCCTGTTAAGTGAGATGCTTAACTATGTCAGAGTTGATCAGTACCTCGAGTACTTCCTCAAAAAGCTACAAGAATTGGACAGTTCTCTTGACTACTTAAAGACTGAAACTACAGAAGAGGATATCCAACAAGCAGGAAAGCAGGCAATAACAATAAATTTATTATAGAGTAAACAGAAGACAGTTCAGAAGTATATTTCTTAAAGAAAATTGAAGGGATACATAATGTTGACATGCTTCGTGGGAATTCTGTTTAGAGATTATAGCAAAAACCATGGACGGAGTTATATGATCATCACACAGTATATACTCAGTTCTAAGTGGAATGTCAGAGAAAGATACTGCAGATGATGCAAGAGTAGAATTGGAAGAGAATTCACGAGCAAAGCATTTTGTTTTACCAGTAGAATTACTCTTATTTAGCACTATTATACGGTTGTCAGTAGTCAGGGTAAATGGTAATTTTTATTTTTTTTCCTACATTTTCAGTGCAATTGCTTTTAATTCTACATGTAGTTGAGCAGAATTTTCTACTATATGTAATTGTCATTATTCTTATTCTTACTAAATTTTGTTTGTTTTATTTCGTCATGTTTGAACAAGTCTACCAAGTCTATGTAAGCATGATACATTTTTATAGTAAAAATACCAGCAACATATTTATATAAAAATAAATTACTAACAATATTTATTTTTAGCAGAATTACCAAAATAACAGTTGACTCAATATAATATTTTCACTTCATACAACTGGAAAACTTTAGCCCAAGAAGCTAGAAAGGTAGTCATTTTTCTGCAGGTCAGCATTAGCTTCATTGATGGGAAGCAAAGGTTCTCTAACAAAATTAAAAATGTAATGCAGTAAAGCAAAGTTTTCACTAGTTTTCCAAGCTAAACGTAGAAAATAACAATCACGTAAAACTCTGCAAATTTTTATTCATTTTCTTATTTAGCCATTCTCATGTTTTGCTTTCCTTTAGTCAAAGAAAATATCTAGAATGTCTAATTCTAAACAATACTTTTGACTTATTGAAGTTCTGCTGACGAAACATGTTACGAGAATATTTTTGATATCTCAAGATATTTTCATTTTCTATTAGTTTTTGCACATGTGTTTTATTCGTTTTATTTTGACCGTTTGGTTTGAGAGAGCATTTTAGAAATTTATCTTAATCTAACGTAATGATCAATCTTTATTTTTTTTATTTATTATACCCCTTTAAATGTTTTTCTGAGGTACTGAAATAATCGCATAAATAATTACCATACTTAATGAAATACACACGAAATGGTCTTTCATGTTTGAAAATAATTATTATTTCACTTGCGCTAAGGAGCTTCAAATGAAGAGTGCATCGAGGATGTCAATTAGGAATTCCAACGTACTGTGTGGCCAGAAGTTTTAATTAATGCTATTAAAAAAATGATATAAAAACTTTTATTATAAACAACGATCGCAACTTAAAAAAAGTATACATTGAACTCAATGATTTCATAAGTAAACAAAGCTTTAGCGGGAGAATAACACTTTGAAAAAATAATTTAAAAAATATTAATTTCTTCATTATTTAGCCTTTCAGGACTTCAGCTAACTTAGTTCTCCACAACTTCATATAATTCGTAGCTATTTGTAATATTTATCTTTTCACTCCTTATCTGCCCTTAATTTATACGAGTTTTTTTCATTCTGCCCATCTTGACTTAGGTAGTCATGTGACTACAAATTCTTTAACCACTCTTTCCGCATACCTTGTCTCAGTAATTTTAACTGTATCTTTCTGAATCTAAGTATAAGTTCCTTTTTGTTTCTCTTTGTCCTTCATCGTTGCTCAAATTCGCTGTTGATGTTATTTATAGTATCCTTCTACAGAACTATATCTCTGTCTTATTTTGATATATGAGTTAATTGACCAGTATTCATTTCCATGCAGTAGAATTTGTATTATATAACAGTTCAGCAATATTTCACATGTTTATATTGAAACATTCATGTTTCTTTAACTTTTGGAAATCTCTGTTCACTATTGCAGTTCGTTTTTGAATTTATCTGACATAGTAAATGTATCAGTCATTTAAGTTCCGTTCGTGATAGAGGCTTGAACGATTATGACTCGAAAGTGTCATGACTTATTGGATAGATTTTCCAGCAATAGGTTGCCATTACTATCTGGAATAGACTGGTTACCAACCAATAATATAGAACCCAATGTGTTCTGCTATTTAACCCATAGCCTGAGGGAGAAGCGAAGGTATTTGCGCGTATGTGAATGTAACAGGAATTCAAACTTTATCAATCCGAACTAATATCCATTACACCACTACGCGCACATGTCTGTAAACGTCTAGAAATCTTAATTTGATGTACATATATACATACGATTATTTGTAATTATGATTATAGAAGGACATTTGATAGTGAGCATAGGGTTACAAGAGAGAAAAGTAAAAGAAAGAGAAACAGGATACAGGGGTTGGGGAATGGATAAGAGAAAGGAAAGAGTCAAGAGGATGAAAGATTGCAAGTGACGTTGCACTTAAACTCTTGGAGATTGTAGCTATCATGTACAGAAGGGAGTTCTAAAGGCAGGAAGTGCGAGAAAAAATGAGGGAGTAGAAAAGGCTGCCATATTTGACCGTTTTCACTATAAAGGGTGGAACCTAGTTGTCAATCTACTAAAACAAGTAAATGTGTTTAGACAGGGCACGAGAGATACAAGATCGTCGGAGCAGAATCCGTGAAAATGTTTTTAGAAAAGACTGAGGGAAGCCTCATCTCGATGGTGATAATGTGGCTGAAGTCGAGCTGCCAAATCGGTATTGATTGTATTGCAGATCCTTCTTTGTCAATCTCCTTAAGATGAATAGCAGGAGTGCCTGGCCAGATATTGCAACAATATTCAATGCACGGACGTATAGCAGATTTGTATATGTGCAAGATAGATTCTGGCAAGAAAAAGTTGCTGGCCCGACACAGTGACACAGTGACTCGACCTTCCATAGCAGTAGTTGTATCTATTGATTTGATGCAGTCGTTCAACTTAAGGGCATCTGTGAGAGTGAGTCGCCGAAAATGATGGGAGGTAGAATTTGTCTACTGTAATTAAAGGAAAGAAGATTTATTTTGTAACTTACTGTAATTAAAGGAAAGAAGATTTATTTTGGAACTTACTGGCTATTTCTTGCTACAGTCTACCACAGAGTGGAGGTCCTTATCAAGATCAGCAGCGAGCTTTATTTTAGCAACCTTGGCAGAATACTTATTAAGGCAGGGGTAAATGGTTGTGTCATCCTCGTAGATGCCTACTTGTGCACTGATTACATCAGGAAGATCATTGATGAAGACCAGGAAAAGCGTAGGACCTAGGATAGAGCTTTCAGAGAGCCGCGTTTGCGTGATAGGATCTGGAAACCTGCTCGTTTAATACGACTTTAATTGCACGATTCAACAGGAATGACTGGATTAGATCGAACAAGCGAGCCATAACCCTACAGCTTGCGCAGAAGGCTAGTATGCCGAACCCTGTTAAACGCTTTCGACATATCCTTTCTCATCAAGAGCCTAGTATATGTATTCGGTGATTGTCGTTAGCGGTAAACCTGGCGAAGCGGAAATCATACTCTCTGTCAGAGATTTTTATGAAAGAATGAAAATCAAAGCAGAAATATAGGTATTTACCACGTCGCTACCGAATGTGACACCAATGTTGAAGTATAATAGGGGTTTAATGACAACACTCAAAGGGGAAGTATAATTTTATGATTCAATAATGCTGGAGATATAAGTTGCAATAGGTCGTGTTTGCATGTAAAGTCGCGGTGATGTACGTATGCGCAACAAGAAATTACCAGTGTAATCGTATGGTGAGTGGTCAAAGTCAAGAACAAATCGATTGCAAGTTCAATAGGTTATCTTAAAGTTTTCATCAAGTTACATTTTAAAGGAAAAGAAAATTAGACTTGGCTTCAATACAAACTTAATTTCCGTGCAGCCGGATGAGAATAAAACAGCTGAAAAGGACGAACCGCGATGAAAAAGATTTATGAGTGCTTAAACAGAAACACACACACACACACACACACACACACACACACACACACACACACACACACTTTATTTTTCTCTCGCTTTTACACAGAAACATAAACACATATACTTTCTTCTTGTTCTTATATAGAAACATACAAGCACTCTTTCTTTCTCTCTCTTTCTTTTCTTGTTCATACACAGAAACATGCACACTAATTCTCTCTCTCTCTCTCATTTATTCTTCCTTCTTTCGCTCTTACGCAGAAACATGCACACATACTCTTACTTTCTATACTACTTTCATTTTTCCTTCTCTCGCCCTCACGCAAAACATACACACACTTTTTCTTTTTCCCTCTCTCTCTTTCATTGTTCCTCTCCCCCTATTACACTGAAACATACACTAACTCTTTCTCTTATTCTTTTTCACTTTCTCTCTTTCATTCTTTCTCTTTTACTCTTACACAGAAATATGAACCCACTCTTTCTTCCTCACTCACTTTCATTCTTCCTTCTCTCGCGCTTACGCAGAAATATACACACTTTTTTCTTTTCCTCTCTCTTTCATATTTCCTCTCTGGTTCTTACATTGAAACATACACCCACTCTTTCTTTTTTCTTTCATTTTTACTTCTCTTGTTCTTAAATATAACCATGCATAAACTCTTTCTCTCTCTTTCTTTCATTCTTCCTATCTCGCTTTGACACAGAAACATACACACATCCTTTCTCTTATTCTCTTTCTCTCTTTCTCTCGTTTATTCTTTCTCTCTCGCTCTGATACAGAAACATACATAGAATTCTCTCTTTCTTATCATTCATTTTTCTTTCTTTGGTTCTTAGACATAAATATGCATAAACTCATTCTCTCCTTTTCATTCTTCCTTTCCTCGCTCTTATACAGAAATAAACACATACTCTCTTTCATTCTCTCTATCATTCTTCCTCTCACTCTCCTACACAGAATCATGGATACAGTCTTTCTCTTTCTTGCCCTTTCATCCTTTCTCTCTCGCTCTTACACAGAAGATACACGCATTGTTTCTCTCTCTTTCATTCTTCCTTCTCACACTCTTAAACAGAAACATGCACACACGCTTTCTCTCCCTCTCTCTCGTTAATTTTCTTTTCGCTCGCTCTTATACAGAAATATACATATGCTATCTCTCCCTCACTCTCTTTCATTTTTCCTCTCTTGCATAGAAACATGCACACGCTTTCTCTTTCACACGCTTTCATTCTTCTTCTTTTGCTTTTACAGAGAAACATGCACACTCTCTCGCTCTTACACAAGCATACACACATTCTTTCTCCCTCTCTCTCTCTCTTTCATTCTTCCTATCTCAGCTTTACACAGAAACATACGAACGCACACACTGTCTTACACATAAGTATACGCACTCATGAATGAGAATGTACGCTGGTATGCATACTAATGTATATGAAGATTCGTGGACAAGTTGAAAAAAAAATCACATTTTATTTTATGTTTATAATTATCTATGATATACAGATACATACTATGACATACAGATTATTATACATTGCACTCACGCAACGATATATATATATATATATATATATATATATATTGATTTAAACTGTATGCTTCCTTGCGTATAAACGATAGAATGTTGTAACGACATTAGTTTATATTACTCATGAAACATTTCAATCAACGTTTCTTTTGGTTGCTTTAAAAATGATACTTGAATTAGTGTAATAGTTAAGAAACGCTCACATGCTTTCTTAAGTGAATGTACATATATTTACATCCTCAAAATTGTATTTTGAATTAGAAAACAAGATTAGAAATGAGTGTATATCTCGAAAAAATAGGCCCGCTAGTTTTTAGTATGTGAGAAATTTTCAATTCCTGAGTGGTTAATTAATTCAAAATTTGCTTCATCTACTTTCGACAAATATACTTCCCAGTAATGATTTTTTAATCAGGCTAAAACCATTTTAAATTGTGTAGATCAATTCTGGAACAAAACAAGAATGATTAATATCTAGAGCTAAATAGCTCTTGGTGTTCAAGGGAATGAATCTCTGAATAAAGATTTATTCCTTTCTACTATAATAAAGAGCGTTGTGCAGTTGTGTGTGTATATATATATATATATATATATGATTAAACTTGTTTTTTTAAACTAATGCAGGTTACATTGCGACACGGAAATTTCTGTTTCGAGATTTTTACTTCGTCATCAGGCAGTGTTAGATAATTGTTGAGAATATTGAGAAGTATATTGTTTAACTTCCTCTAACCACCTCTTTAATTTTATGAACGCATCTTATATTTACTAAGTAAATAATTTTTACCATTTATTTTGAAATATCACCAGAAGAAGAACAGTATTGTTCTGAAATATGAAAATTTTAACGCATATTCACATATGCTCAATAGATGGTACATTAATATATATGTTACTGTTATTTTAGTCTGCATATCTATATAAATATTTTCGTTATTTATAAAGAGTAAATATGTAACATATCAATTTAACGTTTTCATTGTTGAGTACATTTGTTGATAACAAAGTAAGTAATATATTTAATGATGATCAGTTTATATTTGTTATATATATATACATTCTGATCAAATTCCTCATAAAAAAGAACTCTATTTATACAATATGAAAAGAAGACACATATAGACACAAAATCGTGTAGGTTTAAATTTACCTTAGACAAAACTAGATAACTAGCAATATTGTTTTTTCAAATATCTTTTTATGATTTTCAACCTGTTTCGCTTGTGTCGTGTATGCTTCTCTTGATATTACACTCCATCTCTGTTTTCTTTTGATGGATTTAAATAATTTTTAACAATATACAAAATAGAACGCATCAGTTTATATTCTCGAATTTCTCGCTTGTGGAACTCCCTTCTGCTTAAAATTTTCATTGAAACCTACAATCTGCAAAAATTTAAATGCAACGTCAATTGCCATCTTCTATTTTCTTTAATCCCATTCTTCTTTTATCCTTTATTTAATACCCCACGTACCTATTTTTTCTCTCATTGTTACTCCTTGCACACTATTAGCGGTTCTGCTTTACTTGGGGCGAAATGATGAAAAATAAAAGAAGTTTTAACAGAATATAGTTTGCTTTTAAGAATTCAGATGTTGGTTCAATGATCCCCTTTATCTTAATCTGCAACATCACACATAATGAATCTAAAAAAGACTTGATCCTAACTTCAGTAAATTTTCTTTTGCGAAAGAACAAGACATTTATTGACCGTATGTTGTATCATCGCTACAAATGCATACAATGCAGTATTCTGTGTTCTGACCTATTCAAATTCACCTTTCCGCATATATACCCTTGTTACACAATCGAATTGGCTTCGAGTAATAGTGGTTCTGTATTCTGATTAAAAGGAATCCATTGAAGGCTCCTTGACAGGAAAAGCTTAGATATAATCAGAGGAATGCGCTTTTCAGTTGCAATATTCCTTGACCGAAGACATAAATTTCAGGAAGAAACGTGATGGATGGAATGAAGTTATGTTTGATGTAGCTGATTTCAATATATTCAAATATATTTCAATGAGATCTCTTTATTAATTTCTGTATTGTTCCTAGTCGCTGAATTGGCACATAGCGCTCTGATAATTAACATTTTATGGAAGATACATACACGATTGATGTCATTTTAATGTAAGTGAACTGGTTTATGTCATTTACATTTCAAACAACTGTGCTTAATAAAGGCTTTTAATGATATGCAATTACACAAAACAGTCACATTTGAGGTGGATATTCACAACTGTGATTTAAACTAAACTTGAGAGATTACAATTAAAGACTCTATAGACTAATGAGGCTGCGTATTACTCTATAGACATTCAGAAGTATAAATTCTGACTAATAGATCCGGATCTGGATACAGTTAATATATTTTCATTCGAATGTGACATTTTTGAATTTTCTGTTTTTAAGATTAATAAAAAAAATTGGTTTAAGACCTAACAATAAATGATATTATGTTAAAAATTATAAAATGGTTATGTAAAATTACTTTCCCGTCATTAGCCTATGGATTTACCGATCTACCGACATATGTCACACTGCGATGTTTAAGAGAATTTGAATTATCGTATAGTGTGAGAAATTATAGTTTTGTAACGTTACTTTTTTAGCAATTAGTCACTTTATTTCTGAATTTGATTTGGGTGGTCATCTAAATATTGTATATACTCAGGTATCATGCAAGTTTTGAAGACCTTATTTTGAAGCTAATTTTAAGAGCATCACACCCTACATGAGATATAATATTAACGTATGTACTGTTCTGTGCATACTCTAATATCATATGTTGTGTTTGAATCTTCAAAAGTCGCATGGTACGCGAATATATACAGTATAATATTTCACTTTCATTTTTACTGGAATTCAATTTAACTGAGTCCTGTCATTAAACATTCAAATACTTACATTCATTTCCAACTATCTTTCAGTCTATAGACGTTTTTGTGGAAAGGATTTTCCAAGTGGAGCTTTCTAAATTAAAGTTTAAATGGAAAGATTCAAAGGAAAGTGGTCGTTTCATTCTACCGTTCAAGTAAGTATCTGGTATCCACCCCCACTTTACTTTAATTTTACAAGAGCCAGAACGGACAAAAAAAGAAATATTCTTTCTATATATGGGCTGGAGCTGCTCATTACTAACTTGCCTGTCTTGATAGAGTTCAAAGTCGTCTACGCGGACTTGTGGGTAATAAATTACTTTCCACCCGACTACTCCTTTTCTACAACCTTTCGCTGTTCTACCGCTATTTTCATGGTAAGCGTTCTGACGAGCAACATTCCTTAGTTCCGACATCCCTGACCTTTGCAAATGGAACCCACACCATACCACATACACAACGGTGAATCATTTCAACTGTCTTCGTAAAGAGCAAGTTCCACTCGACCAGCTTCTTCCCCCAAACTGGCTCCCGGCAGGATGTTTTCCCAAGCACTCTAATCTTTACATTTTCAAGTCTAAGGTCAAATGTTAGCTTTTCTGCGTATTTTTACTTATATTAAGTTTTTATTATATACTTTTACCTAAGCACGTGAGCGAAATTATATTATTTAATTTTCTCTGCTGAGTAAAATATATACTTTATTCCTCATTAAGCTGCAGGGTTATTGATATAGATATATGTCTTGCAAAATTATTCTACAGGTGCAAATAATCATTTCCGTACAGGTTGAATTATACAATATATTATGCGAAATGTTCTCAAATTTGTTAATAAAATAAGATAAGAGTAAAACAGAATAAGAAAAACAAAATTATTTCACATTTCATGAAATGAAATTCTTTGTCATATGAGGCGAGGTCACCATCAGAATATGCTATGGTAATTTTTTCACAAACTGTTTATATGTCCCGTTCTCAAATTATTAAGAGGTTAACAGGGATATGCTTGGTTCGTTTGAGTTTGATTAAAGGACAATAGCAAAATGACTAATAGGTCGCCTAAAATTGATTTAAAAATTGCTTTACAAACAAAACCATGTGTTCATATTGCATGGTTTTGTAAAATACCCAGTGATAACACAGGTCAACACGATATTTGGTGCCAAGAAACAAAACATATTTTTTTAGCTAATTTGATGGAGGCTGATTCCGATAATTACCTTAAATTTTCATGGTTAGCTACCGTTTTTGATGTACTAAAAAAAGATCAATTTACGATCTCGGCCGATCGCAACATTTAGTTAATAAAGGTCATAGAAACCCATCAGTTTTTAGGTAGGCCAATAAGTTTTTGTCAGTCACTTGAAATAACTTATGTTAATCAGAAAAAATGTTTTTAGTTAAAGATTTTATAGTGAAATTTTTTCAATTTATCGCTAAAATTTAAATTAACTTTATCAGTAACACACTTTACCAATAATAAGCTATTATATGTATAAACGATCATTTTTTACATAGCCATCTAGATAAATTTCTGGATAATTGCGTCGATATGAAAGATGATCAATGAGATATTCGTCAGGATATCAAAACAACGGAAGAGCGCTACCAGTGACAGTAAAACAAACGAATGATTGACTACTGCTGGAGTATCAAAAGGGAGTTAAATAACATGGAACATGACTGACAATCAACTAAGACAAAATGTTTACCATAGTTCTTATGTTCACAAAAGTTTTATTTCTGCTGTTAGCTTATTAAATGATTTGATGAAAATTCTTGTTGGTGTTCTTAATTTGTGAATTATTGTCATCGGTACGGAAAACAAATGAAAAAAATTTTTTTCCAAAAATTAGTCTTTTCTGTACCACAAAAACGGTTGCTAACAAAAAACTAGTAAGTTTATTTTCACATTCAGCGCCCATAAAATTAGCTAAAAAAGCTAATCGGTGTTACGACACTATTTACTTTTTTTTATTAATGTAATGTTTATATCGAAAAATTGACTTTCTAAAATATCAACTCATGATTTCAGTAATTTGGTATGATATTAACACCATTGGACGAGTAACCCAGCAAAACGTTTTGTTATTTCATTGCAGAAGAATAACTTCTTATCACTAATTCTACTCGTCTCTCTATTTCTCTCTTTGTGTGTGTGTAGATGGGGTATTATTGGATCTTAGTTGGACATTTATTGCGCTAATTTTAAAATATGTTGTTAACGAGCTAATAAAAAATGTTAAAAGCAAACAGCAAGGTTTTTTTTTATCCGTTACAGTGTTATCAAAAACATAATCAATTTGACTACGGTAATAATTTTTTTTTCTGAAAGATTTTTAAACGGAAAACGATGTTTAAGTGTAAGAATTTATTCAGCTTAATTTATAAAATTACAAATGAATTTTACAAGCTTTCTTAAACGTACTTAATAATTTCTATCGCGTTATCGTAGGGTGAGTTAGTGTAACCCTTAACAGTCTGGAAAATCAGTAAACACAGTCCGAAATCATTTAACATGCCCTAACCCCGTAGAAGAAAGATATATCCAATTTACATTGTTGTAAATTGTTGTCCTCATCTTTATTGTGTTCTAATAAATCAGTTCTGATAAATTATAGGAAGTATTTATGGGTGACAGACAATGAAACAGTTCAAGAAGAGAACTACGAATTGGAAATGCAGACCAAAATCAAAAATGTATATAACTAAAAAATGTTTTAACATGCGACACTGAAATCCAGCCTATTGAAATAGTGAGAGATACCTTCCGAGAGGTAAGCAAAATATCAAGAAACAGGAAAAAAATTGTTTGAAACAAAGAAAAGAGTACTGAGCTGTTATATATTTTCGGTTTTCTTATAAAGTAGTGAAAGTTGGACAGATGAAAAAGAAACTTGGGACAAAAGAAATGTGGTTCTACAAAAGGATGTCGAGTATATATCATGGACAGAACATGTGAGCAACAAAGGATTTAATAGAAAATGGAAACAAAAAGTAAACTTATAATTAACATTAGGAAGAGACGGTTGAAATTTCAAGGGCATATAATGAGGAAAGAGAGCTTGAAAAATTTGATACTCACAAAATAGATTGACGGCAAGAGAGATAAATGAAAACAACTCATAACCTACCTGGTGAGTTTGAGTTTCGAATAAAAGACAGCCCTTACTAAAAGCTATATAGGACAGAATGATGTGACAATGTTCGCACACGTCCTGGATACAACAAGCAGAAGAAGATACACATCAGACACGCCATATATTTTTTCCGTTTATTCAATTAGCGTATAAGCTTAGAGTACGTATTAACCCCTCCTTTGCCTCTCACAAGTTTGATACATGGTGACATTCAAGGCTAAATAGTGCAATGGCATGCTGGCTCATTTTGCAAACTGGATATGTGTTGTGGGATCGTCCTTTTTTGTATACAAAAATATAATCGCCTGATGTGTACATATAATCCTGCCTATACAGAGAATGGCATTTGTAGAGTTGCCTAGTTGGTCAGTAAGTTGGTGCAGAGTTAGTTGGAGTTGTTTGGATATAGATTCATTACCCGGACATATTCTTTCACTTCAAGACTGTATATGTTTATTTCTAATAATAGTATTCCTGATTTGACTAACCCGTGTTCCAGTTTGTATATCTTGTTCAATGAAACTTATATTTTCTATCTCCATATCTGTTACTTATTATTTTGTGTGGTTTCTCACCCGGAATCCACAACAAATTGGCGAAGAAGAATCGAACAAGTTCACGCGGAGAGAAAAATACGTATTTCACGTCAGTCGCCAACAACAAATTGGCGACGAGGATCTATAAACTCACATACACGGAGTCGCCAACAACAAATTGGCAAAGAGGATTTCGAACACGAACTCACGAACAAAAATCGCACAACAAATTTGCGACGAACTCACCTTCACGTATTCCCCGAACCACCTCCACAAAGTTTACTACGAGGATTTTGAACACTAGTCGACCACAAACAATGTGTCGACACTATCACAGAAAGATAGAAGAAAAAAACTGTAAAGTGAATTTAAAGAAAAATTTGCACAACATTTTTCTACGAGAATAATTGCCAAAGAGCAATAATTAAAAAACTAAACCCATTACGGAATCAAAACAGCAAACCATGGATGACTTTCAGAAAGGAATACTAGAAATCCTTAAATGAAGTGAAGAAAGAAAATGGAAAAACAAAAGGCAAATGCAGAAAGACAAATAGAAATGCAAAAGGCAATTGAAGAAAAACAAATGGAAATGCACAATCAAAAAGAAGAAAGACAATCACAACTACAAGAACTATTACTAAAATTAACAAGTACAGCACTAGAAAGGACCACGGAAAAAAACGTTTTCGCAGCATGCTGTGCGGAACGTTATAGAAACCTTTAAATATTCGATTGAGGAAGACAAACATTTTGAAGAATATTACAGGCGTTATGAAGAAATTTTTAATATCGACTGCCAGCACTGGAGTGAAAAGAAAGATTAAGGCTTTTGCTCAGAAAATGAGGTACGGACGAACACACTAAATTTGTAGATGATATTCTACCAAAAAAGACGAAGGATTTAACGTTCGACGAGGCAGTGACAGGCTTCACTGAGTTATTTAGCCCCAAAATCTCGTTGTTCCATAAAAGGTGGAGATGTCTTAATCTCGTGAAATACGAAAACGAGGACTATACAACATTCGTAGCCATCGTCAACAAACATTGTGACGACTTTGAATTGGCGGCGCTAACTCCAGATAACTCTAGATGCCTCATATTTGTCCAAGGACTAGTTGCTGCTAAAAACAGCAAAATGAGAAAACGAATGCCGACGAAACTTCAAAGCGAGCCAGGTTTAACACTACAAAAACTGTCAGAGAATTGCCAAAAATGGCTTAGTATAAAGAAAGACAGTAACGATATCGAAGAATCAGGAGTCACCATATTCGTAAAGTAAAAGGAAATTTACGGTATTCACCCTCTCCAAAAGCAAAACAAGATTTTAACGACAAAGCAATACAAAACAACTAATGACAGAAACCAAATGAAATACAAGCCTACCCTTTCTGCATGTTACAGATGTGGTGGATTGCATTGAGCTAAAGATTGTCGTTTCAAATACAAAAATTGCTGAGCGTGTGGAAAGATAGGACACAAGGATGCAGAAATTATGACCAACCTAGGAGGTTAAAATCTACTAGATTGTAATATGAAAACAATGAAAACACGAGGAAATATGAAGACCTTGAAACATTGAATAAGAAGGTCAAATTACAATTGGATCCAGGGTCAGACTTAACAATAATCAATCTGCAGATTTGGTGGAAGCTGAACAGGCCGACCAAGTTACACACAAAAAAAATTGCTAAATCTGTAACAAGGAAACTAATTAACTTCGAAGGTGAAATTATGGTAAATGTGAAATTTCAGGGAGAAGCCAAAAATTAAAAATCTACGTTATGAAAAACACAGACAACCTGGTAGGAACGGACTGAATGCAGAAATTCAATGTATGGGATTTACCCATTAGTTCTTTTTGCAAAAAATAGACTGAGCTTTCAGAAGCCACAAAAACTGAAGAAAGTAAGAGAGAAGAAATGTGATTTTTTTCTTGAAAGAAATAAAATACTTAGGCCACATTTTTAACGAGATGGCAGGAAACCAGACCTAGAGAGTGCTTCAGCAAATAAAAACATGCCTGAGCCTAAAACCATCGCCGAATTGCAGTTTCCTTGGTCTTGCAAATTATTATGGAGAATGCATAAATTGAGGGCACTCCTTAACGAATTACTGAAGAAAGATGTCCAGTGGAACTGGTCGGAGGATTGCAAAAAGCCTTTTAAGGAAATTATAATGAAATTGACGTCGGATCTAACATTGACACACTTCGACCCCAGATCTGCAAATTATTATTGCAATCGATGCAAGCTCACAGGTATGGGAGCATGTATTATACACAAAATGCAAGACGGTACAAGTCAACCGGTAGCCCACGCATCGCGATCAGAGCTAACGGCCGAAAAAATTACTCACTAATAGAAAAAGAAACATTGGGCATAATTTTTTCCTTAACTTGCTTTCATAGATATGTACATGGAAGAGAAATTACGTTACAGACGGATCATAAACCTCTCCTTACCCTATTTGGATCAAAGAAAGGATTACCAGTATACACCGCTAATAGACACCTGAGGTGGGGGTACAATATTACTAAACTATAACTTCAAATTAGAATTCATACGATCGACAAAAATAGGACGCGCAGATAGACTATCGAGACTGATACTTATGAAAAGTGAACGCTTAGAAGACTCGGTAGTAGTGGCTCTGAGAGACGAGGACAAATTCAGTAAAATGTTAAGTAATATGGTGAGAGAATTACCGGTAAAACTATTAGAAATTAGAAGAGAAGCAGAAACAGACGAATCCATAAATACCACAAAGAAAAGATAAGATATAAAGACACCAACTTGGCAGACAGTTTTTTGAATTTGCGATAAGGGTGGGAATACCAAAACCATTACAAAGGAGAATTTTGAAGGATTTCTATTTTGGGCACCCGGGAAAAAATCGCATGAAGGCACTTTTGAGAAGCTATATGTATTGGCCGAACATGGATGATAATATTGTGCAATGGTAGAAAAGTGTAAGGGCTGTGCGGCGGCAGCAAAGTCACCACCTTCTTATTCTTCTATGTGCCCTGTGCCTTCAGGACGTAGGCGATCATAGCTCTCCACGTCTCCCTATCCCTTGTGGCTCTTAGTATGTTTGCTCTTGTTGCTCCTGGCAACCCCCGTTCCGTCATCCACCTGATCAGTCCCTGCAAATATGTTATCCGCTGCCTTCCTCTGCCTCTCCTTCCTTCTATCTGTCCAGTCAGTATCAGGTTCTCCAGGCTCTCCTTCCTCATTGCATGTCCCAGGAACTTCAGTTGTCTCTTCCTGATGCTCAGCATCAATTTCCTTTTTGTTGCCATTCTTTCTAACACCTCGTCGTTGCTTGTATGCTCAGTCCACGATATCCGTAGCATCCTTCTGTAGAACCACATTTCGGCCGCTTCCAGTTTTGTCCTCATTTTCGATGATATTGTCCAACATTCACTGCCGTATTGAAGAACTGACATCACGTAGCAGTCTAGAACTCTTTTCTTCGTTTCTATTGAGATTTTCCTGTGTTAGTATTTTGCTCATCTTCTGGAACGCGTCCTTTGCCATGCCAATTCGTCTTCGGATCTCCGTGTCGCACTTTCCATCTCCTGTTAGAACACTTCCTAGGTACTTAAATTCTTGTACTTGTTTTCTGTTATCCTCCACCTGTATTTGGCATTTTGGGTTGTATCTTTTGCTGATGACCATGCACTCAGTTTTCTTAAAGTTTATTTGTAGTCCCTTCTTGTCACTCTCCACTGCTACTTTCTGTATGAGGTCTTGTAGTTTCCTTCCCGTGTCCGCAATCAGCACTGTATCGTCCACATACCTTATGTTGTTCAGGTTGTGGCGTCCAATAACAAATCCTGGCGTGTCATCTAGGGTCCCCAAAATATTCTCGCTGTATAGGTTGAACAAATCCGGTGAAAAGACACATCCTTGTCTTACGCCTTTTTCTATCTTTGTGTATCTACTGAGGTCGTTACCTGTCCGTATGCAGGCCGTTTGCTGCCAGTAGAGATTCTTGATTATTCTTATGTCTTTGCCGAGAATGTCGAGATTGCCCAGCATCTCCATCAATTCTTTGTGTCGTATTTTGTCGAATGCCTTCGCGTAATCAATGAAGCACAGGTACAAGTCTTTCTTCATTTGCAATGCCCTTTCAGAGAGCATCCTAATCATGAATATGGCGTTCCTTGTTCCAGTGTCCTTGACGAATCCGCACTGTTCCTGCCCTATCTCTGGCCTGATTCTGCTTCTCGCTCTATTCATCAGGATTCTGACAATCAGTTTTGTAATGTGACTCATTAAGCTGATAGTTCTGTGTAGTTCGCACTCGTTTGCACCAGGTTTCTTCGGCAGCGCTATAAATATCGACTTGCATAGGTCGTCTGGTATTATTCCGCTGCTATAAATTTCGTTTATTATGTCGGTAATCTTTTCTATGCCATATTCTTCTAAGGCTGTCAGCAGCTCTATCACTATGCCATCTGGACCAGGTTCTTTGTTTCTGTTCATTTTGGCCATTGCAGCTTCCACTTCGGATTTTAGTATTTACGGTCCATCCATCTCCTTGTGTATTCTCGGTTGTTCTCTCTTGTCGCAAAAGAGATCGTTTATGTATTCTTCCCATCGCTGGAGTATTTCCTCTTTCTCTAATATGCTTGTCCCTTCCTTGGATTTTATGCATCCTGTTGAGGAGCAGGTTTTTTGTCCTGTCAGTTCTCTTATCTCTTTATGCATCTCTGCTTTGTTGTTCCTGCTCAGTCTCTCTACTTCTGCACATTTGTTGTTGAGCCATTCCTCTTTGGTTTGTCTGCATTTGTTCCTTATCTCCTTGTGAAGTTTTTGTATTCTGCTCCGTGTCTTGGCGTTATTTTTTGTCTCCTTTGCATCATGTGGAGGATCTCTTCGGTCATCCACTCGTTTTTTCTTCTGCGTCTGATTTCCTTTGGGGCTATGTTGTTCGCTGAAGTCACCATCGTTTCTTTTAGTGACTCCCATTTTGAGTATTCTTTTCGAATTTGTTCTTCATATTTCTTCCTCACGCTGTTATTATATTTTTCTGCAGGCTGAGATTGCCCTCTAGCGTGTCGTATTGCAGCCTTGGTGATATGCTGGGCTTCTTTAGTCTTCGGAGTTTCACTTTTAGTTTGCAGATGACTGGGACGTGGTCGCTTCCGCAGTCAGCACCTGGGTATGTTTTGCATTGGACTACTGCGTTCCTGAATCTCTTGTTTATCGTTATATAATCTATTTGGTTCTTCGTGTCGCCTCCTGGACTTCTCCATGTCCATAAACGTCGTGGGAGTTCTTGGAACCAGGTGTTAGTATTTTTAGTAATGACCTGGTCATTGGCTGAGCACCATTGGATCCATTTTTCTCCTCTTTCGTTGCGCTCTCCTAGTCCGAAGTTGCCGTTCGTGTCTCTTTCTCTATCTTTAACTACCTTTGCATTTAAGTCCCTCATTATTATCCTAACTTCTTGGCTTTTGCACTGAGCCTTAGCACTGTCCAGTATTGAATAGAAAGATCATACAGAAATCATGGCCAAAGGCGGACAAACCTTGGTCGACAGTCCATGTGGACTTCGTAGGACCCATCGACGGCTACTACTACTAAATAATGGGAGACAGTTTTAGTAAATGGCCTGAAGTTTTCAGGTATAAAAATCTAACAACAGAAAATATCATAAACTGTTTACACGAACTATTCGCTAGGTTCGGCGTTGTAGATTGTTTAGTTACGGATAATTGTACGCAATTTACTTCAAGTGATTTCCAAGGATTTTGCGAGACGTACCAAATAAAACACATAAAAACAGCACCTTACCTACTCACGGTCGAATAGTTTAGCCGAAAGATTCGTGGATACTCTAAAGAGAGCACTAAAAAAAGCTGGAGATAGATCAACGGAAAGAGCGTTACAACAATTTCTACAAATTTAACGAATTACACCGAACAGAAACACACCTTCGGGATTTTCACCTGTGAGGTGATGTCTGCGCGCAAGATACGACGTTCCTATCATGCAAAAATAAAACCCGGAATATATCTATAATTACGAAAAGATCGTTCCAACTCGGTAAGCGAGGGTACTTCAGAATGTTTAAAATAATATGGCGTATTGGGTCCCGGGAACAATTGTAAACAGAATAAGAAACGTGATGTACACTATAAACGAAGAAAAAAATACGCATACAAAAAAGAAAATACAAAAAAGAAGAAGTGAAGAGCCAAGCCCTTAGAAAGTGAGCACACTATGGAAGAAATTTTCGAAGCATTTGACATTCAAAAACCTTAAATTAATACAGAAATCAGAAGAACTGTCAGAAAACGAAAGTTTACGGAGCCATTAATAATAGATTCCAAACGAAAAAAGACTAACTCCTTCCAAAAAAAGACGGTAGTGACGGGGGTTTTGTGGGATCGCCCCTTTTTGTATACAAAAATGGACTCTCCTGATGTGTACATATAATACTGTCTATACAGAGAATGGCATTTGTAGAGTTGTAGAGTTGGTCAGTAAGTCGGTGCATAGCTAGTTGGAGTTGTTTGTATATGGAATCATTATTCTTTCACTTCAAACTGTATATATTTATTTCTATTATTAGTATTCCTGAATTGACTAACACGTGTTCCGGTTTCTATATCTTGTTCAATATAACTTAAATTTTTTATCTCCATATCTGTTTTTGTTATTTATTATTTTGTGTGGTTTCTCACCCGGAATACACAAAAATAAGAAGGTCATCTGGCCCTTCCTTTCAAAAATTAAGAAAGCAAACCTACAAGGCAGCCGGTGGTTTGAATTCACTCTTTTCATTTTCCTAGACTGGTTGCCAACCAAACCTACAGGATCCATTCATTATCAGCGGCGACAATCTGTATAATAGAAGATACGAAGATGATACAGTGCAGATAGCAGACATAAAAAGAAAACTACAATACCTTCTAGAGAAGGTAACTGAAGAAAGCCGAAAAAAATAAACTACAAGAAAACTAAATGCATGTTCATTAGTAAAAAGAAGAGCCCAAAACACCAACTACAGGAGGGCAACACTAAAATCAAGCAGGTACAGAAATTTAAATTTCTGGGAAGTTTGCTAACAGAATACGGAAAGTGCGACACTGAGTTCCGAAGGCGAATCGGCATTCGCTAGAAGCAAAGAAGAGAGTACTAGATTGCTATGTGATGTCTGTATTTCAGTATGGCAGTGAATGCTAGACAGCAAAGATGAAAGAGAGTCTTGAAGTAACCGAAATGTGGTTTTACAGAAAGATGCTGCGGATGCCATTGACCGAACATGTCAGCAGCAATGAGGTTTTGAAGAGGATGGAAACGAGAAGGAAGCTAATACTTAACATTAAGAAAAGACAGCTGAAGTTCCTGGGATATATAATGAGGAAGGAGGGCTTAGCGAATCTGATACTCGTAGATCAGATCAGGGTCAAGAAAGACAGGGGAAAGCAGCGCTTAACATACTTGATGGGCTTCGGGAAGTGGATAGCAAAGCGGTGTTTGCGTGGGATAACAAGAGAAAACGTGCTAAAAACCACGAGAGATAGGGAGATGTGGAAGGCCATGATCGCCTATATCATTAAGAGACACGGCACATAGAAGAAGAAGTATTTACTGCTTGAATTAAGCATTAATATTTAAAGTATGAACTTTCTATTTCTCGATGAGTGAATTAAGATCATATCATTTTAAAATATATCACTATATTATTAGCTTTTATGTTGCATTCATGAAAATTATCATGAAAGCACTGATGGCTCGTAAGTTATGTTGTATCATGTTTCATGCGGTGACAGGTATTTGTCATTGTCTTTTAATGGCTTCTTCTAGGAGGCGACCGTTTTTATTAAATATTTAAGTCTTATTTTCTTCGAACTCAATATTTTTTTTGTTTGCTATCGATCATTCTTTTTCTTCTTCATATGCCATTTCATTTTTATGATGTAGGTGGTTAGGGCCTTCCACTTTCCCCTATCACTTGTTGATCTTAACACTTTTCCTCTTCGCATCTCTCCCATCTGGTTCGCCATCCATTTGCTCAAGCTCATCAAGTATGTATCATGTTGCTCTCCCGTCTCTCTTTTTCCCGCCATCCGTTCTGTGAGTATTAGATTCTCCAAGTCTTCATTCCTCATAAGATGACCCAGAAACTTCAGCTGTCTTTTCCTGATGTTAAGTATAAGTTTCCTTTTTGTTTCCATCCTTTCCAAAACGTTGTTCATAGGTTCAGTCCATGGTATCCTTAGTATCCTTCTGTTGAAACACATTTCTGTTGTTTCGAGTTTCTCCTTCATCTTTGAGGATATCGTTCAGCATATGCTGCCATATAAGAGGATAGATATCACACAACAGCTTAGTACACTTTTTTTGTCTCCAACGACATTTTCCTGTCTCTCAATACTCTGCTTAACTGCTGAAATGCGTCCTTGACGATACTAATACACCTTCAAATTTCAGTGTAGAACTTTCCATCCGCTGTCAGAATACTTCACAGTGTTTTAAAATTCTGCATTTGATTGATTTTAGTATCCCCGACCTGTATTTGGTATTTCGGGCTTCTACATATATTCATTGTATTTTCTTTCAATATTGTTACAAGGCCGAAGGGAAGTAGGAGAGGCTGGTCATCATGACTATCCTAAACCTAAATGATGTGAAATGGGACCCATTCATTCTTTACAATTTACACATTCACCAAAAAGACCCATTTCTAGTCCCCCTATTCTACGTTTACCAAAATACCACATACTGACATGGAAACCTACTAAAAACCGCACAATGTAAAAAATTATGGATATTTACAATTTTTTTTTTTTTACAATTTTTCTCATTTTTTCTTATAATATATAAAGATTATGTATGATGAAATGGGGTGGGAAAGATTATTGTAATAACAAAAATAAGAAACGGCCAAATATTAACGCTAAAAATATGTTAATAGGACCCGTCCATCCCCATAGAAAAATAAAAATCACCGCTATATTCTGCTAATAGAAAAAAAATCGAGACGTTTAATTACTGAAGGTAAGGGAAGGGGGAAAATAAGTAGTGAAGTAGGAAAAAAAGGCAAGATTAAATGGAGATTCAGCGTTGCAGATCTCAACCCTTTGCTTTTTGTTTTTAGTTTAAATGATCTTTTCTATTATTAGGAAGGAGTTTTTCAAACCGTTCTCTTATACAAAAAAATCGAATACCAGCTGAGATTCTCACTTATTTTTTAAAGAAATGTTCTTTTTCGTATGAATCCTGACAAGCAAAATACTTTGTTTTATAAGAAGAAAGATTAATTCAGATAACAACATCAAAACCGGCAGATGAGGTAAAAGAAATAAGAAACAAAACGTCAAGAATCATTATAAATTCAGTCACGAAGAAAGATAAAGATATTTTCATATAACTGTAGAATCTGTATTCTAAAAGAAAAAATGTTTCAAAAGTTACAGAAATGATTTACGCCATTTTCTTTTTTTTCCCTCACAACATATATTAGCAGGAAAAGAGGAAAACTTATTGTGGATCTTTTATGGTTACCAGTGAAATTATCAAGATAGTGAATGTAAGAAAATCCACATGACAAGGTTTCTTGGTGCCTTAATTATAGATGAGCAGATATAAGAATCGTTTATAAAGTAAATCAGTGAGATATTTTTTGTGTGGAAAATATGAAAAGAAAATCATGCACAGAGCAGAGATATACACGAGATTGCGCCGCATATGACATCAGATGCTTACGTGTTTAAAAACACCTAGAAATTCAGCTTGATAAGCACATGTAAATAGGAAGAGACACCAAACGACGTCCCTGGACACAAGTAATAAGAATCTCTTGTGTGTGCAAGACGTAATACAATGTATACTCATAAGAAATATGATGAGATCTACATTAATTTATCTTACTGTAAAATCTTCGAGACAAATGCAATTTTAAAACTATTCTCGTAAAGACAACGTTTAATCACTTTTAGAAAAATCGCTCTAAAAACAACTAGCATTCAAAAGTTTTTACAGCCTTTTCTTTTTATTTTATAAATAATTTCACCCAAGCAAACCACTGAAATGCAATAGGCTACTGAGATTAAAAGAAAATCAAAAAGACTTTACGAGAGAGAAAATATTAAAAGTCCAGGATGCAAGAAGGCGGAAGGTGACGAGGGATGCAGATGATATTCGTAATAGACCAAATAAATGTTTCGTTCCAGAATAGAAATTTCTGAGATCAGGTGCATAGCCCGGAAGTTCGGCTAATTTTGCTGTTGCCAAATGTTTTGCAGTTCTCTTTGTTTGGAATGACAATGCTGTTCTTGTTTCTTGAAATTATTCTTTTTGTGTCTGTCCTAAGCCAGATGAGGATTCTTTTGCACATAGCTACCTACCTATCTACCTACCTACCTGTATATATATATATTCCATTTGTAAACAAGTTATTACGCGACCTAGGTTTCTATCATGAGTGTTGTCTTCAGGCGATTTGCAATAACTGATTTTACCGTTTACCCTTTTTTTTTTAAACGCTCATCTAAGTATGTTTTGTTTTTAAAAGCTCACGTGGTAGGGGAATTTGAACGCCCAGTTTTTAAAATTACAAGGAATTATGGCGCTTTCATCCATAGTTGTATGAACATAAAAGGTATTTTTTAGTATGGTTACACTTAGTCATAATTTCCGTTATTTTATTCAATAGTTCGTTTTTGTTAGAAAATAGCATAATCTATAACTTTTCTTCTTTTTTTTTAGGTTGCGTAATAACTTGTTTACAAATGAAAGCTATTCAAAAGTACTACAATATAATTGTATTGAAAGCTTTTTAATACAAATGTGCACTGGTCTAATCTTAATATGACCAGAAACTGAGTAATCAATCAACCAATCAATCAATCAATCAATCAATCAATCAATCAATCAATCAATATATATATATATTATTTAAAAGTAATTTCTAGTGGATGCCCCAAAATGACGTTTAATTAATTCAAATTTGTTGGATTAATAAATAAAATTTAATTATTTCTTTATATATATATATATACACACAAACATATATATATATATATATATATATATATATATATATATATATATAAAGCATGTGAACTGATTGGCGGAGAAATGAGATCGTAATAAGCTCATGAACTCATTTTTTCACGAATGGTTACAGAAGACATTAGAGTTTGAATTGTTTCACTTAAATCCCAGTTATATATCTGTTGTTTATATCTTTTATATAAGTTTCTTTCTTCTAATGAGTTACCGATTATTTGCAGACATCTGGCAATATGACGAGGAAACACCTTTACCTGTACGATCCTGGTTACTATCTAGATGTTTGACTGCTTCAGTAGGTGTTGTTAGCTTGATGTGTGCGTGTTGTAATGGATAAAGACTTGTCCAGACCAAATTAAAAAATAAACAAAGTGGATCTCTCGAATTCGGGAAGATCAACAGCTAAACTATTTAAAGAGGCATAGCTGCTGTGCTCACTACTATAAATGGCTAGTCCTCAACTTGCTACGTTTCACTAAACATAATCTCAATAATATACTCTTTCCAGTAAGAGAAGTCTCTAAAATTATCAAAGGCCTCAACCCAAAAACAGCCACTGGCCCTGAGAAAATTCTAGTGGTGGTCTTTAAGAATACCAACCCAGTATTATGTCCCATCCTTGCAAAGTTATTTAACCGCTGCTTGAAAGAGGGATAATTTCCAAACCCGTGGAAGGTCGCAAGCATGTACCTGGTCTTCTAAAGCACGGACGATAGATCCTCTTTTTCTCAGAATAGACCCATTAATTTCCTCAGTATGATCAGTAGGATTCCTGAGGCTTTATTTAACAAGAAGGCCGTCGAGCATTTAGATAGGAACAACCGCCTATGTAACTAAGAGTATGAGTTTCGATCAGCCCATTCCACTGCTGACTTCACATTACACAAAGAATTAGCGAAGCCATTGAAGAAACACACCGTAAAAACCACAATATTATATGTCTCGAAGACCTTTGACTAGGTGCGACACAAAAGGTTGCTACACAAACTCTCCAGCTATGGAATCACTGGAATGGTTTTCCTTATTAAAAAATCACTCCTACCTGGCAGATCCCTGAAGGTTGTTATTAACGACCATTTCTCCAAGGCACTGACGGTCAACGCAGGTAACCTTCAGGTTTCACTTCTGGAATCAACACTCTTTCTGATGTACATAAATAATCTACTTAAAAATATACTCAGAACATTTGTAAATATCTATGACGATGATACGTCAATATGCGGGCAAAACTCCAAAACTCAAGCCGATTAAAGATTAGCAGCTAACCACTTTTCCCTTCTAACATTAACTTATCAGTGGGAACGAATCGGGTGCTTGCATTCAATGCCTCTAAAATCAAACTGGTTACATTCCCTCATGGCCGATCAGACCCTGAATTACCACCAGTCATGATGAACGAATGTTCTTTCGAGAAGCCCTCGTGCATTGAGAAGATATTGGGCCTCAAACTTAAACCTGGCTTAAAGTGAACTCCTATATACAATTCATCGCCAAAGATTCAAGTAAATAATCGGTTCCTAGAACCGTTCTAGTAAGTACCTGACTCCTCTTGCTATACCCTAAATTTATAAGAGTCAGATCAGGCCAAAAAATGGATTACGAGTTTGTGTATATGCAGGTATGTTAAATAGAACAAGCAAAAATATTAAATTCACTTAACCAACAAATAAGTAAATTTCATATACTACTAAGAGTATTAGAATCTTGAATAAGTTCTTGCTGTTTTCAAACAGATGACTTTCCCAGATCTGCATGCCAGTAGTTTCAGATGGTGACGCATCTATAAGGAAGTACTATAAGCTTGCTTGAAGTTCAGTGTATGTTATTTTGCCAAAATGTAAACAACTTTGTTTTTCCTAGCGTTAAACATGTAGGACTTCGTGCCAAAGAAGGTGTATTTGGAGTGAACTTAACTGCACTACTTTATTCAAAAGAAATCTGTAGCTGACGCACGCATAATTCTTGTTGAGACTTACGGCGACCATGCTCTGTCGGAAACAACATGCAGAGATTGGTTTAGACGCTTCAAAACTAATGATTTTGATGTTCATGATAAAACACGCTGTATAACTAGATTACTCAGATCCAATCCTTCCTGACCCTTAACCAGTCCGCCCACATTGTTTGTTTAAACTCGGACCAGCCAAAGTAAAATTGCTTATCACCTGACTAGATAATTCCTGACACGCGAGGAGTTGAGTATATTATTAAAACCGGATTTACGCGATTTGCGATATGGAGTATAACCAGTAGAAAACTGCAACGCCACGGGAACTAGGAATAACACAACTTATAATCCGGGGAGTTGCTTTTTGTATATATTTATACATCGATTACATACACAGATATAATAAGCAAGTCAAAGCTGGTGGCACTTAGCAGTTGGCTGGTGTTTCAAAATTACATTCAGTAACAATGTCCTCTGAGTTGGGGTTTACTCAATTGTATTTTGCAGCACGTCAGTCTGATCGTAATATGCAAATTGTCTCATTCAAATCACTAGGTCCAACTTGCCTCTTCTAACAGCAGGCCCCCAACTAACTCTGAATCCTTCTAATCACGGGACACAAAACAAACTCTGAATTAATATAATTTTGTCTTCCATCCTGCTTTTATTAAACAAGTACAAAACCAGGTTAGTATAGGGTAGTCACGTGGGAATATTCCATTTTTCCTCATTGTATAACTCTTACAAGCTCGAATTGAAAACAATACCAGTTATCCATTTCGACTGGCCCTTCACTCTCTGTTATAACAAACGTTATCTGCGCGTAAGTGAATGCACGGAATTCAACTGGAATTCGAACTCGGCTCCCCGATTTGTCGTTCTGTCCCATTATTCACTGCACCACAACGTACATCCTAGTGATAATACATTGGTAGCAATGCACATCCTGTTGATAATACATTGGTAATAAACCGACGACGTGCAACTTTTGGCCCTCAATTTTTCTCGAATGCGTGTTTACCAAATGAACATAATACTTATATTATTAATTTATTCCAGCAAATTTGCTCAGTTTCTTGAAGGAGAGAAAATTCATACTGACATCTTAGGAGTGGAATATATGTCGTGGCCTAGAATTCTTTAGCCCAAATATATTTGTATATATTTTTTTGAAAAAGAAAAAAAACCCTGAAGCATACGGAAATGGAGAACATAAGTTTTCTACATGTTTTCTATTTGCTCGGATTGCTCACATTATACGTGAGCATTATACTACACAATACAAGAAGAAGCATTCTTTCACTGAAGAATATTCAATCACAAAAAGGCATATTTGATCGTGTTATTTCAAGCTTAACTCAGGAAACAGCGACCTATGTACGTGATATTTTATTACAAAGATCTCAAAGTAATCTGCGAGTTAAACTGAATGAGGAAATGATACTTCGATTCTCGATTTCTGAAAGAAGGAGGCGTTACAAACATTTTGAAAGACAAGGAATTTGCTGAAAAAAATCTCTGCACAAATAATATGACATTTTATTAGATAATAGTGACTTACACTATATCTTTATTAAAAGGTTTCCGAAAGAGGTACATTTAATTTGATAGCCATATGAAAAGAATAACTTGGGAATAAATTATCTAAAATAGTGAACAGATAAGTAGAGCTGCCGTATAGAACCACCTCAGGTCAAGTGAAAAACTGACTACTAAAAGTTTGCTCTACAAATCTAGGGTCTGAAGTTATCTATGCAACTTATCCTCAAGTAGGAGATGTTGGCGATGCTTGCGGAGTACCAAACATGGCCAAGCACATCACATTTGAAAGAACCAGAAGGTTGTACAAAAGGCAAAAGGGTTTCGTTTGCATTAATAATTGCAGATTTATTTAACGAGAAGAATAACATTTTGTTGATTTGAAATAACATTTATGTATCAAGTTTATGCATAAAGATTTTCTTTTAAATGCATATTTAAGGGTTCAGCTTTCTGAAAGTCAGAGAAAATGGTTTTTTGAAGAAAAGACAATTTAAGTTTCGCCGTGAGTGTGTGTAATTGTAGTAGGCAAACAATTTCGTCTTGAGTAAGAATGAAAATAGAAACAATGTCTTTGTTCCTCTTTATTTTTTGTTGCCAACAAGTAGATGAGGAAAGAGAAGAATCAACTTGTACGGTGTGAAATTGAGAGTGAGAAAATGCTGGGCGTCTAGACTTGGCGTTAGTCACACGACTTGTAGCTCTTTGTGATGTTCTTTTTTTTCTTTTTTGACCCTACATCAGGCAGAATGAGAAAGTAAGAGAGTAAAAAAAGGCCTGTCGCCTAGAAGAGACGTCCAGTTAATGACTTGTATCTCTTTGAAGAAAAAAGAAAAATTCCTTATTTATGTGTTTGTGGGAAATAGAATCAGATCAAATCTTATAGTGTTTCCCTAACTCGTGAATATACAAAAAAGAAAAAAAATAAGGTAATATTTTTGTTTTCAAAGACATCAAAACATGGTAAAATTTAATGAACCAACTGTCTTATGAAAAAAGTTTTTTATTAGTGAATGTAGAAATGAATATGTTTTTTTTTGGCTCATGAAGGGGTATAGGTCCGATTTTCTGTCAATTTAATTTTATAAAATCCGACACCCATAATGCGCACTTCTTACTTTTTACACCATATTAGTTAAATAATACTATAAAAAGCGCACCTACTAATAAAATGCTTTCCTTGCAGAAAGTGGTGATATTTATTGGAATAAACAAGCAATTCGGTAAGCAGTGTTCAAAATGCATTTCTCCCTGCAAATATACGTCCCAGGGAAAGTAATAAGCTATCAGTTTTGTTGATGATACATGTTAGAGTGAAACCAATTCAGCTTTTTCACAGTAAGTCTACAGTGGGATATTTGGTGTGTAGTGAAGCTCAAATCACTTTAAATCCAGCTTAAACAGAATTATTTTCAGTTATATCTTTGTTATTCCGAATTACAAAACGATTGGATTTGTCGCTCTTTTAGAAGTACTGCCAGGATTCGTCATTATCGGTTACAATCATGACAATATAAGATACGCAGATCACACAGTGTATGCTACACGGAAATAAAATTGCAATACCTCCTGCAGAAAGTAACAAAACATAAAGCGAGAAGAAAGAACTAAATATAAAATCCAAGAAAACGGAATGCATGTTCATCAGCACAAAGAAGGCCCAAACATGATATCTACAGATCGGAGATATTAAAATCAAGCAGGTACAGAAATTTAAATACCTCGGAAGTGTTCTGACAGAGGACGGAAAATGCGACACTGAGATCGAAATGCATTATGACATGGCTAAGGATGCATTCCAGAAAATGAATTGAGAGACAGCAAATTTCGGAAGAAATTTTTTTGCACATAAGAATAGACTCGCCGATTTGTACATATAATCCTACCTTTACAGAGAGCAACAGTGGTAGTGTTTTGTGTAGTGGTCGTCAAGGCGTTTTCTCGCTGCGACGGCGTTTCTCGCTATCGGCTCTCTGCCTTCGGCGGGGGGGGGGCGCTCTCTGCTCGGAAGCAGAAAGCACTAACCCAGTCGTGGTTCCGCCGAAGGGTAGAAGCACGACTGGGCATAAATAGACAGGTATTTTTTGGCCGGGCCATATAACCCGGAAATTCCCACTTATAACCTGACCATGTGTCACATGTTGCCCTTAGTGGGAGGGACAGCTAAATATAGTAGTAGTGTTGTGTAGTTGTACCACCGCTGCTTGGTCAATAAGGATATAGACTCATTACCCGGACATATTTCTTCACTACAAGATTGTACATATTGATCCCTACTAACAGTATTCGTAGAATTCTTGAATTCACTAAACCCTGTTCCAGTTTGCATATTTTTGTTCAATAGAACTTACATTTTCTATCTTTATATCTGTTTATATTATTTATTATTTGTGTGGGTTCTCAACAAGAATCCACAACAAATTGGCGACGAAAGATTTCGAACAATTTCACGCGAAAAAAATACATTTTTCACATCAGTCGTCAAAAACAAATTGGCGACAAAAGAGCACGAACTCACGTATAACCCCAAAGGAACAACAAATTAGCGTCGAGTATCTGGAAACTCACATACAGAGGAATCGATAACAAAAATTGGTGAAGTAGATTCGTACGCAAGTCGCACAACAAATTTGTGACGAACTTTCCCTGAATAACTTTAACAAAGTTTGCTACGAAGATTCGAACAACAAGTCGACCACAAACAATTTGGCGACACTATCACAGAGAAATAGAACAAAAACGGTCAAAATGAATTGCTAGAAAGTAATAGCTAAAAACTCAAACCCCTCACGGAATCAAAACAGCAAATCATTGAGGACTTTCAGAAAGGAATACTGGAAATCATTAAGAGGAGTGAAGAAAGACAATATAAACTAGCAAATAAAGAAAGATAAATGGAAATACAAAAGGGAAATGATGAAAAACAAATAGAAAAACAAAAGGCAAATAAAGAAAACAATCACAATTACAAGAACTATTATTAAAAATAACAAGTACAGCACTAGAAAAGAACACGGAAAAGGAGGAGACGTTTTCGCAAAATGCTGAATGAAACACTATGAAACTTTTAAATACTCAATCGAGGAAGACAAACATTTTGGAAGAATACTACAGGCAATATGAAAATATTTTTAATATCGACTGCCAGCACTGGAGTGAAAAGAAAGATTAAGGCTTTTGCTCAGAAAATGAGGTACGGACGAACACACTAAATTTGTAGATTATATTCTACCAAAAAAGACGAAGGATTTAACGTTCGACGAGGCAGTGAAAGGCATTACTGAGGTATTTAGACCCAAAACTTCTTTGTTCTATAAAAGGTGGAAATGCCCTAATCTCAGAAAAGACGAAAACAAGGACTCTTCTACATTTGTAGCTACCGTCAACAAACACTGTGACGATTTTAAATTGTCGGAGCTAACTCCAGACAATTTCAAATGTCTCATATATGTCCAAGGACTAGTTGCTGCTAAAAACAGCAAAATGAGAAAACGAATGCTGACGAAACTTCAAAGCGAGCCAGGTTTAACACTACAAAAACTGTCAGAAAATTGCCAGAAATGCCTCAGTGTAAAGAAAGATGGCAAGAACATGGAAAAGTCAGGGGTCGCGCACATTCGAAAGGTAAAAAGAAATATAAGTTTTGTTCCCTCCCCAAATGGAAAACAAGACGGTCGAATGGTTTAGCAGAAAGATTCGTGGATACTCTAAAAAGGGCGTTAAAAAAAGCTGGAGATACACCATCAGAAAAAGCGTTACAGCAATTTCTACAAGTATACCGAATTACACCAAACCAAAACATGCCATCAGGACTTTCACTTGCTGAGGTGATGTTTGCGCGCAAGATTCGATCGTTCTTCGATAAATTGCTACCAGGCAAAAACGAAATCCGGAATACATATGTTATTATGAAAAGATCGTTCAAACCCGGTGAGCGAGTGTACTTCAGAATATTTGAAAATAAAATGGCGTATTGGGAAACGTTATGTACACTATATCAGGAGAAAAATTTATGCATAGAAGGCACGTTAATCAAATTGAAAAAAGAAGAAGAAATTTTCGATGTCTTCGACATACAGAACCATGAAACTATTTTAGAAATCAGAAGAACCAACAGAAAATGAACGTTCACGGTGCCATTAATGATAGATCCTAAGCGAAAAAAATATTAACCCTTCCTAAAAAGAAACTAGGGAGAGGGGTGTTGAGATCATTCCTTTTTTGCACATAAGAATGAACTCGCCGATATGTACATATAATTCTGCCTGTACAGAGAGCAACAGTGGTAGTGTTGTGTAGTTGTACCGCCGCTGCTTGGTCAATAAGGATATAGACATATTTCTTCACTACAAGATTGTACATATTGATTCCTACTAACAAAGCCAGTAGAGTTCATTATGGAAAAATAGCGTTTGTGTTCTTGTTAAAAGAAGCAATAACTTCAGGCTTATTTTTTTACATAATCACAGAATCCTCTAGAAATATGAGTATATGCTAACGCACGAACTATTAAAGGTATTACATATTATAGTTTTTATAAACGCATAATATTTTTTGTCGTGTGCGTTAGTTGATTGGGAATCAATTTTTCCACCTTGCATGAACGCAAATTGGCAGAGGCAAGAAATAATCAAAGATGGTTGAAAGACGTTCTTAAAATCAGAAATCCAATTAACTACCTTAATGCGTTCAGACAGTTTATATTCTTGCAAACACACAAGGGAATGTATTCATTTAGTTTCCTATTCCTACTAATTAACGGATTTACCTTTTACTTGTTTGACAAAACAGATATCCGGATCAATCAGCCATTAAATTGATACAGACTTCCAGAAAATGATATAAAAATAATGAGCAGAGAAATATTGTAAAGGAAAGGTAAGTGGGACAAATGGTTTCCAGGAAAGAGAAACACTTATCAAGAGTCTATGATAGACTGATACACTAGTTCTAAGAAAGGATGCGCTTCGATATTTGTATATAATAATAGGTTTTATATAGTTAGTTAAAAGATTATATTAACATATTTATATAATAACACATTTGTGCAAATAGATATGATGTGATGTTGACCTAAAGATAAAAAATAGTTAATTCAAGAAATATTTTAAAGCAAAAATGTTTGCAGAAATATTAACAGTTTCCATAATGTATTGACACATCAGATTACTTTGGTGTTATTTCCGGTAAATATATTAGGAGAATAAATGACGTAATTTTCGGAAAATACATTGGACAGAATAAATGAGTTAATCTCCGGCATATATATGAGAGATAGAGTATGCCGTAGTTTTCGGGAAATATATTAGACAGAATAAACACTGAAAAAGTCAAATATGTTAAAACTACTCAATCTCAGAGTTTATTTAGAAAAATTATTTTTTAAGTGCTACGATGTCTTGTTTTGAATCACTTTCTCATCATTGAATTTCTTCGTATATCTTTTGTTCGAACTTTTATCTTTTTTACTATTTCTTTTTCGTTGCATTTTCTTATACATTTTTTCTTATTCATTCTTCGGCTGTCTCTTCTTATCTAAATGGTCTGTATTACTTCCTGCTATACGAATTTACGATTATTTTTCTCATCGGCTTTAATTATGTGCTTCTTAATCCGAGTAACCTTCGGGAAATTTCACACTCAACTGCGTGGGTAGATTGTTTTCTTTCAGCTCGCTCTTATCAAATGGTTTATCTTCTTATTTGCTACAACTCATTCATGATTTTTGCCGTGTTACAAAAAAAATTACACCTTAAAAATGAGTCTAAATTTCCATTATGGATTGAAAAAAATTAAGAAAACCAGGGAACCAGTTTGTTATTTTTTTATAATGCAATAGTTGAGTTGTTGCAACTCTTCAAAATATTAACAATGTAGGAGATTAACAACTTTTCAGACTCTTCTTCTGGTTTGAAATTGAATTAATTCTCACCTTATTGCCATTTGAATTAGAACTAAAACTCACCTTACAAATTACCATACACGTAAGTAGTAGTTGTGTTACATAAATCTAACGGGTACTTTTATTTTATTTTATAAATAAAATCAGTTAAGCGCAAATAAAAGGGAATGGGTTAAATCAGGCTAAAGCCGTCATCGCTTCTTTTCAGTTACTTTCATTTTCTACCAATGAAGCAAAACGCTTTGTCTATAAATATTTTATCAATTCCACTTTTGACTCATCAGGAATCCTTTTGTTTGACTTTCTACGTAGAACTAGCTTTCTACTGAATGATATTAATATAATTCTGTTCATGGTTTCATATATCATTTTTTAAACTTGATTTCTACAAACCATGTAGAATTGATGGTATCCCAGTTATTGTCCTTAAAACTGTACATCTGAACTCCCTAACAGAATCTTTGTTGCGTTTTCCTTGGAAATCCGCTTCTGGATTTTCAGTTATTAAGAACTGGAAAAAGTCTGATGCATCAAACTATCGACCTATTAGTCTTCTACCTCTCCTTGGCAAAGTACTGAAGGCTCTATTCAACTTCAAATTTGTTAAGAATTTCACTTCACGTAGTCTTCTTTCAGACTAACAGTATGGATTTCGTTTCACTTGGTCAACCACTGATGTGTTGACGATTATTGATGAAAGAATATACAAAAATGACAAAGCTCATCCTATTGCTTTAGATATATCCAAGGCGTTTGACAGGGTTTGACATGTTGGTCTTCAAAAATTAAAGGTTATCATGTTTCTGGCTGTTTTTTTAGTTTGATTCAATCTTCAAACTGCATAATGAAAATTATCTTGAACAGCTACTCTAGAATGTTTTTCATTATTGTGGGTGTCGCTCAGGGCCCTCTTCCTAGACCCACTCTGTTCTTTACATTCATCAACGACCTTCCGAATGTCATAATTTCCTGAATTGCTATCTATGCGAATGATAAAACTATTTACTCTTGTCTTAATCGTAAGTGTGATAGGTTCGATAAAATAAAATTGGCAGCTTATCTCGAAAATAACCTACAGTCAGTTGTTAAATGGCGTAAGAAATGTCTTTGTTAATTTTAATGTCACTAAAACGAACCTAATATCTACTAATAATCATGAAGAACCTGTTGTGTTTTAAATGAGCATGGCTGATTATAACTTCTCTGATAGCAACTCACTGCGCCTTCTTAGTCTCGCGGTATTTCTTCTTAGTCTCGCGGTATTTCTTCTTAGTCTCGCGGTATTTCCTGACATAAAGTAAAGTGATTATATTAAGTCAAATGCTATCATTGCTGCTAGGAAATTTGTTTTACTTTAAACAATTTTTATCACAATAATCTTATATTGCTCCTTTATAAATCTACTATTCGTCCGTCTATCGAATATTATTTCTGCATCTGGTCTGGTGCTTCTGATATATATCTGGCACAATTTTCTTTTTTTTTTTTGGCTCCCTGTTTCTTGTCAACTACGCTATGCAGTGCTAATCATTAAATTCCATCTTTTTGAATCCTGTTCTTTAAAAAAAAAAATTGTCCTCTCTGTTTCTCTGGATGTGTGTTATGGTGAAACACACCTATTCTATAGTAAATAGACTCTCTCACCTAATTTAAGTAGGAGTAGTAAGAGGGACGGAGGTCAGTCGATGTTAGACGATAGAAGTCGACAGTTAGTCGAATACGAAAGTAGTCAGCGACCTGGCAAGATTACACTACGTAATACATATTGTGTACAGAAGATTCTACAGGTATACAAAATTATCCCAAATAACGGAACACCAGCCTCACAATCACCAGGTAAGGTGATGTTCGCACGTCGGGTAAGATGTCTTCGGCAAATTACTCTCAAAAAAGACAAGGCCAGGTAGAGAAAAGATTATTCAAGTAAAAAATAAAATCCTAGTGAAAATGTATACTTTAAGGTTTACAAACAGAATAAATCGTTCTGGGAGATTGGAAAAATAAAAAAGCGGATTGGCAATATGTTGTACTAAAATGATGAAATGCGAAAAATTCACGTGCAAACGGCACATTAAACACATCAGACGACGCTCTTCAGCGGTCCGACGGAAGAAACGCCTATGGAGGTGATTTTCGATACGTTTGATCTACCAACGTCAGCAACGATTTTACCTGAGGTACGCAGATCCAGGAGGAAAGGAAAGGCAAATAATCATTTAAAAGTGGATTCAAACGTAGGAGATACGCTACGATGTTGCTAAAAATATTAAGTGTTTTTTTTTCTTTTCTTCATATTTCCTGTAAAAAATTTAAAAAAAAATAGAAAACTGTTTTAAAGTTTTAAGAGGAGGGTGTTATAGTGAAACATACCTATTCTATAGGGAGTAGACTCTCTCACCTAATTTAAGTAGGAGTAGTAAGAGGAACGGAGGTCACTCGATGTTAGACGATATTGTCAGAGACCAGGCAAGATTACACTGCGTAATACATATTATATCAAGTTCCTAACGTTTTGTACGTCAAACCTATTGAGACCGACTTTAGCACAAATACTAGCGAAAATAACTCCATAACAATATGCCTTGTGTTGCAGTGGATATCGGCTCGAAAAGAGAAATTGGAGAGCCGAATTCGAATTCATTGCATTCATTTATGCACAAATTTCTTTGGGAAAGGTATTAATCCGTATCATCTCCCTCCATCTATGGGTTAAAAAGCAGAACAGATTGGGTTCTATAGCCTTATTTTGCAACCAGTCTACCGCAGAAAGTATCGAGAACATATTATGGGAAATATTCTACTCAGTGAGTCATGTTTCTTTCAAAAGATGATCCCCCTAGCGTGTATCACGTATGGTGATTAAATAACGGAGTATTTCTTTCACTCTCAGTGTTCTCTTTACACTTGTGGCATTATTGAATTACTTGGGGTGAAATGATAAAAATACATTTTATTCATAAAACAAAATTCTATGAATCATGTATTTATACTACATAAGTTTTAATATGTATAAAAACAAGCAAATTCTTTCAGAATGCACTCTTTATATAACAAATTAAAAGAATATATATTTTACTAATTTATTCAATGTAAGTCTTGTATCTGATGCTGATTCGCTGGTGTTCCAATACCTGGCTTCAAAATTGTCAAAAACAAATCAATATAACCTGTCTTTATAGTTACATGATCTTGCCCGTAAGTGAGACACATGACGACAGTCTGATGTGTGATGAAGTAATAATGCACATCTTTGCTTTCTTCCCTATTAGTACATATTTTATCGGTATTATTACTTTTCTATATATTATTTTTCTGATATTTGAATCTGCTTTGATTTATTTCTTCATATTGTAATTCAACGCAGCTAATTTGAAAGGAAGGTCTCTATTTTAAGCATTAACTTCAAAAGAAAACGTAATCCGAGCTGGAATATTAATCTCTATTAGGTTACAGAAGTAGCCTTGCATATGTTTGTGCAAATATCCTGTATACATAATAAGTAAGGGCACCACCATACGGTTCGTTGCTAATAAACATCAGATATAGTAAGTATTTTAACACACGATATCCTATATTAATCCTGAACAGCTTGAGTTTTACAAGTAATCCAGTAGCAGATCTTTATTAGTAATAGAATCACAATTTATAAATTGTAAATTTGGGTTTTCAAATATATGTGGGATCCTTGAAATTGGTTTGGTACCTCATGCCTTATTCCATCTCTTTTGTTTTTTATTTCATTTTAGTTTTTTCGTCTTTATATTTTTGCCGTTTACCCAATTGTTTTATCGCCAACATCTATTGGAGGATCGCGTAATTTATGCAAAATAACTGAGGTAAATATTTTTTTATATCTACAATGAAATCTCCGCATCCGTCTTATATTATGAGAGGACCGACAGTAACACAATCAATTTAACTTTCCAGTGAAATATTATATTCCCTGTAATGACGCCTTCTTTAAGAATTGATTCATCTTCATGTGCTTTTCTCTCTAAGATGTTTATCATCAAGATAGAGGCATACGTTAGTAGAATTGTGTCCTAATCTCTCAACATAATGTCGTTGTTTGAAGAATAAATTGTTTTACTTTCAATTTTGTCACTAGTTTTCTTTTCACATACCTAGCTAATTCATTACTTCGTCTCGATGAATTTCTAAAAAGATTTGTCAGGTGCATTTTGGTTCATTTGAATAACAGCTTCACCGATATTATCTGGCTTTCCAAATTATCTTTGAAATCTCGTAAGATATCATTTTTCGATTTGTGCATCCAAAATATCCCACTTTTCTTGTTTAAAAAATATCTTCTTTTTAAGAAGACTTCCTTTTCTTTATGTGTCGTGTACTTTCAGGACGTATTATTAATAAAATTGATTTTGATGTCATATAATAATAAAAGCAACTTTATAAAAGTAGTTTTTACGGAAAGTGTTTTTATGAAAGTTATAGCCGTGACATAATTATTGAAAAAGGTATTTTTATTGTTGTATAGTAATAAAAGCAACTTTATAAAAGTAGTATTTACAGACGTGAACAACTGAAGACAGAACTGAGAAACTGAGTTATAACAGAGTTTGTACCCATTTGAAAATATTTAGATGAAAATGACAAAAATTACGAACTTCTTGTTTTTTCCATGCAATAAACTTAACTTCTTAATATATACAGAAGTCCCCAAATAGAATTTAAAAGAAAAACAAATCCCGTATGAAAAATAACTTACTTTCGATTTCTATCTTTCTATGTACACCAAGTCATTCTCAGTAACCCATTGTCTTTTCCAGTTTGCTTTTAAATACATCTCTTTTCCTTTACATCTCAATCCTTTAGTTATGTTCATCTTTTTTTATCTTTCATTTCGTTTCAACCTTTACATTTCTTTATTTTAATTGTTATTTACATATCAATTATTCTTGCCACTCTTATTCTTTTTTATTATTTGTGCTCACATAGTTCTTTTTACATGACTGGTTAATAAAGAACAATAATTATAAATATAACGAAGTAGCTCAAAAGTAGAAAAATAAATGGTAATTTTTTAAATGAAAAATCTTCCTTAAAGCTTTTATTTTAGTCTTAATTTCAAGCTAATAGACTAAATCTACTATTTCTAATGGGCAAAAAAATTTGTTTTATTTCAAAACGAATTTAAATACTTGACAAATATAACAAGGGCAATTTTTATATAAAGTTTTAATAATCCAGTAATCTTGAAAATATATGAAAATATTTGAAGTAGTGTAAAGTTTTATTTATTTAGGTATTATCGCTTAAATTTATTATAGTTTAGTCAGTCAGTTAAGTGGGCGATCATGTCTCGAAAAAGACATGACTGACTGGGCAGAAGGGTTTTCATTCATGACTAATAAATAATCATTTTCCTTAATCATAGTATCACATAATAAGAGTTAATGTAGAATTTAAAAAGAGTTGAAACTTTATAAATATTTCTAATTAATGTAGTTTAAAAATGAAATCAAATCTTGTAAAATTCATCAGTTATCAAATGTTTGTTCTTAAGACAACAGTCTCTATAATATATTTTATTCCTAAAAGCAATTAAAAATGTTTCTAATTCAATAGTGTCTTAGTTTTGTTGCATTTTTATTTGCATGTGCAGATTTTCTATAACTGGGTGTCATGTTTTATAAAAGAATGTTGCTTGAAATTCTTCAAAAATTATTCTAAACAAAAATGAATTTCACAAAATTTCATAAAATTAAATAAGTTGGAGTGTTAATAGATATAAAAAAGATTTTCTTAAAAGAATCATTCCTCAATTTAATTTAAATCCAGCATGAATAAGTATTGAAAGTTTTCTTGAAATTCAACACTAATTAGTAAAAAAAAATAAAATAAAAAAAGAATAACGATATTATTGAAGGAACTCAAATAGATTAAAAATATAAGTTAATAATAAAAAAGAACTAGGTTACTTCTTATTATATAATCTTTGTTTTTATTAAGTTTGGTTTCATTTATGTTCATATTTTACGTATTCTTTGGAGATTTTGATATCTCTTAAAATGAAGATTCAGCATTACTTTTGATTTTTACGTTATTTTATCGACAATTAATACATCACATTCTGTTTATCTGTTAAAATGTGATGTCAGTGTTATTTTCATTTTGGCGTCATTTAGACGCTAATTTATATGTTAAATTAAGATATGAGTGTTATTTTAATTTTGCGTTAACAATTTATCTATTGCACCTCGTACATATTTCAAAATGAGATGTCAGAGTTATTTTTGTGTCATTCATCGAAACAAAGATAACTTTTAAAATGAGATATCTGCGTTATTTTCACTTTATTTTTATCTATCGCACGTTGTATATCTTTTAAAATGAGATATCTGTGTTTTTTATTCTTGCGTTATTTCGGCGACTCTGTCTCAATTACACCCTATGTATCTTTAAAAATGAGACGTCCGTGAAATTTAACTTTTTGCGTTATTTAGACGACAAGTCAACAGTTGCACACTGCTTATATTTTATAATTATATCTAACTGTTTTTTTTTGTTTTTTTTTATTATTGCGTTATTTGGACGACAATTTCTCAATGCCACCCTGGATGTTTTAAAACGAGATGTCAGTGATATTTTAATTTTTGCTTCATTTAAACAACATTTATTCATCGCGCCCTGTATATCGTTTTTTATAAACATTTAATCCCAAGCAAAGCAGAAATGTCACTTGTGTGCAAGGGTTTACAGTGAAAGAATAAAAACGGTACAAGAGATGTCAAAGAAATGATTAGAGATGGAAGAGAATCTAGAAGATAAAAGATGGCAACTGACGTCACATTTAAACTTTTGGACATTGTAGCTATCAGGGAAGCAAGCAAATGGAAGTGAGTTCTACAAATAGCAAAATCTGAGAAAAGAAACTGTTAGTGTAGAAGAGGCAGTTACATTTAAATATTTCTGCGGTAAATACGCGTGGCCTTGATGCTAAACTTGTAGCCCAAGTTGGTGTTCCAATGAAAAAAGCTCGACAGAACAGCTGCCGTGAAAATACTTGTAGAAAATAGAGAGGAAAGCCACATTAAGTTGGTGAAAAAGTGACTTAAAGCGGTCTGCCAAGACATGGTCAATTATATTGCAGAACCTCCCTTTAGATTTTGTCGATGAATAGCAGGATCACTTTTCATTCAATGCATGAACGAACAGTAGATTTATAAATGTAATAAATGTAAAATTGATTTTGACAAAGAAAACTTTCTTTCCTGACTCAGTGAACCAACTTTTCTAGCAGTAGATGCAGCTATTGAGTCAATGTATTCATTCTATTTGAGGGTTTTGAGAGAGTGAGGCCAAGGAGATCTAGTGTGTTGTTCTCTAGGAGACTAGCGTCATCCAGTCTAATGGTCGACAGGAATGTTTCTCTATGGTAGGTTAAAGAAGAACAGTTTCGTTTTGGAGATATTAAAATTTTCTAGCCATTTCCTGCTTCATTTAATCACAGATTGAGGGGCTATTTGAAGTACTGTAGCCAGGTTTACTTTGTTAGCCTTGGTTGACATTTTACAGAGATGGACGTAAATGGTTGTGTCATTTACATAGATGTGAACTTAGGAATTGATTACATCAGGAAGCCCATTTATGAAGATCGTAAAAGGTGTAGTACTTAGGATAGAGATTTGAGTGAAGTCTGCGTTTATAGAAAAGGATCTGGGAGCTTACCAATTTAAAATAACCTTTATTTCATGATTTGATAGGAATGATTGGATTAAATCAAACAATCATCCAGAAACACAGTAGCTCTAGAGCTTGCACAGAATGCCAGCATACCGAACCCTGTCATGCTTTCGAGATACCAAGAGCAGCAACTCTAGCTTCCCGATTCGTATCAAAAGCCTGGTATTCAGTAATGGTCGTTAGCAAAAATAAAAACTACAGAGGAGGCCTTCAAACAAACAAGAAAGTGAGGAAGAAGTGAGGCAATGGTTTGGAGAGTTTGGAGAGTTTGAAGAGGCATAGTAACAGCTCAGGGGCACATTTTTTTATGACGATGGCTGGAATTCCATCACCTACGCTTGCCTTATGGGAGTCAAGCTTAGAAATTATGTGAGAGACCAGAATTGGCTGAGGGTACTCCAGACGAGTCAAGTGTGGAATTGGATTGTAAGTTCCGAGTAATGCGCTCGATTTTGTCTGATGTGGATGCAAGGACTTCAAATTTATTGTTTTCTATTGTTGAGCACACTCTTGCAGATCAGACAGTAATCGTTGAAATTAAACTTGCAAAATGCTGTACGTTGCTTCATGTTATCGGCAAACAATGATTTAGCACCATCTAGGACTCACATTTAGTATGAGCAGAGACAAAGTGGAGCCTATTGTAATCAGACGCGTCGCTCATGTAAAGCCAGAAGAAGTGATTCATGTAAACGTGAAAAAAATGAAGATTTTGAAATTTCAATATCAGAATGTACTTCTGAATAAACGCAAAGATTTCATTAGTATGTGTCGTCACCGTAACAAATTTAAATTTCAATAATTATTTCCTTCTTCCATTTATTCGCAATACAATTTGTCCATTACATAAACTAGATTTTAAAATTTGGTGAATTAGTAACATTTTCCTCCTACCTACCACTATTAACCCAATGATGACGCCGCATGCCTCCCACTCACAAGAGAAAAATTGCTACTAAGATTCCTATGGCTTAATACTATAGCAAACAACATTCCTCACCCCAGCCTTTGATTAAACGGGGTTGACAATGCATGTTTTGAACTGACATTTTGAAATAAATATTCCCCCTTTAAATATTATCTAAATTTATATATATATATATATATATATATATATATATATATAAGCTTGCCATTGAACAGCTAAAATGTTGGAACATTTAATAACTTGTTCGTTTTCATTCTTTTCTATTTATTTTTTATTATGCAGATTATAGACCATATCTTGGAGTTTAAAATAGTTTCGTATAATATCCAGCAACGAGTATATGTTTTCTATATCAGCGAAAGGTCAATTGTTCAAGCTCAGGGAACATACCGATAGTTTAATGTCCGCGTATCTCCTAGCGATGACTGACGCAGCGGTGGAAACTGTACGGCAGAGTGTTCTTAAGGATCCATCTGTTTCTACCCGTCATCGGGTAACCAGCCATAGCCAGAACATCGCTTAAGATGCTTCTAAAACTGGATTTAAAAATATTTCCAAACAATATTCAAATAATCCAAAAAACCCCAAGATACTCAGTAGCGCTTTCATTTATCAGCATGTATATATGATAAAAATATACTTTTATGGTATGCTGTATTTATTGGTGATGCGCATTGTGTTGCAGTAGATATCGACTAGGAACGACAAATCGGGGAGCTGAGTTCGAATTCGACTTGAATTCCTTGCGTTCACCTACGCACAAATAGCCTTAGGAAAGGTCTTAAACCGTCCCATCCCTCCATTTATGGGTTAAATAATAAGACAGATTGGGTTCTATAGCATTGGCTGGCAACCAGTCTACCGCTTTAAGCAATGACAACCAACTGCGGGATAACCAACTGATCGCCCAAAGTATGTATCACATATGGCACTTAACTGACTGTATTTGTTGATAAAATAGCAAGGAATGTGTGTGTAAATATAAGAGTGAACACTAAAAACTGCTTTCAAGAATTAACCAGACTCTGGCCACTTGGTGTTGACCTCTGTGTCCATTAATGTGTAATACTAATAACAACAGACATTAAAACAAGAGGGAAGCATAACAATAAGTCAGCTAAAATAATTACATTACCATATATCGTTAATATGTATATACAAAATCCAATTAAAAAAATCTTTGGAACAGTTTGTTTTTTGTTATTTTTTGTGGCGGGTTGGTTGTGGAGGTGCTCACCGTATTGTGTATTTCGAAATAACATCTTTAGGGTAATGTAAAACTTTTTGTTCTACCTCTTTTTGTATTTTTCCTCTTAATTTAATGTCTGTTTTTATCGTTTTTATTAATTTTCACGCCCCTGCTAGAACACACACACACACACACACACACACACACACACACACACACACACACACACAAATATATATATATATATATATATATATAGATAGATACCTGTGTGTTTAGAGAGAAATGATTATGCTATATGCAAGATCTGTAAGAGTGCCAAGTTTATTGTTTTTATTAATGAAACACAATGGAAAGATACATTAATATTTTAAAGGATTGACGCTAAGTGAGACCAACCAAATCAATACTCGAGGATAAACTTCGAACATATGATAAATAAAGAACACTGTTTAAGTATCAAGCTACACACGCAATATTTAATGGTTGGCATTGGCAGAAGTGACAATTTAATGGTACATATGCACGTACATAACAACATAATAACATTGAAGTGATCTCCAGAAGTGTATATTGCCGTTAGCTGGAGCAAAAAACGAAAACAGCAAACGTACTGGCATTGTGTTAATAAAATATTATTGGCATATCACAGTAACTATAAGGGGTGATTAAAAAGTAATGCTCCATTATAAAATACTTATGATTTATTTATTAACTATAATTTTGACAAGAAATGTATATGAGTGGAAAGCGTTTAGCAAGAGAATTTATTTAAAATTCGATATGGGAACCACATTTTGTTATCGGATTCTGGAGCCGCCCAAGAAACGCGGGAAATGATTTCACCAGGAACGCTTGTGCTATGGAAGACATAACTTCTTGTATTCACCCTTCAACCTCAAAGTTTTGGTTTGATATAGTAGTTTCTCCCCTTTAACTAACACAAAAATGTCAGTGGGTATTAATTTGAATTCTTGGCTGGCCACTGATATATAAAATAGGAAGATACTTGTCAATCATTCTGTAGAAAAGATTTTATGTCCTGAGTAATAAATAACTTTTTAAAATATGTTATCCCTTCAAAATGTAGATGTTCATGACTCTCTACAGTTTCTTTATCTTTATTATCTGTAAATTGCACCCATTGGAAAAGTTAATGGGGTGGTTCCTGTTGCTTTTTCCATTATTTTAAATTTTGAGTAGTCGTTCGGCTATAAAGGTTGCTATTCAAAGCCACAAAACGCAATCTACTCTACCATACGCAGTCAGATTTCATAATTCTGTTGCCCGTCTGTTATCGATTTCTTCGTCAGTGTTATTTTTATACATTAGTGTGTACCTCGTATTTATTTTAATAAATTCACCCCTAATCAAGAGAATACCGAGAGTGAAAGAGAATGAAGAGACTTTATAAGGAACAGGGAATCTAGTCTTAAATAGAGAACGAGTGATAAACTTCTACTTCTGTTCAAAAGACCAGGGAATAACGTGAACCGGGCGATACGCGAACCTGTTTACTTTAGACGGACTCATTAGAAGTACATAGTTGAAGTAGACTTTAGAAACAATCGGAAACACAATCAAAATAATTATGTTTCCGTACTTACTTTATTGCGATTTCCCTGTATACCTAGTTCATATAATGTGTTGTTTTTTATATTCCTTTGCTTAACCCTACATTCTATTTTCTTATAATTAATAGTCGTTTCTTCTATGAAACTTTGTTCGCAGTCATTTTAGTTTTTCTTCTGAATTTGCTCTCAGTAGAGTGTTATCAACTGCCTTTGAGATTTCACTCGTCCGATCGACTCAATCGATTAAAACTTAATTAAAGTTTATTGGTTTTTTCGCCCGCGGTCAATTAAAAATCTCGAGATAAAACATGTCCCTTCAAATATAGAAAAAGGAAATTTGATTCCTTTTACAACCATTCCATTGAAGATTCACAAGTTAGTTAGAATGACCTACAATGACATTATTGAAGTATTTGACCTTATAGATGGCGCCTGACTTACGTCGAAATGTGTGGTTATACAAAAGACAGTGACACCCCTGCAATCATCAAAGCAAGATGTGACAAATGGAATGTAGATTGACAAGCTCCTGTCTCGCTTTTATCGTACCGGTCAGTGTAAACATTCGTTTAATTTGCGCTTCCAGAGTGGAGCCAAAACGTCTCTGTCACCCAGATTAAAGACACTCACAGATTTTTAGAAACTCATTTGGAAAAATATTATCATTGACTCAACATCTATATTTCCTCCTCGCTTACGAAATGTAAAAACGAACATTTGAAAGAAAGAAAAGCATACTCATACTTCTTTCAATCACGCATCTAAAAACAAATTATACAAGTAAGTAATTTTTTATAGAAAATCGTTGAGAATATCAGATTTATTATTTTTTAACCTCTATGAGATGGAGGTTGTAGTCAAACAGAAGAAAGAAACTACGAATTTAAGTACCTCCACTCAATTGCCAAAAAAACAAAAAATAAATAAATAAATAAAACAAAAAAAGCATATCATGATATGAAAAGAGCTCAAACTAAATAAAATCAATGTTTTATCATAAAATGGTTATGCTATTATTAAGAGGAAGGATCGAATTTTGTTGTTATTATTTTAAAAAAATTAAAATCCTTTCTAACATATTCGAACTTTTAATTAAAATTTCCTTTTTTTTCCGTCAGCGATTCACGCTATGTTTACATCAGATAACTATTAATAAAATGGAGTCGGTTAAGTAAAATGATTTTGGGACGAGTAAATTTTCCCTCGCTCTCGACCGCCAGTCGAGTGATTTCTTTTTCAAATCTCAAAGGCTGGTTATCAACCTAACTTGCTAATTAGATCATGTCTGTCGATCATAAAGCCTGGAAGATCTTTTAGTTTTCTTCGTATTGTTTTGCTAGATAGGTTAAATTAGTCCAGTGAGCAGTCGCTGTATTCACTGAACATTTTCTCTCTTAGTATAAAGCTGTTTGTTCACAGTAGAATTTACGTATTCTTGAATATATTCAATATCTGCGTGTTATACTTTATCAAATGCCTGAGAATTATTTATCAAGCATGGGTAACTGTGTGAGTTCATATTGCTCTCATCGATAGCATTATTTCATAAAATTGGGTGTCAGCAGATATTAACAAAAACGCATTGTTCTTGCCCTATTTTGGTTTAATTTTGCTGTTTATTTATTAGGTGTGGCTCATTTATGTAATTTTTTGAAAGGGTTCGCAATTATTTGCAGTTGGATTTTCTGACATTGATTAGAAGATTGATATCTTCTATTTTCCATGTCCCTTCAAGACGTAGGCGATCATGGCCTTCTGCACATTTTGATTTTAGTATACTCAGCGTGTAGATAGTATTTTGGGCTCTTCTTTTTAGTGATGACCATGCATTCAGTTTTCTTATAGTCGATATCTAGTCTTCGTTTTGCTTTAAAAACTTATATATTTAATATATTTTCATATATTTCAAGTTATATATTTCATTTAATATCTTGGTAATGTCATTGATTCCAAATTAACCTGAGGCTGAGTGCATCTCTGTTACGATCTTATCCGTTTCTGTTGCTTTGTTTGTGTTCATCTTACCTCAGATTTTAGTAGTATTCTATAATGAGTATCTTTTAGATTCTATGCATCCTGTCAAAGAATGTTTTCTGTTCTGTTATTTATTCTACTGTTAAACTATTTTTTCTGTTTCTGCTCACTTCTCATTAGGCAATTCATTTTTTCCTGATTTATTTCGCATGTATTTCTTTGTCATCTTATGTTATCTTCTATTCCTCTGCTGTCTTGTATTATTTATTTGAAAAATTTTGTCTGTTATCAATTTCTTTTTTCACTTGGGTCTCTTTCTTTAGAATGATATTTTTTCTGATGTCACTTTAGTTTCTGTTAACGTGTTTATAAATTATCCTAATATAGTTATTAACTACATCCTTGTATTCTTTTTGTAAATTAAGATCTTCTGTAGCCTGTTCTATTGAAGTTTAGTGGTTTTTTGAGATATTTAAAATTTTGTAATATCATCCTTAGTTTCGGAGGTGATCGTTCACACAGTCGGTAATTGGGTATATTTTTGAATGTAGGACTTTATTTTCAGATCCTTTATTATTTGTTTGCTTGTAGCAGATTTAGCTCTTTGTATGCCTTCGTAGGCTTTCCCATGTCTCCAAGTTTTTTTTAACTTTATTCAAACCAGTTTTCTCTTATTACATTGACATTCACTGTGTACCAATAAAATCATTTTCGTCCGCATTAATAGTTCGAATCAAATTCATATTTACCAAACAAATGTTCCTTTCTTACGTCTACATTTATTGTGATAATAGGTTGTTTTGATTTTTCATGGCATTAACATTTTTTAAAAAACTTATCAATTTCTTCTTCAGTGTAATTTTTTAAAACATTAGTGCGTATCTCTTGTTTATTTTAATAAATTCACCCCTAATCAAGAGAATACCGAAAATGAAAAAGAATGAAAAGACTTTAGAAGGAACCGGAAACCCAATCCTAAAGAGGAAATAAGGGGTAAACTTCTACTCCTTTTCTAAAACGAGGGAATAGAGTGAACCGGCTGATACGAGAACCTATTTACTTCAGACGGAGACGGTAGAAGTATAGAATTAAGTAGACTTTAGAAGGAATCAGAAACCCAACTCTAAGCAGGAATTCATAAGGGAGAAACCTCTACCCCTGTTAAAAAACAAAAAAGTGGGGTGCACCTAACTATTGCTATTGAGGAGGAAAAATAAATATCAATAAATAAAAAATTAGTTAATAGAATTTCAGAGTTTAAAAAGAAACATTAGAAGTATAGAGTTAAAGTAGACTTTAGAATTACTATGATAGATATACTAAATTGCCTCTTTTACAGTTTCACTAGAGAAAAACTTTATTTGACAGTTGCCAATACCCCAGAACAGATTTCGTCTAGTATTTATTTAATATTAGTCCCTCTCTTTCTTCATTTTTCTCTCTCCGCCTACATCTATATTTCTGTATTTATCTTTTGTGAAGTTCGCATTCTTTATCCATCTAATTTCATATCAATCCAGAAGACTTTAATTTCCTATTTGCAATTTTCTAACTTCCGACATTGGTACTAAGACCATTTACCGATTACACTTTTGCCTTTGTTGCGAATATTTATTGGATGACAGTCATATGACACCTGTTTTATGTGACTCTCATTACGGGTGGAAGCTGATCCCCTTTATGTCGTTTTCTTTTATTGATATGTTTATTCTTAAGAGGGATATGTCTGGTCCTGGGTTTGTCGATAAACTGCGTCCAGCAGCAAGGAGAAATAAGCTGTATTAAGGAGTCTGGAACCATCTCATAATTGTTACTGTGCCCAAATTCATCCGACTTGGGATGGTAGTACTTGTTAGAGTCCCAGCTATGGTCAAATAGTGAGCCTCTCCCCACAAAAATAACACTATGAAAATATAAAAATACATGTTAATAGCAAAAATACCAACAATACCTTTTTATATAAAAAAGACCGAGAATACATGACCAGTAATACATTTTCTCTGTGATTGAAGGCATATAATTGCGTTTAACATATATTTAGTTGAAGACATATAGCTGTATTCAAATTATTTAGATTTATGCATTAAAGTAGCCTATAGTGGTTGATATTCTACCTAACAAAATCAATCAACGAATGAAACAACCAGCATGAACTTTCATGACATTAATCTATATAATATATAATATTTTTTAATTTAAACTCTATTCAAAACTCTAATTCAAAAACCATCAAACACACATATCACTGCCTCTAGTAATTATGTCTACACAAACATGCATAGGCACCAAAGCTGAGTATCATCTATCATGTATTCAACTGTGAAAGCAAAAAAACTTATCATATTTATATAGTTCAAAACTCCCCACAAAATTATATTTTGCCATTAGATGAAGTCAAAAAAATCAACTAACAAAGAGAGCAAAGATAATAAACATACTCACAAAAACAAAAGCAGATGTCCTAAATCTGTCTTTTTTGCTGGATATTTTAGTTTCTTTAGTGCATGTCTTTCACTCCACATTTTATAATTCTATTTATTTTTAAACCGAGCAATAAAATGAAGTATTTTCGTATATTTCAAAAATTTATTATCTGTTCACTCACTAACAATATTGATATGCATTCGTGAGAAAAAATAAATATCTCGGACTATTATTACATTATTATGCATTACTGTAATTATCTTCTTGTCTTCTTTTCTCACCCCCTCCCTCACCCTCTCTCTCATTCTCTCCCCCTCTCTCTCTAATGTGAAACATCTATCATACGATACTAGGTCGCATGCTAATGTCACTACAAATTTTCTGGTTGCCGCAGTACTTGCTGCAGGCATTACGTATGCTGACCTACAGTATTCCTTTTTGTGCAGTGATTCCCGATTCCCTGGGGGTAATTTTAATCGGAGATTTCGGAATCCTTCGTTTTACAGCAAAATGAGTTTGGTGCACCCTGCTATCACTTTAAAACGAAAGAGACATTAGCGGAAAAACTTAAAACTGACGTTGTAAATCAGTTTTCACTGCTGCATCTTTCTAACGAACACGCTTAACATTGGATGTCACAAGGACAGACAAAGTTAAAGAAAACATAAACAAAACAATCTAATGTTAAGAATATGCTTTTCTTTATTATCAGGAAATTTATTTCAATCAGTAAATTTCTGAATCCATAAATTGACTTGAAAGTTTTTTGTAAATGATTGAAATAAGAATAACTTCGTCTCTGAAAAAAAAACTTAATTTTTCTTCTTGATCATATAAATTAAATAGCATTTCTTTTTAAAAAAACTCTAACGAATACAACTAGAGACACTTGTTCTTCAACCACAGTAAATCTAAACGTTCACTTTACCTACTTTCTTTTATTGAAGACACTTTAAAAGAAATGCCTGTTTCAAGTAATGCTGAACATCAGTAAGTTAAGTGCAATACGTGGTGCACGTCCAAGAAACTATATCTCTTTCGAGACATGATTGACTAGGTAGAAGATTTTCCCGCAGTTGTTTGCCATTGCTTTTCGCGGTAGACTGGTTGCCAACCAAGGCTACAGAACCAAACATGTTCTAATATTCAACCCATAGAGGGAGAAGAAATGAATTAATACCTTTCACATGGATATTTGTGCGTAACTAAATAAAACAAGTTTGATGAGAATTCGAACTCGGCTACTCCGATTTCTCGTTCAGAACCAATATCCATTACTTTACTGATCATGACAACATTGCATTAAAGGAAAAAGGTATTATTTCAAACATACTTATTTGTTAGTTATCAAACTTTTGGAATTATCACATGAGAATCGTTCGAGTACAATTCGCTGAATAAAAAAAGGAATTGCTAAACTGTCAGTGTTATCTTTTACTAAATTGCAACTACTCTTTTATCTTGTGAATTAGAAGACAGACCTAGAATTATTAGAAGACTCAGTAATAAGGAAGCATTTTGATATTATCAAAACTATTTAAAATAATAAACAAATAAGAACTAATAAACAAAATAGTCAAAACATTAAAAGAAATTAATTATTAAGTAAAAAATATTTATTCAAACATCTAGTCCTAAATATTAAAAATAACTGTTAATCAGTGATTTCGATTCAATTGTAGAAAGAAAGTAAGGAAGATGGCCGCTGCAGTTAAAGGCTGAAAAGAAAGCAAGACTGGAACAATTGCATGTTTTTAAAACACACATTCAAGCTGTAATAGAATTTTTAATTTCTCATTGGTATTTAAATTAAAAAAGACTATATATTTATATGGCAACATAAATACACTGTTTCATAAATCAAATCAAGTAGAAAAAATGTTATAGACGCAATTTTGTTTCGTATGGATTTATTCCCAACGGAAAGATTCATATATTCGTGCGAATAAAATTATATTCTTCACTGGTTAACAATGTGTTCGGCTTGTCAGTCAAGGCTGCCATTATTGTCAGCTAGATAAATGAAAGTTCTACTGTTTTAAATGAATAAGTCTAGCTTCATGAACGCTTACGTTTATATCGAAGAGACAGACTGAGGTTCAGTACATTAATTCGGTCATATATAAAATCTTGAGCCTTCCTGTTAAACACCCCTTTAAACAGATACTTATATTTATATGATTTAACTTTCTGTCAATCAAATAAGCAGACCATTAAGCTAATAAATTTGCTACACTGTCTTCAGTATATATATATATATATATATATATATATATATATATATAAAAACAAAAATATCAATCTTCAATGATATCCATTATGAGAATGGTCTTGATGTACTTGCTTTATTAAGGAATTAAAGACATATGTCTACTTTCCAGTAACTTAGACACTATTTACAATAGTGCAACCAGCATCCTTGAATATAACTACAAAAAATTACGCGCGCACAGAAAACGAAACCATTTAATCGCATACAAGAAAAATATAAGAAAAAAACTCTTTTATATATATATATATATATATATATCAGTCATTTCACTCCAAGTAAGGTGAGACGGCCCCTAGCGAGCAGAGGTTTACAGTGAGAGAAAAGACTGGGTACAGGGGCTATTGAAAAAAGGATAAAAAACGAATGGGATTAAAGAAGATGGAAGATAAGGCAACTGACGTTCCATTTTTAGAGATTGTAGCTATCATCAAATCAAGTAAACAGAAGGGAGTTCCTCATTTGTGAAGTGTGGGAAAAGAGACTGTTCGAGTAGAATTTGTTGTTAAATATAACTATTTAAACGATAAAGGGTTGGACCTAGATAACAATCTAGTAGCAAGCTTAAATTCACATGGCTTGGGCACCATGAAAAAAAATCTTGTCAGAGTAGTTACCATGAAAAAAAAAAGACAGAGAAGACACGTCAAATAAATGAGAAAGAGACTGAAGTTGAGATTCTTAGTCAGGACCGATTATATTGCAGAACCTTCTTTAGACTTTGCCTCACGGGATATGCTAATAATATTGACTGTTTGATATATAGTTAATTGTCTATCATCCACCAACCTGTGGTAAACATGATCAATGTTTTCTTTGGTGGTAACAGATAAAAGACGAGTCATCTTCCAGATACTCCTTTCTTTTCCTAAATTATGCTTTCCACAATTGCCCTGTTGAAAAGAAGGAAGCGTAACCCCCTAATGTGGCAACCACATGAGTTAAGGACTGAACAATTTTCTGCAGGTACTTGATAAAACACGATGTCAGATTTTGTTCATTTTTCGAAAGAAGTCACTAACAATTACCTTTGAACAGTTAGATGTCAGTTTACCTGGAAGGAAATATCGCAATTAGTTGAAAAAATTCATGTAAGATTTTACAGCTCTAGCTTGACTCATTCATAGACAGCCCACCTTTGTATGTTAAGCTAATTGTTCATGTTTGGACTTGTGGACCTAAAAGATGTACCCTATTCTAACATCTGCTATAGTAGCCATATTTGAAAGTAATACTCCATTTTTGGTCTGATCAAACTCTTGTAAAGATAGGACATACTAAGAGAAATGTGTCATTTTCTAAAAGGCTACAGTGAACAAACCACCATTTTTCTAGCATCTTTAGAGATGGATCATATATACGAGTTCCACTTGAGGTTTTGTGTAAATTTCCGTCCAAATATACGTTCAACCTTTCTGGGATTGTTGTACCTCAAAAACCCTTCGAGATATCTAAGGCCGTGATAGATTTATCAAGTGTTTCACTGGTTCAGTGGATAATGATGCTAAAAACCTTGGCGGTGAACATAGACAATTGAAGTCCACTCTGTTTATTGCTCAGAATGTTGTTTATGTTAAAGTGATTGGTAACCTTGTTAATTATGACCTCGAAATGTTTGCTGATGACATTACGGTTAAAAATGTTGCTAAGATTAAGCATACCTTTAGGCTGAAGAACTGCTACAGGTGTTTTATCCAGACCAGTAGGGATCAATATGTAGTAGAGTCAAGGCTTTTTGTAAATCTGGAAACTTCCAGTGTTGAGAGACATATATCATAGTTTGTATTCCGTGAGGAGGGAGAAAATAAAGGATGGCTCTTCTCATCTACCGTGGAATCAGAGGCAAATCTTATTGGAAAGATCTCAGCCTTATCTGAAGTGGACATAAAAACGTCAAAGCTATTTATGATGGAAAGCACTGACAGTTTATCTCTGTTAAGAATCATATTTGCAATTTTCCATAAATGGTGGTAGTGAAGATTTTGTTTTCTACTAAAAGATGACTTGTTAATAGCTTATTGTAGCATATTCTATTTTTAAACACTGCCTTAAACTGACTGCGCGCAGTTCTAAAAGCTGTAAAGATTTGTAAGTTGTACGTTTCTTTTCTTTCTGCAATCAGTATAAGAGAATGTGAGTTGTGGTGCAGTGGATATCGGCTCGTAACGAGAAATCGGAGAGCCGAGTTCGAATTCCAATTAAATTCGTTTCATTCACTACTGACCCTTCTTCCTCCAGATATGGGTTAAATATCAGGGCAGATTGGATTCTATAGCCTTTGAAAAGCAACCACTTAACAGCAGAAAGTTATTGCAACGTACTGCGGAAAGATCTATCCAGTTAGTTATATCTCCCTCGAAACATGATCAGCCAAGCGTGTCAGCTCAACTGACTGATAACACACACCACACACCCGTGTGTGTGTGTATATATATATATATATATATATATATATATATATATATATATATATATATTCAAAGAAGAAACTTCAATGCAATTGATCCAGATAGAGCAGCTTGACATGAGTTACATTCTCACCAACGAGATATGGCTTCCCTGTGCCTTTTCCACGAATATTTTCACGGCGACTGCCGAGATTCTTTTACTGGGATCAATTCCCTGACATGAATTTACTCGTCTTACTAGATTGGCAACTATGTCCCAAATTTTACCGTCAAATTAGTCAAATGTAACCACCATTTCTACTCTACATTTCTACATATCAGTTTATTTTGTCAAACCTCCTGCCTGTAGAATTTTCTTTCATTCACTTGCTTCCCTGATAGCTACAATCTCCAAAAACATAAATGCAACGTCATTTGCCATCTTCTACCTTCTTTATTTCCATCTTTCTCTTTGCCTTTTTTCGACATCCCCGGTAACTTGTTCGCTCTTTCTTTTTCTTTCCTTTTCTTTCACTGTAATCCACTGTGTACCAATGGTTGTACTGCCTTGCTTGAGATGAAATGATTAATATATATATATATATATATATATATATATATATATATATATATATTTATTTATTTATTCTATATGCAACTGAGTAACGAGTCGGCGATACATTTTTCCATAACAATATTTTTTAATCGAGCAAGGCAATAAAGCATGACATAATGGGTTACTGGATATGCAAGAGTTAGAAACAGGAAGAGTAATTAGGATGTTAGTCGATAACATCAAATATTTTGCAGAGTAAACTTGGCCTTATCAAACTAATTAGACTTACTCTCGTGTAAATGGTTGGGTCATGAGCATAGCTACAAAGTTAAGAGCTGTTCACACCGGGAATATCATTGATGAAAATTTGAAACAAACTAGGATTAGGGATGTGGCTATCGGGACACCTGCACTAGTATGAAAGGAATTGTGTGGCCGTTCAGGATTAGTTTACAATTCGACAGAAACGATTGGATCACTTTTTTTAAAAATTGTCCAGAGCTCTTTCTTTTATCGTAACTTTTCAGCTTGGTCCTGCATAACAAATCATCTCGAAAGCTTTCGAGATATCTAAATCTGCGCCATTTTTATTTAGAGCTTTATTGATTCTTACCCTTATTATTGTCAGTACATCAACAGTTGATCGGGAGAAACGAAATCCATATTGCTTGGAAGTTCTACGAATAAGGATGTCTGTGCAAGATAGTTGTTATTCATTTTCAACACGTGATCAGATAAATATGTTCATTCTTACTCGATTCTATTTCATTATTCTCTAGTACATCTTAAACTATTTTTTCTATTTTTTCAGAACGTAACATTAAATTTCTTAAAAGTTGCAAGATTTTAGATCTTCTAATGAGTGAAACTGAGATAATCTAATTATCACACATGCGGAACTGCCATATATCTTCCCCAGTTTAGTAAAAAGATCTATTACTTTACAAAAATTAAATATATATATTAGCAGTTTTTGTAACAAACTACCAATAACATCTATCAAATATAATAGACAATGAATGTTATGCTTAATCACGAGCCGTTCTAAACAATATTTTGGCTTTAATTTCCAGTGAAAACAAAAATAGGTAGAAAAGTTAAACAAATTAATAATAATGAACAAATTAAACTCATAGTATCTCATATCCTTCTGACCACATAACTAAATCCTCTTCAGAAAACCAATGTGATACATCAACTTACATGCCCATTTAGAGATTGTATGTCTGATACTAATAATAAACCCACTATATATGGGCTTTACCACAAACACGCTCTCCCATAGAGCTACCTGTCACCTTTTTGATCATAGTTATGTTAAACAACATTTATTAGAAACACACACACACACATACATATATATATATATATATATATATGTGTGTGTGTGTGTGTGTGTGTGTGTGTGTGTGTGTGTGTGTGTGTGTGTGTGTGGTGTTTAGTTACGTTTGCATTTCCAAATATAAACCGGCTACTTCATTCAATATTTTTTGCAAGTGAGGTAGGTTGTTAGTAACCTAATAGTATGAAAGATAAGACCTATCAAAGGGTACAAGAACTCTTGATGAGTCAACAGCTAGCTAACTAAAGGCACTGTTTCAATAAACCGTTAAAAAGGCAACAGAAACCAATACCATTATTAATCCTAAGGGATATCATGGCAATAATCAATCAAAATATGATATCTAAAGGCGTGAAAACGTTAAGTCTGAGGGAATTAAGTCACCAGGAGTGAGTGACATGTGTAACAGGTGTCACCTGACCGCCATCCAGCTTTGTTGGCATAAACGGCGTAAAGCGAACAGAATTCTTTCTAACTGATTCCTAGTCCGAAAAGAAGGAACATGAGCGACAGGTGTTGCCGGACCGTTATTTAGCAACTGTTCGCATAAAAAAAACTCTCGTGCCATGGAACTGTGACCAGCTGGAAAATGGAAAACATGAGATGAGTAGGTGAGACGTAAGCATTTTAGGTGTATGTGAAACTAGATGGCCAAACAATGGAAATTTTGTTAGTGCTAAGCATAGGGTTATATATGCAGGCGGGGTGAAAAATTAAAAGGGTGCCGGATGGATACTTGATCAAGAAGAAATGGAATACTGCCAGTTATGTGAAAAAAGTTTTATAGTTAAACTGAAAGGGAAACTCTTCGACATATTTGTTATAGTCATGTACGCACCGACAACACAGAGTAAAGAAGAAATTGAACCTTTCGACTCCATGTTAGACAACGCCAAGATTCATTGTAGATCGCAAGTAATAATAATTATCATGGGAAACCTGAATGACAATGTAGGCAAAGAGGGGGAAAGAGAATAAGTGAACAATTCTGACAAGGAAACCGCAACGAACACGGAGAAAAAAAAGTGTCCTATAGTGCCTAACGAATGACCAGGTAATGATCAACACCTGGTTCCAAGAACATCTAAGAAAATTATAGACATGGAAAAGTCCAGGAGAAGAAAATAAATATCAAACGGACGATATAAGTATCAACAAGAGATTCAAGAATGCACTCGTTTACTGTGAAACCTATCCAAGTGTCGACTGCTGAAGCGACCACCTCTCTGTTATATGTAAGCTAAGAATGAAACTACAGAAACTGAAGAAGCCTATCGCAGAAGCGAAATTGCAAAACGCCTGAAGAAATCTGAACTTGAAATAAAATTATATGGACAAAATGAAAAGAATATACGTGGGAAAGATCGAAACAGATACACGAAATGGAACGCATTAAGAAAAGCAATATACACTGAATATACACTGGGGGCCAGAATTATATGCAAATCGACTTTTTTGTTCTAACTCCAAGAGTTTTTAATAAAAATTAGTGAAACTTGGTACGTTATATGACAACACTAACACATGTGCAGATCTAAAATTCTAGTTGATGGAAGACGTGTAGTGGAAAGCATGTCGTAAGCAAGATGGTTTATTGTGACTGGTTATCCCTCGGTTAGCTGCCCAACATCCCTCGGTTAATGTTTTCAAGCATAGCGTTCCGTTGCTGTGGAATATGTGATGCTCTGTCAGATGCAACGGAGGAGGCGACCCTTTCAAGCCTAGGAAACCGCTGTTCTGTATTTCGGCAGCCGCGAAGCTGAAGTAGAGGCACGGTTGCTTAAATTGCGAGCCCTCCGCTGTTCTGTATTTTTAGCAACCCGTGAACGTTTTTTAGCAACGGCGTCCATTAATCGCCGAGACCGTTGCTGCTCTGTACTTTCGGCAGCCCATGAACATACCTAAGCAGCGGCGTCCTTTAATAGCCGAGATCGTCACTGCCCTTAAAGACGCCCTATCAGCAGTAAGTTGAGAACCTAAAGTTTTTACGGAAGCAATCACTAGATAACCCAGTGGAACGCAAATTATGTTTCAATTGTCCTACGTTCAGCTGAACTTGTATTCCATAGCTTCCATACCAACTGCTCTGATAAACTTGTTTTCTGATACCCCGTCCACGTGAACTTAAACGTGCTACTAGATTGGCATGTAGGTCTCGCCGTTTTAACGATGAAACATTTAAATATAACCGTCACTTCTACTCAATCTTTTTTCTCGCACCTCCCACCTGAGGAACTCCTATCCGTTTATTTGTTTCCCTGATAACGATTACTTCCAAAAATGTAAATGCAATGTCAGTTGCTATCCTCTATCCTTTTGGATCATGTTCATCTTGTATTTGAGCGCTGTCTCCAGCTGACCGTAGACAATGTTGGGTTTAGTATCCTTTTAATGCATCTTATTCTGAGTAAATTCTTTTCCCTTTTAATCAGACTGGCCCAGAAGAAAATATCACGTGCTGATATGCGAACTGGCAGTATGAACAACGCTTGCAAACGTTGTCAGTGACGAGATTGCACCTTACAGAACCATGCTTCTCGCACGGTCAACTTTTACGTTGCCTGATCACGAGTGGGGAGGAAGAGTGATGTTTTCGCCCTAGCACCAAAGGTAAAGCAAAAAATGTAGTTGCCAACCATTGGAGCGTCTGTCCCGTAACCGGCAGCTCCCAGTTTCACTTAGCTTCTGCGTCTGTAGGCATCTCACGGCAAACTTAGAGATCCGCATTAAAAAAAAAACACTATATGGAGCAATGCTTCATATAGCAATGCTTCTACCCATAGTCCAAACAAAGCGCCCTTTAGATAGTAGTTTCTCCTAATTAACGTGACCTAGGTAACCAGGGTGGCCGAAATTGAATTTATGAAACATGCTGCGTGAAATTTTAAGTACTTTTTTAAAACCTTAAGTTATTAAGACACATTTAAGCGCTTTCTTTGCATAGGGCCGATGAAGGTGCTCACGCCAAAAATAGAAGCCACCAGTATAGCAATAAGAGATAAGATGTTTTTGCGAGGAACTCCCACTGCCAGCTGCAGCCTGGCACTGTGTAAATAATCTGTCAGTGCACTTCCTCTCACTTGCCTGCTTCTGACTGATTGTCGAAGTGGCAGCTCTGTCTTTTGGGCAAAAGACGCGTTCTTTCCTTTGCATACTGGTTGTGTTTTTGGAGAATTTCTACGGCTTCGAGATCAACGTTTCAATAACCTAGTTTTTTTGTGCCAACGTCCAAAGAGCTCCAGGACCATGGATTAGTTTTAAAGCTTTCATTACACCCGAGCAACGCCGGGGCTATATTGTTAGTATTATTTAAAATGCACAGACAAAGCAATATTTCACTTTAGCGGTATGCGGCATGCCCCTTCTTGTCGCACGTATGCACACACACACACACATACACACACACACACACACACACACACACGCGCGCGCGCGCGCACAGACACAGAACTTTGGTTAAAGAGCATCAAAAACTCTTCTTTTAGAGATGTTCTTTATTTCAGGAGATGTGCGTTGTGGCGCAGTGGATATCGGCTCGGAACGAGAAATCGGGGAACCGAGTTCGAATTCCAGTTGAATTCCTTGCATTCACTTACGCGCAAATACCCTTGGGAAAGGTATTAATCCGTTTCTTCCCTCCAGTTATGGGTTAAATAATAGGACAGATTGGGTTCTATAGCCTTGGTCGGCAACCAGTCTACCGCAGAAAGCAAAGGCAAACTACTGCGGGATAATCTTCTGCCCAGTCAGTCATGTCTCTTTCGAGACATGATCGCCCAAAGCGTTTATTGCGCATGGCACTTAACTGACTGACTTTATTTCAGATCATTTCCGATGTCAGTACTTTCAACTTTCAAAACTCGTTATCAAATTTAAAAGCCACAAGTAGGGTAACTATATATTAAAATTGTCACCTGAAACCAGAAACATACTCTGAAATATATATATGTAATGCAAAAAACATCAGTATTTGTCTATACTACTGAGATAAGTAGTATCTATATTATTTACATTGTTCGGACTGTTGTCTTCATCTTTATTACCATGTTTATGCGGTTTTGGCTGTTGTCCGCTCCGTGCTCAATCTACGGTATTCTTAGCATCTTTCTGTAGAACTAAATTTAACTTGTCTTATGTCTCTTTTTCATCTCTAATGATACTGTCAAGTATCGATTGCAATATAAGAGTGCTGATGTTACACAATTGTTCAGTAGTCTTTCCTTTGTCTTCAATTAAATTTTCCTGTTTCTTATTACTTTGCTTAATACAGTACCAATGACTTGACTTAATGCGTTGTGAGTTCAATACCTGGTTACAGTAGTGGTAAACAAATAAATTAGAGAGTTGAGTTAGATAACTACATCGCACATGAAATGATAATGATATACCCAATTTTATTAACTAAATGTTCCAATCAGCCAAGATCCATAATTGAGTTTTTTCCAAAATGAGTGATTTCCATACACCAAAAACGATCATAAAAATCTATGGTCATTTTCGGACTCAGCACCATCAAATCCTGTTGACCAGTGCCACTTCAGAATTAAATTTATTTCATTAAAATATCATCAAGGTGTTTATACACGCAACAAATTGGTGAAGCCACCATAATGTTCTCCTGGATATATATAAAAATGTTTTTTGGAAAAGACATTTGTTTCGAAAAAAGAAATATATTTGCAGCTCATTGTAACGTGCAATAGAATTTTGGCAGACTGCTATAATTACTATCTTACAGCCGCTTCACAGATTAATCCTTTTTTTATCCGTGGTTATAATAAGGACGTGTGCTGTAGTGCATTGAATAACGAGAGATCAAAATGCCGGGTTCGAATTCCAATTCAATTCCTTACATTTAGAACAAATATTCTTTGGAAAGGAATTATTCCGTCGACTCTGTCTCCACCTATTGGTTAAATAACAGGAAAGATTGTGTTTTATAGTCTTGGTTGGTAATCTGTCTACTGCAAAAAGTAATGGCAACTTATTGCGGGAAAATCTTCTTTTATGTCTCTTTCTTGACATGATCACCTAATCGTGTATCATGTATGGCACTTAGCTGACTGTCTATAACAATCTAATACAGCATCTGCAGGAAGATTTAATACTGCCGCATGATTTTACTAAAGTGAGACTCCAACTTCACTAACAAGGAAAGGATAAATATTTTTCTTCAATATAGCAGTACACATTGAAGAACCAATTGAAGCTACCCTACCGTTACAACTACCCTATTCATACTAACTGGAAATCAACCATAGAGTACAGATGCCATATATGGTCAGGCGTCCCTGTTGTTCATCTTAGTGTTTTTGACAGACTCCAAAGGAGAATCTGCAACGTGATAGCTCTCGTCTTGGCAGCTCGACTCCAGCCACTTTCTCATCGGCGGGATATGGTTTTCCTCTGTCTGTTCTATAAATATATTCATGGCTTCTGCTCCGACGAATTTAAATCACTGGTGCCCCCGCCACAAGAATTTATTCGTGCAACCAGACTGGCAACAAGGTCCCACCCATTTACAGTAAGAACAACCAAATGCAGCCTACAATTTACTCCATCAGCTTCTTTTCTTGCAGTTCCTGCCTATAGAACTCCCTTCCGTATACTTGCTTTCTTGACGGCTGCAACCTCCAGAAATTTAAATGCAATGTCAATACCCATCCCTTATCTACTTGACTCCAGTTCAGACTGCATCACCCTGTGTATCTTGTTCTTTCTCTTTACTTTCGCAACTGTCCTCACGCCTGTGTTTTCTATCCTTTTTCTTGCTCTTTCTCTGACATACCCTGTAACTGCTCCGTCTATCTCTTCACTCTGCTCCTGTCTAAACTTTTACTCTTACGTATCCCCCTGCGCATCAGCGGCGGTACCGCTTTGCTTGGGGTGAAACGATTAAAAAAATACACCCATGGTTCGCTCAAATGCAAGCCATTTTGCGGCAGGAAGAGTAGCTACACAAAAGACGAAATTCTCCTACGTTGTTCAAAATCTTTCAACGGAGTTCTGGACTTGTTGAATGGGTCTGGAGAGAATGTACACTGTATGCTGAGACAAACGATATTACACCGGAATGGCGAGTCCGAAGAAATCAAATTGTCAAATCTGTTTAACAATGTTACGAAAATAGGATACCTTCTTAATTCCTGAGCCTAATGAGGAGTCATCTCGGGCCTTACATCTTGCCCGAGAATATTTTGCAGCGATTATAACTGGACAAGCTGCCGAATCACGTGACCCAGATATTAACCCTTTGGTTATAAGATGTCAATTTGCATAAACTGGCAGGAACCGCTAACATGATTTGCGAAAATGCAGACACACAAGGTCAACACCATCTAGAATCTGAGTAACGTACCAAATCTAGCATCTCCGGTCGATCATAGCTAACCTTAACGAGCAAGTGGATGCCATGGCAATGAGAGGAGGACAAATCCCGCTTTATCACAGGCGACATAGCAGCCGGAATAGACGTATCAACTAACAAGTTTCAAAATTCAGCCTACACATACACAGAACATGTTAGTATCATCACAAATTTCGTACCAATGCTAAAAAGTACACATAAATCTATACATTCGTGCCACCAAACCAGGTAAACGCATATTCAGATCAGTAATGACGACGACTCCATACGGATATTTGAAGAAAATTGTTTATTTTAGATTCGTAACTCGTGTCACAGATATGAATTTTAGTCGACACAGGCACTGAAGTTAACTTTGTCTCTCTGATAACGGAAAATAATTTAATACCAGCGCTGTATAAACTCCAAGTATCGAACGGTACAAAAATAAATACGTACTGTGGAAAGCCACTTTAAATTTTGGTATCCGACGGAGGTTTCGTGGATTTTAAAGAAGCAGATTAGAAAACCTCTATACTAGGATCAGACTTCTTCACACATTTAAAAATATCAGTGAACATGGCTACCAAGACACTGATAGACAGCGAAACCCATCCAACTAAAAAATCCATGTAACACCTTCTCGGTTTCTTTCAATAGGTATCAGTTCAGCACTACCAGACGACAAGATTTTTCGCGAAATTCTTCATGAATTAAAAGTAATTACAACACTATTCAAACATAATGGTACAGTATAACAAAAAGCTAAACACAACATTCAGACAAAAGGACAACCGACCCATTCTACACCTTGGAGACTCAGCATGCCATAATAAGAAAGAGTAAGAGGTGAATTTCTGCACATGCTGCAGGAATAATACGACCTTCTAAGAGTCAGTGGCCACCCCTGTGGCAAATGTACCGAAAGTAAATTCTTATGTTTTGTGTCCTTGTGACAATTCCCGCGTCAACAGATTAAGATTGATATCCTATCTCACATATATATGATTTGAGGTGATATTACGGGATATGTACATTTTTAACAAATTTAACAATCCTGATATACCAGCAAACCCCTGTTGAAGAAAGCGATACACCAAAGACTGCTATCATCCCGCTATTGATTTATTCGAATTCACCAGAGTTCCGTTTAATAAATAAAAACGTCCTAGACTTTTCAAAGGCGGATAGACGAACTATTAAGGGATTTATGTTTCACTTTCGATTACACTGACAATGTATTTATAACAAGCAGAAATATGAACGAACACATGCAGCATCTCTAACTTGTTTTTGAATGCCTACACCATTTTAGATTGAAAGTTGTTATAGCGAAACATCCTGTCATCCCCGAGAATAGAATGCTCTACTTTATAAAAGACGGTAACGAGCGGTACGACGGGAAAAGGTCTTAGGCATTCGCCTGACTGCTCTATGACACTGTCAGCTCTCTGCTTCCGAGCAGAGAGCACAAACCCAGTCGTGGTTCCGCCGAAGGGTAGAATCACGACTGGGGAAAAATAGACAGAGATTTTTTGGCCCGGCTATATGGCCGGGAATGCCCACTATAAAATGACCATGTGTCACATCCGGCCTTGCGTGGGAAGGCTAGTAAATACAAAAAGGTCTTAGGCATTCGCCTGACTCCTCTATGACACTGTCAGCTCTCTGCTTCCGAGCAGAGTGCACAAACCCAATCGTGGTTCCGCCGAAGGGTAGAACCACGACTCGGTAAAAATAGACAGACATATTTTTGGCCCGGCTATATGGCCGGGAATACCCACATTAAAATGACCACGTGTCACATCCGGCCTTGCGTGGGAAGGCTAGTAAATACAGAAGGTCTTAGGCATTCGCCTGACTCCTCTATGATACTGTCAGCTCTCTGCTTCCGAGCAGAGAGGCACAAACCCAGTCGTGGTTCCGCCGAAGGGTAGAACCACGACTCGGTAAAAATAGACAGACATATTTTTGGCCCGGCTATATGGCCGGGAATACCCACATTAAAATGACCATGTGTCACATCCGGCCTTGCGTGGGAAGGCTAGTAAATACAGAAGGTCTTAGGCATTCGCCTGACTGATCTATGACACTGTCAGCTCTCTGCCTTAGGGTAGAGGGCGCTCTCTGCTTCCGAGCAGAGAGCACAAAACCCAGTCGTGGTTCCGCCGAAGGGTAGAACCACGACTGGGAAAAAAATAGACAGAGATTTTTTGACCCGGCTATATGGCCGGGAATACCCACTATAAAATGACCATGTGTCACATCTGGCCTTACGTGGGATGGCTAGTAAATACAAAAGGGATTAAGGCGAAGACATTCACTATTCGATAGTCGATTCCGCTCCAACCCGTGGCTTGCCTATATGTGTATTATTATTAATTGTACCTTAGTACAATAAATCTCTATTTCCTATTCCTGGTGTGGAGTTCCATTCTTCAACTGATCTTTTTATACTGTCTTCCTTTTATGGATATATCAAAAATGAAGGTTAAGGCACGTTTGACGTAAAAATAACTTTCATTTTTAAGACACACGATAGACAAAAATAATATCCCCTCTACCTGAAAATTTAGCATTTATAAAAATTTTCCATAACCAGAGTCAACTTGTCAACTTCGAAGTTTTATTGACATGATAAATTATTATCGAAGATTTTTAGCACACTGTTCATCAAAGTTAGCTCTATTGAGAGACATTAAAACCACTCAGAAAAAAGAATATAAAAGTTTCACTTCAAAATCCTGCTTTAGACGCTTTTCACGAAACACAGAAAGCCTTGGTGAACTTCGCAAAACTAAATTACCTTAGTGATGATGAAATCGTGGTGCTAACTTTAAAAATACATGCTTCATTGAACGCCGTCGTTGACGTTTTATAGCCAAACAATAGTGGAGAAAACAAAGCTATATCCTTCTGCTCCCTCAATTTGATTTACCTACAGATGAAATAGAAATACAGTACATGTTCGTGGGAAATTCTCGCTATTTAGCTATCCGACATTTCTGTTATATTTTAGGGAGACGTGTTTTCATAATATTTACTGATTATAAACCATTCACTTGTGTCTTGCTGTGCAGTGGATATTGACACGGAACGAAAAATCGGGGAGTTATGCGGTAAATAACAGTTATGCGCTAAATAAAAGGATAAATTGGCTTCCAACTAGTCTACCGTAGAAAGTAATGGCAACCTACTGCGGGATAATCTTCTGTCCAGTCAGTTACGTCTCTTTCAAGACATGATCGCCCAAGCGTGTATTAAGTATGACACTTAACTAACTGACTGACACACATATGCCCTCTACAGCAAGCTCGAGAAATGTTCGTCAAATGAAACAAGACATCTTGAGAAACATTTCACAATTTATTTCGTACCTAAAATATATAAGAGGTGCAGGAAATATTGTTGCATACGCACTTTACCGTAATTCAGAGTCAAGAAGATATTACACTGTAACTTGAAAATTTACTTGAATTTTTTTCTAGCAAGAAAGGGTACTCTCAACATTATATGCCCCAATTGTTACGTAAAAAAATTCAAACACTTTCATGGTTTATCACATCCTGGCAGACGAGCAACAACCAAAGTGATAACAGACTGATTTGTATGGCCGAACATGTCCGCTGACATAAAAACTTTAACGCAGCTGTGCAATCAATGTCAAAAACACAAATTGGGAAACATACAATATCGCCCATTGGAAGATTCCAGGGAGCTGACGGTAGCTTCACACATTTGCACATAGACCTTGTTGGGCTCTTTCCCAAACGCACACGTTTTCACTTATATGCTCACCAGAGTGAACAGATTTAGTCAGTGGTTTGCTGCTTTTCCTATTCCAAATACCTCCGCAGAGATTATCGCAAAAGTAGTACGGGACAACTAAATAAGTAGATTTGGAGTGCAATCTGTGATTTTTACTGTAGAATATCACAGTTTCAATCCATATTTTACAAGGAATTTGTCAGCCTTCACGGAATGAAACATATCCGAGCAATTGCATATCATCTTTGTCTTAGTGGAATTGTGGAAAGCTATAAAATACACTAGCCACAATGATCGATCCTTACAACTTGGTAGATAATCTATGTATTACCCTTTTATCAATAAACACTTTAAAAATGACCAACATGGCACACAAGTAAGCATCGTTTTTGGAACCTCAATGACATTAGCTAGTCAATACTTTGAGGGAAACAAAATACCTACTCAATCTACGAACTTTGTCAACAAAACGTCAAATGAATAGGTTATATTGTACAGCCTCTACATGTGTAATGAAACAATCTTTTATACCTAGAGATCTATATAACTACGGGTATATTTTTCTCGGGAATGACGTAGTTAAGAAATCATCATTTCCACATAATTTAGGTCGACATAAAGTGTTGAAACGACATGAAATATTTCACCGTTAAAAAAAAGAAAAAAAAAAGGAAAAAGGAAAAACACCGTATCGGTTGATCGTTTAAAATCTGCTTTCATTGTAAAATCACACAATTACCTCACACAAATCAAAGCAGACCATTAGACAACATACCTCCACTTAAAATTTCAATACCTCCAAGAATAACAACAACATTTAGAAACATACAAAACAAATCATATTTCATTAGAGAATCGTCTTCAGCCTGAGGACAGTATTGTTGAATTACAATCAACGGAGGTGATATTTGCGAATTACTGTTACCTGACAATAATTACTGGCAGCGCGAGATTAGAAAAAAAAATCATGTTTTTTCTCAGTGACTTTTCATAGCGAAAAACGTATTCTTTTCGCTCCGTCAAAATGTGAGTATTCAACTACAGACACTGAAGGTAGCTTTGAATTTTTCACACTTCATTTAATTTCTCATCTTTTATTTTGTAAACTGTCTTGTCAATATATTTGTTAATATTTCCTTCTTCCAATTCTATATTTTGCTTTGGATTTACGCGAGTCCAACAAAATTTGATAGCGAATCAAATGTACTAGGTGCTTATAAAATCCCATCAAAAGTGTTTAAACCAGCAACATAATATAAACACTCACCTTACATCCTTACAACATTCATCAAGTAAATTTTCATCTAAAACCGAAAATAACTAAATATATTTAAAAATCTTGTAACAGCAAACTTTATTCAGTTTCTTTAATTTCAGAATTATTGGTAACCTTATTTTCTTTTGAAAAAGTTTTATATTTATTTTTCTTAATTTTAACTATATCAGTTATTCTTTTCAATTTTGTTAATTTAAACGTTTTCTTATGTCGTCATTTCGCAAAAGTCAAGTTCAAAATTAAAACTCCATCTTTTCTCAGAGTTCTGCAGATTTTTTTAGCATTTTAGCTTAAATTTTAATTTAAAATTTGCTATCACGTTTGAAAAGTAATCTGAGTTTTTATAGTTGCAATAAGGGATTTGAGTATTTTTTTCTTTTCAAGTCAGCACAAATTTTACTGCTTTTTCCTTTTACAACCTTTTTTATCTTGAGTGATCGATATTTTGTTGTTCAAACCAAAATTAACCATTTCCCATAAAAAAAATTCTTGGCATATTATATGTTACTTTTATTCGCCTATAAAAGTGAAATTCTAGTTTGTATTTTGTATTTTTCGCTCAGACTTTTTCGGATTTGCAGAAGTTGCATTAAAACAAAACCAAATGAGATTTCATTCCGTGCCGATGCAAGTCTTACACGGACATTAATCTGGTTGCTAACAAACATTGTAACTGCTTTGTATCTGATGACCAATTTAATTCGCAAATTATTTAATTTTGTAAAGCTGTCACGAGTAATGATATTCTGAAGAATTCGATAAAATTTATGACGGCGTTGAATTGCTTCAGACAGAACTCTACATGACGTTTATGCTCTATTATTACTTGATATTACATTCTCAATATCACATAGGGAATATTAATTCATATTGATAATTTGAAGAAATCGGAACGCTGCGCGAAGAACAAAAAAAAAAAAAAAGAAAAGAAAAAAGAAGAAAATTCATAAAAGACAATGAAATATAAAAAAATGATATTCTTTAATTCATATAACGCAGAGAATTAGCCATTGGATATTTATTAATGAACCAAGTTATGATATTTTTCGACTTGTTTACTTGCAGCAGTGAAAGCACATTTGATTATGCCCTCAATATTATTCGAATGTATATGCGCGTAACCCGAGGAATTTGGGATTGGTTGTCAAATTTCAACAACTGCGTTCAATTGTGTGCAAATATGTATTTATCGCTTGTCTCGTCAGCTATGGGTTAAGTACCAGGCCAGGCTGGTTTTAGTTGACAGCCAGTCAACAAGAAAACCAATTATGAATGCAAAAGCAAATGTTGTTAGGGCTAGCAATTTTATGTTGTTTATGTGTAAGGTTATTTGCTTATTGGTTTACGTTTTTGTGTTTTGTGGGTTTGATACAGATAGTCATCTTTGGATAGTACAAATATATATTTTGCATGTACTGATAAAAAGTTATATACCTTAAAATATACAAAATTTAAAGAGTTTAAATCAGAAAGTTCTCTCGTTGAAAGTCTAAGCCCTTAAGCATAGGATAGAGAAAAAAGAGAGAGTGAGTTCTTGTAAATGTGTGTGCATGTATCTTTTTTGTTGATAGTAATCCTTTCGTTGGACTCGCTGTGAGATTTAAGTCTCCTGATAATGTAAGGCATGGGAGAACGGACGAAATTAATTTATCAACTCTTAAATTCCTTTCCATGGTTGTCTGTGTTTATACACTTTTCCCAAACAAAGGAATTAATTTCAGAATTGTCTCTTGCTTTCTGATTGGTTCAGAGCTCTGAGTTATTTGCCAATCCTTTTTTTCTGACTATCTTATTTATTTACTTATTTCCTTTCATTTTATTTTTGTTTTTATCTCTTTATGGCGAAACAAACCAAATCAAACCAAACTAAAATAGATTTTTTGAAATAGTGAAATGTTCTTCTTTTACTGCAAACACTTTCCATTCTAGTAAACTGAGTTCGTAAGAATTATTCATTCACTATTATTTAATTTTTTTGTTTGAATCTAGAACTTTAATAGTAAAGGTATATGTTTTCCATTTTTTTAATTTAACTTCTGTTAATCTAGGTACATCCACTCATGTTCGATAGCTAATTTCTAAATTAAATTTTTAAAAATAAAAAAGTGTCTTGAAACTTTATTTTAATCTCAACTAAAAGGGGAAATGTTTGAATTTGCTATTTCCAGCAAGCAAAATATTCTGGTGGATTTCAAGCGGAAATTATATTGATTGAAATCTAAAGTTTTGAGATTTTAAATTTGGAAAATTAGCAAATAAAAAATTGAATTAATCTGATTCAAAACACATATTACTTGTTTATGGCATGAAATTTAGACTAAAAGTATTTCTTAATTACGGAGGTCTCACTCACTGACCTTTTAAGTAGGTAAAGACAGCCTACTTGAAAGGTTGGCAATCATGTTTACTTATCTGACCATAATTAACATAAATTTATGAAAACATACTTGAAACACGTGACATTTTTAATGATATTGCAGTTATAGACTATCAGAATTTAAAAAAAAAGAGAGAGACAGACAGACAGACAAACAGACAGACAGACAGACAGATATCTGCACACTAAAAAATTCTATTTATGTTAACTATCGTAGTGTGTGACGATCTGTATCAATCTTTCCGATTAGAAAATAGTTTTCAATTGTTAACTCATTAACCTAATTAGAACAATAATTAGAAGAAATTTTAGAAATTATTATAATTAAAAAATAAAAAAGAGATCTTCAAAGTATTCATTATTCATCAAAAGTTTTTTTTTTCTTTCGGACTCTGATATCCTTATTTTATATAGGTTATAAAGCAATTAAAACTTTATTTGAATAAAAAAAAATGGCATAGTTATATTGCATTTTTGTTTTCGCTAATCAAAGCAGATTTTCTAAAAATGAGCAACGTTTAGAAAAAATAGGTGATTCTCCAAGGAGTCCTATAAAACAAACTTCTGGAACAGTAGTAAATTTCTAGAAATTTCATGAAACAAATTAGAGTGGGTGGAGGACAACAAATGTCAAAATAAATATTTTACCAAGATTTTCTAAAAAAAATAATAATTTCACAAATAATTGTAGCCATTGGTAAATACGTCCTAAAAGGTTCATTGAACTTTGACTATTATTTGATTTTTGCAAGAATTACAAAATTAATTTGTTTTTTCCGGACAAAAAGTGAGTTTTGTATTCTTACGTTTGCCGTAGCAAAAGTTTGTAAAAATTTGCATTCACTGATGCAAAAAAAACAAAACAAAAAAAAAACAAGATTTAAAAAACATTCGAACGTGTTAGAAAGGAGTAAAAAATTTCTAAAGATAACTGAAAATAGTTTGACCTTTCTTCTTAATAATAACGTAAACATTTTGACGATAAAACTGTATTTTTATTAAGTTTAGGGCCTGTTTTCTTCATGCTATTCTGTTTTTTTTTTCAGCGAACGATGGGGGTACGTATGTTAATTTTAATTTCCGAAAATAATGCAGGTTTCAACCAGCAAATTGACACGGTAGTATTCACACCGTCGTAATTTCTTATAGTAGAATATTTGAAATGATGAATTTTTAGCTTTTTATTTATTTATGTATTTTCTTTTCCTTTTTAAATTGTTTCTTTCTTGCAATTCAAAATATACATTTCTTTTTTTTAATAGTGATTTTTAAATATTTTTTCTATCCTTACAACTAATCTATATAACCAACTTAGTTTGAAAATTATGGTTACAATATTTAGTTTGACGTGGTGCTGCTAACAGGTTAGCTACAGGGTTAACATACATTTTCCGTTTTTTTAAAATATGAGTCATTGTAACATATATCTTACTTATTTTTACATATTGACCCAGTCATTTATGAAAATCACCTGATTTTATTAGATAATATTTTATAGTGTTTTCTCTATTTTACACAGATGATTATTTCTTTGCATTATTCTTTCAAACTGACAACCATTGTCATAATGAAAATATTGTCACCTCTAAAGCTGACAGTGTCAATGAGGTTATAGTGGCGTGGAGCTTCGGGATTAAAATGAAGAGTTGATTTACCCAGGTCAAGAAGATTAATCGAGAATGACAATGATGAGAAAATACACGGCTAATTTTAACAAAACAAGATAAAGAATCTATTTACGAGTTTACACTATGACGCCCACACTGCGGCTAGTCCGTATTCAAATACGATTCCCTCGGATGATCTTGGATTTGATCGCTTCGGTCCACTTTTTCCCGCCCCACGTTGTGTTTATTGATCGCAAGAATGGTTTGGTCCAAATGGTCGATTGGAATCGATGACCTGGCATGTTCCGGTCAAAGTAAAGTCACATGACAAAGCTGACTTGGGTAAAAGAAAAGTATTTATATGCAATTCTTGGATAAAAAGTTGTTAGTACAGTTATTGATTGCTCAAACAGTTCTATATTCTCCATGCAATAACGTTTGTTGTTTTGGTTTTTGACGAGACTTCTGGAACAAATCTTTAAGTCGGAGGTTTTTCTTCCAGGCAGCAAATCACATCAGATCAGGCGAAGTCTTCCTCTGTCCTCTGCTCTGCACACAGTCTACGTCCGTGAGCTTTATTTTATGTTATGTCTCTGAAGGGTTTCTCCGGTCTGGTACCGCCGAGTCTCTCTAGTCTTGTCTCTCCGGTCTAGTCTCAGCCGTGTGTCTCCGGTCTAGTATCCGCTGTGTGTGTAACTTCACCTTTATGTTGAATCTCTCTAGCAGTAGATGACCGCTTCGTACCCATGTACAACGGACGCCGGCCGAGTCCGCCTTTCGATGCTCTCTGGTCTACACACACTGTCTTCTGGCCTGCTATCATTCTCTGTCTGCACAGCTCTGCATACTCAGCACTTTGTCGCCGTTTTCCCAGCTCTTGTCTTCTCTTTTTTGGTGGCCAGCCAAACCGACTCTTCTCCGTGTTCTATCCTTTTTATGGTGCCCTGTAGTTTTCGCACCTGAGATTTGTCATTTCAATTCTCTTGCCATTAAGTGACAAAGAAGGAGGGACAATCTCTTGATTTAAGACGTTTTGTCGCATTTCGGCAGACGAAAAATTTAATTATCTTTCTTTTCTTAATTTTCTTTTGGAAATCTGTCTGCTATTAGACGTTAGTTTTCAACAATAGAAATAACTTTGCTTATATCGGTTGCTCTGTATAAAATGATCATAAAATATTATCTAAGCTGGCCATTCGATTTGAATGGTGGTAAAAATATTATCTATTCATTCTTAGGAATTTCTTATATTATGTGCTACTGATTTCAGTCTTGACCAAAACCAGATGATATCTTTGTTTTATCTTACCTCTCCTTTTTTTCTCTGGCAGACAAAAAATCTAATTACCATTTTCTTGTTTTTTCCGCTGTCTGGTCGTCAGTATATATTCAGTCTATCAAAAATTAGTGTTTTTCTCTCCTTACTAGCGGTTTTCTAAATAGTGACACATTACTATTGAAGAAGGGTCAGTAGTCAAATTTTTCTCGGATGCACTTAATTCTACAAAGTCAAGGTCAAGGATGGGCACACGTGAAGAACAGAAGCAGCTCATCGACAGCATTAAATTCAACGAGTTTAATGTACGCACAATCAATAAAAAGAAGGCTTGCAAATATAATTTATATTTGTAGGCTTAATTGTTGCGAGGGTATTCAAGAAACAAGTGGGATTTGCGGCCTAGTGACTTCTGTATTCAAATAATATCGGAAAGAACGGCCTCAATAACCTAGAGTCATTACGGCTGTTAGTTGCAAAAGTTGAAGATTTCAAAATCGAGTTTACCAAGTGGCCCCAAGAAGGTAAACTGACTTAATAGCAGTTAGCTAATCAGCGACCCGGATTAGTAAGTGTTCAATTTCAACGTTGATCTTTGCATGTTAACAGGTTAATACATTTTACTATCATTTTCATATTCTGATAGGAACGAGTTACCGGAAAATAAATCACAAAGTCAGTAGTTTTACGAATTTTCAGGAAGATAAAATGTTCATACAACGAATTGTCTGTGACAATATACTATTAAAAATGTTTAAAACTAATGTAAGAGAGTTTGTTATTCCCAGAAAGGATATACGGTTGTATACGTTCAAACGTAGAAAGTTTGAATTACTTATCTTTCTTGGATTGTTAAAAGAACATTTTCTAAGTGCTATGTGCTTAAATATGGCAGTGAATTCTGGACAATATCAACAAAGTTGAAGGAAAAACTTGAAACAACTGAAATGTGGATCGAGCATGTGAGCAATGATGATGTTTTAGAAAGGATGGAAATGAAAAGAAAATTAATACTGAACATCAGGAAGAGACAGCTAAAGTTTTAGAAGATGTAATGAGGAAGCAAGGCTTGGGGAATCTGATACTCACAAGTCAGATTGATTGAAAAATACAGGGGAAAGCAGAAGATAACATATTTGAAGAGCCTGAGCAAGTGGATACCAGAGCGGGATATGGTTGCGATAAAAATAGAAAGCTTGCTAAGAGCCACCAGGGATAGAGAGACGTGGAAAGACATGATCGCCTACGTCCTGAAAAGACATGGCACATAGGAGAAAAAGTTGGTGAGTAATTTTATACAGGCAAGAACTTCAATGCTACACGCGTGAACAGAAACAAAACATTTTACATGACTTCACACACTTTTCTCTTCTTAATTTAATTTTTACCTTCATTTTCTGTAAAAAATAAAATAAAAATTTCGAATTGGCTCCCTACTTTCTTCTCTTTCTTTTTGGCTCGACGTCTACTTTCTGTGAAGACTGTTTTTCATTGAGCCAAAACAACTTCATATAGTCTCGTGAACTTAATTTCGTATTTTTTTCAGCTCGCCGGCAAATCTCTGTGAAGGCAAGGTTTTCATTGATTCAAAAAAATAATTCACACAAGTTCACGAATTTATTTCCGTCATTTTCGTCAGCTCGCCCGAATTTGAAGTGGGTCGTTAAAGGGAGTTAATATTATTTCGCACCCACTACAAGTTCACTATTTATATTACTTGCATCGGTGACGTTAACTATTGTATGTAATATACAAATACATTTCGTGTATTGCATAGTAAGATAAGTCACATCTGAGAATCACATCGAATATTCTATCCCTTCTGAAACAAATGTAAAAATTCTATAAAAACTTCCTAAATGAATTGTTGTTTTATGTGTATAATGTATAACTATGTTTTACTATTTATGTATTAAAAAGACGTTAAGGACTGAATTAAACAGAATGCAAAAGGGATATTTTTTGTTTCGAAAGTTAGATTTGAAATCCTGTTATCTTCAACAAAACACTAATACATTACACTGAATATATTTTACTCTTTCGGACGCATTATAAAGCTGACGCATCTGTTATTATTGCAAATACTAACTCCATGACTGTTCTGTCTAATTGTCAGAACTCTGATGCTAACCCCCAGAAACATGACACATTACGCGTTCTCGGACTAAGGTTTTTAGCTGATATGAAGTGGAAAGATAACATTGAATCATTTGCTTTATTTGCCGCTAGGGAAGTTGGTTAACTATTTTGTGCTAGACACTTTTCTTCGCCCGTATTTGTCTTACAAATTTATAAGTTTACCATTTGTTCATGCTTTGAATACTGCTACCACATGTGATATTTTGCTTCTGCTATGTATTTAGAGACTTCTGATAAAATTCAAAGAAGAATCCGCAACGTTATTAGCTCTGACCTGACATTTCAGCTTTAGCCACTTTCCTTCCGCTGTAATATAGCTTCCTAGTGCCTTTTTATTAATACTTTCATAGAAATTGTTCTGATGACATTTCCTCTATGGCAAATACATTTCCTGAATTTAAATGCAGTACAGATTGTCCGTAATGTTTCATCGTAACCTATGACTTTTCTATAAATAATTTCATTTTAATTATCCTAATAAACTTTCCTAGACTTTATGAATTAAGTGAAGTATTAGATCTGCCGTAAATCTCGTCGGTTTATAACATAATACACTAAATATAATTTCTATGGTAATTATTTATTTTCTGGTACTTTTCATTTGTGGAACTCTCTCGCGGATTCTTGCTTTTCAGTCAAATTTGACATTGAAAATTAAATGAAATGTCAGTCATCATATTCTTTCTTCATAATTCATGTAATTTTATTGTTCGCTCTCTTTAATAATGTTGTGTTTTTCTCATATTCTCTCATAATTATTAACCTCTTTCGTCTTAGAGGTTTTATTGTCTTACTTGGAGTGAAAAGATTTTAAAAAGTTAGATCTCTTGACTTATATATATATATATATATATATATATATATATATATATATGTATACGAACTCAATCTAAAATCAGTCTATTTAATTTGCTGTTTCTGTCTATTTGTTAGCCTTGTCCTGACAATCCGGCGAGTGAAACCGCGGTCGGCTTTGGCTCACTTTTAGATTAGTTCGTATCTTAGCTCTACTTTCGTACTTTCGTATTGAGCTCTTTACTGTTAAGGTTTTCGTCTTGGGTTTTTTTTCTTTCGAACACAGCTTTTGCTTTGTTTGTTTCTTCTTTGATTCCCCTCTTCCCATTTGGTATTACCTTTTGTGATTGACGATTAAATTTACCATTTTGTTAACTGTAGGACTTAATGATTTTAGTCATTATTAGTGATACTGTTTTCTTGGTACGTTTTACAATAATAATAATTATATATATATATATATATATATATATATATATATATATATATATATATATATACTTTAGATCAGAGTTTTTCAAATTGTAGATGCCTACTCTTCAGTGTGTCACCAGATAAATAAAATGAGTCACAACAAAAAGATAAGAAAAATTATGCAAATTAAAATAAAGTGCAGAATATAAACAAGTTTAAATATTGTACAGAACACATCACTAGTTTGTCACCGAGGTAAGCTCGTATTATGTTTTCTTTTTAAATATTATCTCTATATACGCTGTTCTTATTGAGTTTATCTATTTTGTTCGTCAAACACGTTGCAGACTGATTGATATCAGTTCTCTCTCACACAGAAACCTTACGCCAAAACTGATCTACAAAGGTGTTCAGTGCATTCATCTTCGGGTTCGGTGAAAACCGTTAAAGTTGCTGAATAATTCAGTTGCATCTAAAGTCAAGGTTAAATGTGAATTTTCCAACTCATTGTCGAAGTCAGGTATCTGTACATTTTTTTCTATGGTAGTAAGATAACGTGCTGTGTTCATTTGAAATCAAGGAATTTTATATGAGTTGGAAGTTATTCCGGCGAACTTTAAGAACTGGCTACATTTTTTAACTTGTACCTGTAATACTTCTAATTTGTGCTATTCTTCAGAAACATCAGTAATAATGGATCGTTATATCATTCGAAAAAAAAAGAACGATGAAGGAAGAGGATGATCAATCAACATTAACAGACATATCCGAAAACGCAAATTCCATGAAGATTGTTAATGCTGATAATCTAAACAAAACGTTGACTTCTTTTGCGACACCTAAAAAGATGAAGTTACAAGGCTTTACAGTAAGTAATACTTGCAATATCATTTTATGAATGATCTGATTCTAACTAGTTTTTGCTAATTAGTGTTTGAAACCTTCAAAACTAAAAAGACGCCCAGGAAAACAGCACAACGAACATTTAAATAAGCCTTTCAAATAGAAAAAGATCTACAGCCGTTAGTAAAAGTTTTTGTCATTACACAACTGTTAATGAGAATGCCTTGTTGTCATATCTCATTGCATATCATGCAGCAAAAAGAAACTGATGAACACAAATGAAAAGGCTATCATGTACAAATATTGCGTGATGAAAAGATCTGCCGAAAAATCAAGAGTATTACCTGTTAGTGACCATACAATATCACGCAGAATTTGTTCAATTGCAGAGCATTTACACGAAATGCTTATTGCTAGATTGCCATCTGGTATATCCTTTTGCAATACCGCTTTACAATTGAAGATACTTTTTACATTAATTCCTTGTACCATTTTTATTTTTGTGAACACGAAGCTATCCCTGCTGGTATGATGTGGGTGAACACATAACATAACGTTGAAGAAACAAATCTAACGATCAGATGCGTCGAGTTCTCAATATATTGACGACAAAATATCGAGTCAATGGTAAAAACATCACCACAAAAATGTGAATGTAAAAGAAATAAAAATTGGCAAGAGATCACAAATATCAAAAATCAAATATTGAAGGTCTGCTAAATCATCAAAGGAGTAATGAAGAACATACAATTAGGCTGATGGAGAATCTTTTCTTACAGAAATAACTTATTTATACCCATGTACTCGAATTCCGTGACACCGTAAGCATGAAAACCATAAAGAAGGAAGGAGACAAAGCAAAAGAGGCATCATGGGAAAAATGAACTAGAAAGGAAATTCAAAATAGAAGAAATATCAAAACTTTTTGAAATTAACCAAGACAGCTATGTGAAAGAAAAGAAAAGAGATGTAAGTGAAAAAGACAACATCATAAATGAAAGTTTACCTCCAACAATCACTGAAATGTTTAAACAACAGTGGTAGGTTTAATCCCAAAGAAATAGTCAATATGAGAAAAGAGAGGAGCTTGATTTCTTTTAGCCAGAACAACAGTTACGAATAAAGCGCCAAATGGTTCTACTCTTAACTAAGAAAGAGATATGAAATCCGTGAAATGCACCAGAAGATAATTGTTTGAAATTTTTGGGTTAACATCTGAGAAAAAGAAAAAATCAAAAGAAGGTAGAAAACAAGCAGACACTTTTACATAAAGTCTCACGAAAATCTGAAAGAGACACTAACAGTAATTCAAAAATCAAGCAAATGAGAGGTCCCAGGGAACGTTGATGGTAAATCTCCGCCTAAAGTACCTGCCAGCCGTGTACGAAAACATGCCCGATGCCTATAATAAATACATAGAAAATCCAAAAGTGTGCTTCAGCACGCTCACAACTGAAAAGCCTATTTTCTGCATACAAGTGAAGAAAACAATAAATCTGCAAACTACCGGCCAATAAAGCAAAGAAAATATGTTTAAGTGCTATGTGCTTGGTTAAATCAGTTATATAATTGGCGAATAATTTTACACAGGTAAAACTTGAAATTTGAACACGTGAACAGAAACAAAACGCTTTACTTCAGACACTCTTCTCTCATTAATTTAATTTTTCCCCTCATTTTACATAAAAAAAAAGAATTTCGAATTGACTCACTACTTTCTTTTTTTCTACTTGGCTCAATGGCTACTTTCTGTGATGACAGGCTTTTATTGACTAAAAAAAAAAAGAATTCACATAGTCTAGTGAATTAAATTTTGTACTTTTTGTCACATTGCAATATACAAGATAATAACATTCATCATGACTGATAGAAGCGAAAAACTCTTGATGAATAACAACGCATTACCAGTTGAAATATGCTGACGCAAACAGAGGAATGGTTGCAAAACCAGCTACTCATATACCAAACGATGATAGCGTAAAATAGCCAAAACGACAATGGTAGTGGTAATTCTGAATGATTTCGTTCTCGTACCAGAAATACAAATGTAAAAATACACTGGGTCTCTTTATATAACATTGGAGGAGATAACTTATGTCCTCCAGTGTCTGCCAGTGAGACAGTGTTCCACCCGAACACAGCTCTCTGCTTCTGGATGAAGAGGAACTTAGACGAAGCGATGCTGAAGGGCAGAATCTCGTCTGGGGGAAAAAACCGACAGGAGCCTGACCCTGCCTTATGAAGGTTCTCGAAATTTTCACGATAAAAACCAACCTTTTGTTACATCCAGTTTCATTAGGGAGGTTTCTGGAAAATATCCAGTGTTTGCCTGAAAAATCCCCCATTATGTCAGGAAACTTTCACAGGGCAGATTGACTTGGTTGAAGGTTTGCCCCCGAATATGCGTCCAATATAAGTTATATATGTTTCGGGCATAAGTTTCGAGGTGTTCGCGTGTTTCAATGTGGGCTTTGGCTTGGAGTTGGTGTTGTCTGATATTGGTGTTCACCAATGTTATTTTGCATTGCACCCATTGTATCTACTTTGTTTTCAATTTCGATTTTTTCTAGTTCATTACTCAGGATATTTGGTTTATGTCGTGAGTTGATAAGGGATTATAATCCGTGTAGATCAAAAAATATACCGTATTTGCAGGCTTAGAAGACGCTGAACATTGGAAAGAAAATTCGAAGAAAAAAAAGTCATTCCAATACAACACATTCCTCCTGCGTCCCTTACATACTGGGGCAACGTATTGTTTACAGTAATTACTCGTCCGATTGTGTTCGGATGGCAATATATATCAGGTTAGTAAATATACAATACCTATTTCATTGTTCAAGGGTTTTATATCTTCTTAAAAATTAATTAAAATTTGAAAAATATGCAAGTAAAATATATAAAAACACAAAGAATTTTTATTCATCCTCAAACCCCCAAAACTCCTCACTCCTGGAATCATGTAAAAGCTCTAAATAATAATATGCAGAGTCGTCACTACTGTCAATCATGTGCAATAAATGGTCCTCGCTACCATCTATGTCATGGTGGTAATCATGGTGATAACTGATACACTAGTGTAGAAAATCACACACGTATTTTTCCAGGGTATTTTCTATTTTACTGAAACGCAGGACTTGTAGAGGTTCTGGCCTAGAGGAGGTTAATATGTTTTCCTTATTGCTATCTTAAACCAGGTGTTAATCAGAGTGTCATGAGGTCGCGGGTGCACTCCCTAAGTAGAATGTGTGATGTCAATAACTAACTTGATTGATGGTTGCGTAGAGATACATGATTGTTTGTATCCACCCACAAGCGGTACTGAGTATCTGCGCGATCCTTCCTGTTTTGTTCACAGATTTCATTTGAACAGAATTGCTACTTTGTAAGTCCTGAAAAGGGTGTCAATGATCATTGTGAAATGTTCGTTCCGCCTGTGCCTTTTAGTCATTGCTGCCCCTCTCAGTTCACCAATTTCTCTCCACTGTTTACGTATCTAGAATTTTTCCATAGAACAGAAGGGTGGTCATTATGAAAACGACAGTATGACATAATAGCATGAGTGACGCCAAGATTCTGGGCGGGAATGTTGCCTTGACCTTGAGGGATCAACTGTAACCGGAAACTGTGAAGTTACAATTCTTTGAGGCATGGCCCTCCAAACCGATAAAAAGATTAAGGACAAAAGATAAAATATCTTAATGAAGCTCAAGAAAGGAAAAAAGAATGCACTTGCTCATCAATTTGTTTGACTCCATTGAAAGAAACACCTCTCTGAAAATTGCAGAACTACTCTATAAAAATCTAGAAATAGAAATTGCGAGAATGTGTGACAGAAAAATCGCAACAGTAGCAGTGGTAATAATTGTTCTTGGTCCGGTCTAAGAAAGGGATGAAAAATACACTAATAAAGTCTCTGAAAAATCAATGTACAAGTAGTTCAGACGTTCGTCCGACTCAGTATTATTCACATATTAAGAAGGACTATATCCATCAAATAATTTCACTCTCATAGAAGTCAAAAACCAAGGGGTTGACTTGCAAAATCTCTGAGTAATATATTAATATCTGAAAAAACCGAAAACATGTCAACTTTAATAAACATTTTGAAATATTCACGACTTCCTTAGTTAAACCAGTTCATACACTTACTGAAAAGACAAACTTCAACTGAGCACGTCAACCTGCTCTGTGTTTAACTGCAACGTTGTATTTACGACTCCCACTTGGATGCTTCCTTGCACATTGACCTGTTCAAGTATAGAGTCAGTCTGTGACCATCCTTCATATCCACATAAAAGCCAGTACCTGACACTGTCTCTTTTTTTTATATAGCATATCTTATCAATACCATTTTGACTGGAGCTCTTTACCTTGATATTTAGTGAAAAATATCCTTTTGATATTAGGGGAATTCCGTAACTAAATCTTTTTATCTTTTTTTATAAAATGCTTTCTTATACCTGATCACTGTAGAAACAATCGTTTAAGTTTTTAATATTGTTACTCTATGAAAAGCTCAACTAAGCTTAGTAAAGACCTTTCAGGTCTTTTCTGATTGTTCTGCGCCATATGTGATCGAAGTAAATTAAAAAAAGCCAGATTCGTTTTCAAGGCAGGCAGATATTCTCTACTTGAGACATGAGGAGAAATCTTTCAACTTTTGAACTTGTACCAGACTAGGCAGGAAATATAAATACGGAAACATTTGCAATGTATGAGAAAAATGCTGATGACTTTATTGCGCTAAGATTTAAGAGTACCTTTTCTGTGTTTATATTTGTCATTGACAGCAATATTTGTGCTCGGCAGATGTACTTCTGCCACACATTCGCACGCACTTTTCTGTCTGTAAATGTGCCTAGTATCCACTTACTAAAGGTATTTCAGTGATCTGATGCAAGGTTACTATTATGAGACATCAAGTAATGATCAAATACACTACACTTTACGAGGGCTTGCTGAAAATTGAAATATAAAACCCATTAAAAAGGCACAAAATTAAATTTCTATGTTAACAGTTTCTAATCCCCCCTTTCACGCTTGTGAAATTCTCTTTTAGCTTCTTGCTTTCCAGGCAAAATTGATCTTCTTCTGTGTTACATGTTCCTTCAGGACGTAAACAATCATGACCCTCCACATCATCCTATCTCTTATAGCTTTTAACACGCTTTTTTTCGTTACCCCTACCAAACTTCACTCAAGCCCATCAAGTATGTTACGCGATGTTTTCCCCTGTCGCTGTTTCCATCTATCTGATCTGTGAGTATAAAGTCCTCCATGCCCTCCTTCTTCATTACATGTCCTAGAAAATTCAGCTGACTTTTTCCGATGTTAAATATTAGTTTCCTTTTTGTTTTCATTCGATCCGAAACCCAATCGTTGTTCATATGTTCAGTCTATGGCATCCTCAACATCCTTCTGTAGAATCCCATTTCGGTTGCTTCAAATCTATTCATTTTTAGTGAGATTGCCTAGCATTCAATGATATATGGAAAAACAGACATCACATAACAATCCAGCACTCTCTTCTTTGTTTCCAGGAATATTTTCCTGTCTCTTAATACTCTACTCATCTTCTGGAATGCATTATTGGCCATGCTGATTTGCCTTTCGATCTCAGTGTTGCACTTTTCATCCTCTGTTCGAACACTTCCTAGGTATTTAAATTTCTATACCTGATTGATTTAATATCCCCAGACTGTGGTTGGCATTTTGTGCTCCTCTTTTTAATGATGAACACGCATTGTTTTCTTGTAGTTTATATGTAGTTCTTTCTTTCCACTTCTTTTAGCTATCTTTTGTAATGGGTTTCGGATTCTCTTTTCCATGCCTGTACTGTATAATCTATGTATCTTGTTTAGATTGTGGCCGCTAATGACGAATCCTGGCATGACTTCTAGGGCTGTTAGAATAGATTCGCTCTATAAGTTGAATAAATCTTGTGAGAAGACACATCCTCGTCTTATACTCCTTTCTGTCTTTGTATATCTACTGATTTCTTGTCCGTATGCAAGCAGTTTTCTGGCAGTAAATGTTCTTGATTATTTCTGAATATGTCTAAGCTGCCGAGCATCTCTATCAAGTCTTTGTGGCGTTGTTGTAGTCTATGAAACACAGGTACACGTCCTTCTGCATTTGACCTTTCTAATAATCTCAACACAAATACCGTGTACCTTGTTCCAGTGTCCTTGACGAAAATGCATTGTTCTTGTTCTATTCCTACTGCGCGATCAATAACAAGAATTCGGAGGATGAGTTTTCTTATGTGACTCATTAAGCTTCTTAGGCAGTGCTATGAAAATCAATATCCGTAGGTCTTCCAGTATACCACCATTTCATTTATTATTTCTATAATTTTGTCTACGCCGAAATCATTTAAGGCTGCCAGCATCTCTGTTACGATGCCGTCTGGTTCAGCTGATTTGTTTCTATTCCATTTGGCCAATGCAAATTCCACTTCGGATTTCAATATTTCCGGTCCGTCGGTATTTGTATTGTCATTTGTTCTCTCTTGTCTTGAAAGAGATATATTATATATTCCTCCCATCGCTGAAGTATTCCTCTTTCTCTAATATGAGAGTTCCATACTTGAATTTTATACATTCTGTTGAGAATCATATATTTTGTTTTATTAGTTCCCTGGTTTCCATTATTAGTCGTGCTCAATTTCCCTATTTCTGCGCTTCGGCTCCAAAGATTACTGGAGGCCCTGTAAAAATACTAAGCCCTCAATCCCACCTCTAATCAACGAATTTGGGGTCCTCATCTCTTCAACAGATAAAGCTGAGTGCTTCGCTCGCAGATTCTCCACTAACTCGACACTAACTCGACATCTGTACCCGACTTCCCTCTCCGAACCCAGGCTCAACTGACTGACATACTAATTACTCCCTCGGTGGTCTCCAAAATAATTTCTAAGCTTGACTTCCATAAGGCCAGCGGTGGCCACGGAATACCAATCATTGTCCTAAAGAAATGTGCTCCTGAACTCTCCTCTGTTCTCTCTAAACTCTATAACTACTGCCTTTCTGCTTCCTGCTTTTCTGCCTGCTGGAAATTCCCCACCGTGGTTCCTATATATAAAATATTAGAGAACCCTTTGACTCCGCTAATTATCGCCCTATCAGCCTCCCACCGATCTTTGGCAAGTGTTCGAAGCCGTCATCAACGCCGAAGTGGTACAACATCTCACAGCCCATAGATTCTTCTCTGACAAACAGTATGGATTCCGCTTCACCAGGCCTACTGCTGATATGCTTACGAGCATCACTGAGTATATACACCAGGCTCTCGACAAAAACGGCGAAGTCCGAACTCTGGCCCTTGACATCTTCAAAGCGTTTGACAGAGTCTGGCATACTGGCCTTCTGTATAATTGGACAATTGTTTGACCTAATCAAGTCCTTCCTTTCAAACGGTACAACGAGGGTGGTATTTAACGGGCAAGCCTCCCAGTACTATCACATGAATGCAGGTATCCCTCAAGGCTTTATTCTCGGTTCTCCACTTTTCCTTATCTATATTCACGATCTCCCTGACGTAATAAAATCCCAAGTGGGCATATATGCTCACGACAATAAGTTTTACTCTCGTCTCGATCAAAAATCTACCGAGGCTGAAAAAGCAAACCTCGCTGCCGAGCTTGAAAAGGACCTCTAATCCGTGGTGGACTGGGGTAAAAAATGGCTCGTAAATTCAAAACGAAGCTGCTATCTAATAGCCACCACAGACATTCATTTCTACCGCCCATTAACATGGATTAGGCTTCTCTCCCTGAAAGTGAAATACTGCTCCTCCTCGGGTTCACTCTCACACCAAATATCAAGTGGAATAATTATATAGAATCCATAGCTGGTCCGGTGCTTCTGCTATCCACTTAGGTGTCCTCGATCGAATCCAACGGAGAATCTGTAATGTGATCGATCCCGGCTTGGCAGCTAGGATACAGTCGCTTTCTCACCGACGCAGTGTGGCTTCCCTGTGTCTCTTCTACAAATACTTTCACGGCTTCTGCTCCGATGAACTTAGCTCACTGGTACCCCTATATACGAATTTTCTCAAGCCACAAGATTAGCAACTAGGTGCCACCCTTTTACTGTGAAGCCAATGAATTGTAAACGCAAATTCTACTCCAGCAGCTTCTTTTCTCGAGCCTCCCGCCTGTGGAATTCTCTTCCGCATACTTGCTTTCCTGAGAGTTACAATCTCCAAGAATTTAAGTGTAAAGTCAATAGTCATCTCCTGTCACACTAACTTATATCCTCGCTCTCATGCTTTTCTACATCCACCCCACTCTCATCAGTACTATCTTCCCTCTCCTACTCTCTTTCTGACACCACCTACAACCTCTCACTCCTCGTAACATTCCTCCTCGTCCACCCCACTCTCATCAGTATTCTCTTCCCTCTCCTACTCTCTTCCTGACACCCACTGAAAGCTGTCACTCTTCAGAACATTCCTCCTATCTAACCCCTTGCACAACAGTAGCAGTAAAATTCCTTGCTTGCGGCGACACGATTAAAAGAAATTGTTGTTGAGCCATTACGTTTTAGCCAGTCTGCATTTGCTCCTTATTTTCTTTTGTAGTTTTTTGTATTATGTTCCACGTCTTGACATTGTTTTCTGTTTTCTTTGTATCATGTCACGAATCTTATCAGCTATCCACTCGTTTTTTCGACTAACTCTGTTTTCCTTTGGGACAATGTTGTTTGATTTTACTGATTTTAATGTGTTCCATTTCTAGTTTCCGTTTTCAATTTGATTTTCACACTGTCTGTGGACTTTTGCAGGCTAAGGTTGTTCACAATTCTGTTGTATTGCAGTATGAGTACTGCTCTAGGCTTCTTCAGTTTCCGGTTTAATCCATGATTTACATATGACTGGGAGGTGGTTGCTTCCACTGTCTGCCTTTGGATAAGTTTCATTCTTAAATCTCCTGTCTATAGTTGTATAATCGATTTGGTTTTTCACCTACTGGGCTTCTTGTTCATAAACGTCTTGTGTGTTCTGGAAAGCTATTGTTTGTTATGACCAGGTCATTTGCTGTGCACTAATGAACCAATGTTCTTCCTCGGTCATTGCGATTTCATAGTCAAAAGTTGCTAACTGTTAACACTTCCCTCTCCTTACCCACCTTGGCATTCAAGTCACCCACGATAATTCTAATTTCTTGGCTTTTACACTGGGCTTTGGCGTTGTCCAGTATGGAGTTGAAACATTCTACATCATCCTCAGTGCTTTGCGTTGTGGGTGTATACACTACTATAACAGTTATGTTGAAGGATTTTCTCTTCATATTGACAAAGAGAGCTCTTTTGGATAGCTGGCAGTATCCTAGAATTAATTTCTTTATTTCTAATGCCAGTATTAAGCCTTTTCATTATTTTTACTACTCAATCGTCATTTTCTATCATAATCCTTGTTCCTTTATTGTTCTATTGACTTAATAATGTTTGCTTTTTTCCTAATCTTTCATACTTAGTAATGTCATTGCATTTTAGTGGGTTTACTGTATTGCTTAGAGAGAAATGATTAAAAACCTGAGACTTTTGATTTCCTTGGCAACATTAAAGGCTTTGAAATATTGGTATATTTGTTGCGTTAAATTAAATACAGTTAAAGTTTTGTTTTCGCCAGTTCCCTATAAATATTTATTCTTACAAGTCTTTCTGATAAAATACTACACAATTTCCTAATATATATATATATATATATATATATATATATATATATATATATATATATATGAGACGATTAAGCATTTTCATGAAGAAACCTTTGGCATTCATTAACCGAGCAGCCAGAACTGTATTTGAAATTTATGAAATCTTTCTCTTCAAACAATTTTTAAGGGAAATGCTTTTCGAGTCCGATGATTGTTATCGCTCTGTCTAGTATACTGATGCAGATATATTACAGTTATGGAGATTTTCTATTGCACTTTTTACTGACTTTGCAAACATAGCTTATCTTTTATTAGCTAGTATTTCATTTATTTCCCGTAAGGATTCATATTTGAAGTTATTTGCACATTCGGTTGTTTTTTTTTTTCATATCTATTTTTATAAAAGATTTATAATGACTATTTTGATATCAACAAGAAATTCATACTTCAGTTTTTGTTTTATGAGTAAATTTATTCTTCTATTCTATGCAAATTTTCTTCTTGTTTTAAGTTTTTAAATATGAATATTTTGTCCGTGTTACGATTTTTCTGATCGTCATAATTAATAAACTTTTGTTTATATTTATGAATTACTTGATACATATACTCGTGTCTTTCTGAATATATATAGGAAGTTACTGCATAATGGACGACTAATATGCTTAAATGCATTAGGATCAAAACACACACACATACACATACGCATACACACATGTATTGATAATAATATGATCAGGAACAAATAATAAGTATGAGTGATCTATTTTGTAACACCTGCGCATGTCAAAGACATTGTCATTAATAGATAAGCGGGAGACTAGAATCAATTTTTAATTTGTTTAATGCCGCTTTGATTAGCAGAAATAACCATTTGTTTGACTTTGATAAATGCCAAATTGCTATGGCCAGAAGACGTGTCCAGAGAATCACCAAAGTACAGGTTGCGGTTTAAAAAGGGGAAAATCATCAGCAGGAGAAAATAATTTTGTCAGCCAAAATTTATCGATACCAGAAGTGAAAAAAGGTTTTTTGATAAGTATGAACCAATAGAAAGGATAGTTGGATAAAATTTAAAATAGATCTAATCAAGGCGAACGAAAGCGTTGCATAACTGTTTATCTGTTTGTTGCGTGTAGCCAACACGTACACACATGTTAACAGTGACGTGAAGAGGGTTGGTGACGGTTGATGATACCCGGGGCCAACTTGGTTCTATGTTTATAAGACTCAAGTGGAGCGGGTTTATAGGGGGCTGATACTAAGAAATGTGAGAAAGCAATACATTTTAAATATGTAAAACAGAAGAAACATGAAATAATGTTTTATTCAAATGAATATAAACTAATATCTTATTTCACTATTTAATTACATGATCTCCCGATATAGATGCCCGAGATCGTCGCAAACTCTACCAATTCGAAATTCCTAGCACCTGAAGAAGGCCGGAACGTACAACGGCCAAAACGTCGTACAGCTGGCAACAAAGATGAGGACAATAGTCCAAATAATGCAAATATTGTAAATACTACCTCATCTCAGAAATATAAACAAATAAGTTCATGTTTATATAAGATTCAGCAAATTAGGTCTTTATCAGATAACAACTCAATCGGCTCCCGATTTTGTAATTGGCCAGCATTTGATGGACATTCCGGACTGTGCCGAGGCAAATGTCGACAACTGGTTCTCTTTTTTTACAGAACCCAGTTAGAAAATAATTTACGTGTTCTTGAGGCTATTTGCATTAAGTTACACAGGCTGGAACTTTGCAGGCAAAGGGATAACTTTTAACCTCTTTCATTTTATAGTGGGCTGTAAATAAAATTATTTCTATTTTGTTACTCTGTTGGAGCTTTTTTCAATTTTATTTGTAAACTCTTTGACAATTTATTTTTAATCGTACTCCAAACTTGCCCCTCCTCTTCCAGTTTGTCTCCATAGTTAGTTATTTGTCAATTAGCCTAGCCAACGGTGAAGTGTTGGCCGAAAGAATCCTAAGGTTTAGAAAGGAAATTAATTAAAAAATGGCTTCCTTCTTATTTAAAACACTATATATATATATATATATATACTAATTTTTTATTATTTTACTAAATAAAACTCACACAGTACTAAATTTGTTTCCTTAACTAAAATATTCTTTAATATATGATAATTGTTTTATCATAGTTATAACAAACGTTACAAACCATGAAGTAATTAAAAAAATCCAACTTGCTGTTAAAAATTATTTATCTATTTAAGCATTATTTGGTACCTTACTCAGACACTCTAATTTTCTTTAAAATTTAAGTAATTACTATGTTTCATTTTTAACTTATACTCTAACTTAAAAAAAAATATTTTAATAAAATAAAATTACCCACACAATACAAAATTCTTGTTCTTAATAAAATATAACCAAGTTTACAACAATTATTTAATCCAAATTCTGACTTACACTCATAGAAAGTAGTAAAAAAATCTATTGTTCAATAAAAAAAAAACCTAAAATCCAACCTCCTGATTGAAATTACTGTCTACCCTTTAATAAATCTAAGGTCTAGATCAATGCCATCCTACTCCCTTTCCTAACCCAAATGTATAAATCTCTATGGTTACATAATTCTAAATAATGATTGGCCTGTTTGGACACAGACCTATTGCATTTCTTCTAACTGCTACTCCCTAATTTTCCAAATAATCAGAAATTAATCTTATATTTTCAAAAATAAAGAGTTTTCAACAGTTATTTTAGCATATCATCTAAAGAGGAACAGTTTTGTTCTGAAGCAGGAAACTTTTGTGTAGTAATTTTATGCTTTTATAAATCATTGTAATAACAAAATTGCAATATATATAGAGTCATCCGCAGGCAGATCTTTTTTCTTGTATCACAGCTCATACGGTTAGAAATCCGATTGCTTTTAACCCAGTATTGAAACCCGACCGAATTGAGGTCAGTCGACGATTCTACCTCTGAGCTATGGTAGAACAAGACAGACGTTTAGCGTATCATACGCCAGTAGCCAGAGTGATCTAATTCGTTACTGAATGAGCGATGTGTATATGCTACAGTAGCTACTGTTTTTTCAAATATATATATATATATATATATATATATATATATATATATCATGGTGTTAGCTTCCCAATATCATATAAGACACTTCTCAATCCACTGAGTTGTAACAACTCAAGGTTGTATAGATTTCACAAATGACCAGAACACATCTGAACAGATGTTGAGTCATTCAATCTCGATAGATGTTTACTGCTCATTGATATTTGTGTTTACAGAATCTTGTGTGCGAACAGAAGTTTCTACATCGTCCCATAAATTATAACCCACTGCATGTTCTCTTACTGCTGCTGTTGCTCGTTTCATTTCGTCAATCTATCATTCCCTGTCCAAGTGCAACCAAATCTGTAGTATTCTTGGCATCGACACTTGGCAACGCTTTTGATCTTCATGGTCATCGCTTGTCAGCATCTTCACTCGTGGAGGTAACGATTCTCTAGGGGAATTTTGCCCGATGGTCGTAGTTATTCTGTTAAAATTTCAAGTATGAAATCTTCGTTGCCTTAATAAATTCTTTGCTAAAAATGAATTTTAAAACACAAACTAACAACTTTTGTTGTTTTCTAACAACGGGTTTAATTATTACAATTTGAAGATTTTTAAAAGCATATAAGAGGTACATAATCATCGATATTTCTATATAGCCTGTTTGTATGTCTTTCATTTTAGTAGTAATACGTTCTCGATGAAAAGAACTCAGGGCAGTAACAGCAGTAAGAGGTAGAAGGAAGGATTCAAATCGGACTTCACCTATCCTGCTTCTCTCTTTCGTGAGTCTGTTTTTGTGCGAATATTAAGAATATTGGCTGGTTTATATAAGAAAAAATGCGCATTTCAGGCACTCATTTATTGTATGATTTTTGACAAAATATTGACAACTTTTTTGTTAAGAAACATATATATATTTGACGAATCCGGTTATTTCAGGCCCCAAACATTGAATTTGGTAATATATAAACGCTTGTAGTGTTTGATAGTATTTTAAATAAACGTAAAAAGAATATATTTGCAAATTTTAGAAAACATAAATCTTGTCTTAATTCCCGGAAGGAACTGTGTAGCTCGCGGAAAGTCTCCTGCTATTAAATCGAAAGGAATTCTAGTTTATTTTAGGTTAAAATCTACCCGGGGCCTTGTCCACATACATTTTGTGGTTTTTGATTGTTAATTTAGATCCGTTTATTATTATTACTATCATCAACTCTTAATTGGATTTTCTGAGATCATTCTTAATTTCTTTATTACTTCAAACTGTCATCAGGAATTTCCATAAATTGAATTATTGAACTAGAGATTCCGCTATGTTTTATTCCTTCATGCAATAAGGTATTACACCATTGTTAGTACACAATTATATTGTCATGCAGTGAAACTTTGAATCATTGTTAGCACTCAGTTATATTCCTCGTGTTCGTTTTATACGCATATATTGCTCAACAGAATGCTTCCTCAGTAATGTCTGTTTTGGGGATCATAGAAAGTTTCGGGCCTCCATGTCATGACACAGCAGCAGTGGCTAATCAGTGATGTACCTGTCTGTATCAGTAGACATAACCGATGTCACATGAACACAGCCGATACCACAATGAGACTGCCACCGGTTCGATCGGTGACTTTAAAAAATTTAGGTCTATGGCATCATAGTGATTACAATACACCAGAATCTTACAATCAGTCCGAAAAAATGAAACGGAGACTCATTTGTGACACACCACACGTTGCTATTTCTCTAGGATCCAATATCTCAAGTAAGATGTTGTGTATTATATTTTAGAGTGTTGCGAGACTGTAAGTTATTGATTTTTTGTTTTCTGGTAAATTTTTCTGTACATAATATTTGCAGCTTCATATGAGTTCGATTAAAAATAAGTCACAAAATATGAAATTCAAAAAAACAAACAAACAACAATAAATGCTTTTACAAAACATGTTACAGAAGTTGTAAAATAAAAAATAAAAAGTTCAAAGCAATCTTCGTTATGTGTTTATAAAGTACTGCGTATCTCGAATCTATTGCAGCGAGAAAGTACTGTCACTTCGAAAGTCAAAGAGCAAAGATTAACAGGCTTTCAAACCTTGTGCTGCCTGTGATTATGTTCATTGGGTAGTATTCTAATACTGCGCCAGCTATGGTTATTGGCAGTAATCCCACAAATGATAACAGTTTGGGGGCTGTATTCAAACATTATTAATTTCCATTATTTTGCAATAAGCAGCCTACTTGGTGACTCATAAGTTGTTATGTTATGGTTATCTACCCATGGCACACATGAACTTTTCTAAACTATAAATAAACAGCTGTTTCCGCATTAATGCTGAAAGGAGAGACGTCTATTCTATCAGATAGCTCTGACAGCCGGACCAATCCAGTCAAGCTGGTGATCTTCTCATGTTCTATCTGTTTGAACTACTATTCTTTGCTTATATATTTGGTTAACTCTATTCCGTCTTTGGGGTCTTTACTTCTGTTCCCTAACCAGGCCAAAACAACTTGGCGGTGAGGATTCTTAATGACCCTTGAGAACCCTAACACTACTGCGGTGAAATTGTCAATATTGGTTCAACAGTAGACTGACTGAATTCTAATTTGCGTCATGCTTTGTTCTATTCAAAAGTATTTGGCAATCCAGAAAAAGAAACCGAACGAAAAGAAAGTGTAAGTAACTAACTTACACTAAAATTGAACGTGAGCCGCTAAACTACGAGAATTCATTTTGTTTTTTAGAGAAAAAACAAGAGCACTCGCGATTCCCTGAGTGAGTAAGAAATTAAAGTTATTTTTGATTCACATTCAATTAATTTTTTATTTCGATTTCCTAATTTTTAACTGGATTCGGTTTAATCCTAGGAAAAAAGAGCCAGTCAAACATAGACGAATTTAAATCCGCCATATTCGAAATGCTTAAGTTCCAACTTCAACAGCAAAACCAACGGGAATTTAAATGGCAAGAGAAACAGCTGGAAATGTTAAAGCAAGCTGAAAGTGAACGGCTGTAGTTTCAAAAGCAAAAAGAAAACAGACATAAAAATCGCGTAGAACTTCTTATTCAAACTCAACAATAGCAAAGAAACTTGCTTGAACTGGCAAACATGGGACAAATTAGTCAAAACGAAAATGCGTTCTAGCAAAACACGATCTGAGGCTCAAAAGATTCTTTTACATATTCTCCGGACGAGGATAACTTTTCACCTTCTATATTAGAAAATTCAAGGATTTATACACCATAGATTGCATGAATTGGTCAGATTATATGAAAGTTCACATTTCTTCCTCGAAAATTTAGCACCACAGAGCAACACCGGATTTTAAAGTTATATGTTACCCCTTAAAACCAGTAAACTGACATTTAGTGAAGAGGTTAAACTTCCTACAGAAGATTTTTGTGCTAAAACTTCACACTTTCGTAAGAGAACGAACTATATAAATTTCACAAGAAAGGATAGTGAATATTAAAGTACATTCGTGTCGGTCGTGAACAAGCATTGCGACGATTTCAAACTGTCAACATTGAATGCAAATGATTTCAAATGAGTAATATTTGTTTAGGGACTCGTTTCAGATAAATACGCTGAAATTAGACGCAGAGTTCTGACTAAATTGGAAAATGAGCCAAAACTTACTTTCCAAAAAATAGAAGAACGTCAGAGAATCGTAAGCGTACGCGAAGATTCGAAGAATATCGAGGAATCTGGCATAGCTTACATAAGAAAAGTACGGCAAAGGAACAGACAATTTAATTCTCTTTTAAACCGAACCAACCAACAAAAATAGAAGACAAATTGTTCCCTAACCTATGTTACGGTTGTGGGTTACTACATTGTTATCAGCTCTGCCCTTACCGAAATAAAAAGAGCTTAAATTGTAGCCGTGTCGGGCATAAGAGCTCACATTGTCGAGCGAGTACAAAAGTTAATAATGTGTGAAAAAGACAGAAAATTATATGAACAAGATGGTTTAAAATTTAGAAAATACGTGCAAGCACAAATTCTAAATAAAAATATTAAGCTACAGTTAGATTCTGGTTCAGATTTGATAAGCATAATTCTATACACTTGGAAAAAGTTGGGAAAATCAAACTTGCTTAAAACTAATAAAATGACCATGTCCGTGACAGGGGAGAAAATCAAGTTTAAGGTAGAACTTATGATTAATATAGCTTTTCAAGGAAGGACGTTAAAAGTAAAAACGTTTATATTAAAGAATACAGTAATATATTCGGCACTGACTGAATGGAGAAATTTAAGTTGTGGAACAGGCCAATTAATTCATCTTATCTAAAACTTGAAAACCTGACCGCCGTGGCAAATAATTTAATAATGATTTAAAAATACTTTTCCAGAATTTTTTCTGGGGGCCTTGGTCGGTATAATAAGATGACGGCCAAATTCGCGTTAAAAGATGGCAACGAGTGTTTAAGAAAAAAAATGAAATGTGTCTTTCGCCTCTTTACCAAATAATAAATAAAACACTTGAAATTCCTGAAAGAACCGGTTTCTTGTTGAGAACTGTGTGTGTAGTCAATGGGTTTCACTGAACGACTATGTGAAGAATCAAATCTATAACCGGGTTTGCTTTCGATTTCTCGACGGGACAATGCTGCACTCAAAAACTATCATTATTCTTTACCTAGACCGGAAAAAAATTCCCAAAACTACATATAGAGAATTTTGTTTCAAACATCGACCTCAGTAATGAGTACCTTCAAATACCGGTGGAGGAAGAATGTTTTAAGTTGCTCTGTATCAACACCCATTGTGGGTTGTAGAAGTTCGGAGTTAAGGTTTCGCCGGCAATTTTCCAACAAGTGATGGATGATATGGTAAGCGACCTTGACTTCACGGTTGCATATTTGGACGACGAATTAATTATCAGTCAAAATACAGATCAGCATGAGAAACATATTCATAAAGTTTTCTCAACAATTTAGGAATACAGGTTAAAATTGAAAGAATCCAAATGCGATTTTTATGGAGAGAATTAAATAATTGGGACACATTATCAATAAAGAGGGCATAAGACCAGATTCAAAACGGGATATAGCAATCAAGTACATGACATCTCCCGAAAATGTCTCTACCTTACAAAGTTTCTTAGGATTGGCAAACTATGACCAGGTATTTATTCTGAATATGCACAACTTCCGTGCTCCGTAAAACTAGCTCTTGAAAAAATAGTGGGGAGTGGACACCTGAATGACAAGAAGCATTTGTTAAAATAAAGGAAGTCTTGCCTTCGAACTCACCCACTATAACCAAGACTTGGACATTACAGTTACCGGCGACACTAGTTCGTATGGCGTTCGAGTATGTATTATGCACAAGATACCCGATGGATTTTACAAAACAATAACTCATGCGTCGAGAGTTGAAGAAGTCATTTATTTTCGCAGTAACTAAGCTTCACCGGTACATTACTGGTAGACACTTTATATTGCAAACCATAAACCGTTCTTGACTATCTTCGGTTGTAAAAAGGTCTGTCCGCACATACAGCAAATTGACTGCGAAGATGGGGAACAATCCTCATAAATTATGACTTTAAAATGGAATTCCTACCGTCTAAAAAAACTGTTCTCATACCGACAGACTGTCCAGATTAATCCCGAAACACAGAGAAAATATCGATGATACTGTGATTGCTTCTCTTTGAACAGAAGCAGTATTTAAACCACGGTATGCAACACAGTTAGTAACTCTCGACCAAATCAAACGAGAAGTTTTAAACGATGTGTTTATCAGGCAAACCAAAACAAAAAATATTAAATTTGTGAAAAGGACCAACAGAATTCAGATATTTTCTCTTTATGTGACGAAGTACTGCTATATAGTGAGCGAGTCGTCATTCCCACAACACTACAAAGAAGAAATTTGAAAGATTTCCAAACCGGTCACCCAGCAGGGATTACAAGGATAAAAAGGCTTATGCGCACTTATATATACTGGCTGAACAAGAATAAGGATATCGAAAATATCGTAAAATCCAGTAATGGCTGTGCCTTGGCAGCTAAAGCACCTTCAATCAAACATAGTCTTTGGCCCAAAACGAACCCACCATGGTCTCAGATTCCTGTGGATTTTGCAGGCCCACTAGACGGATTCTACTATCTTGTAGAAGTAAATACTTTTTTTTGTTTCAGGATAATAAATCTTTCTGGGAAAGGGGTACAATTGAGAAAGACTAGGAAATATGGTCTACATAATTAAAGGTCCTTAGTTTACTCACAAAAGACATTTAAATTAAATCAGGAAACGTCTGTCAGACGATGCTGACAAGCGGTACTCCCGAATAAAAAGAATTAATATATGTCATTTACGATACTTTTGACATGCCAATACTCCAAATGGCCCCAGAACGGCGTAGTTTTTATTTTTTAAATTAAAATGACGGACTTTCTCGTCCTTAATTCAAAAAGCGAAAAAATATTAAAACTCCTTTGGAGTTGATTCTTAGGAGTGGGTATTACGGTAATCTACCCATGACACTCATGAATTCTTCTAAACTATAAGTAAGCAGCAGTTTCTGCTTTGTGCTGAGCGGAACGATGTCTTTTCTAGTAGAGTGCTCTGACTGCCGTCGGATAACATGTTATCTGACAGTTTTGTCGGATAACATTTTTTATTGAACCGAACATATAAACTTTAATTCATGAAATGTAAGGTTTATTTAAAATTGTTATAGAGTCTATAAAGGTACTGAAACTTTTTAATCCTATAAAAATAAAAATATTAAAATTGGATAAAAACTCAACAAACGGGGAAGGAAAGAAAACACTGCCGTGCCAAAACATTTTTCTCATCTGAGTCTGATTTGCACGTTTACAAATATACCATTCGTTCGTGCGTTGAATACTACTGATATCTGGTCTTGTACTCCCACTCTTCATCTCGAGATTCTTGAAGGAAATATAAGCAAGGATTTGCAATGTTATCGATTCTGACTTTCTCACTGCGCGGCGTGGCTTCTCTCTGTCTTTTCTACAAATATTTTCATGGCAACTGCTCTGACGAGCTTTTTTCCCTGGTACTCCGACCACATGAATTTTACTAGATTAGCATCTATCTAACCCTTTACAGTTGAAATATTTAAATTCAATCGCCACTTTTTCTCCAACAGTTTCGTTTCTCGCAATGCCCGTCCGTGGAATTCCCTTCCACTTACTAGTTTCTTAAAAACTACAATCTTCAAAAATGTATTTGCTTATACTCAGTGTTTTCTCTCACTTTCATTCTTTGTAACCATCTGTATACCAGTAGCATTCCCGCCTTGCTTGTGTGAAATGATTAAACAAAAAAAGAAAAGTAATCAACGTAAATAGGTGAATCTAAACGAAAACAACAATAAACAATAAAATACCGAAAACGAGACTAACCGTTTTTCGAACCTCGCTTTTTAGAGCCAATCGAGTATATGTGGGTATATTGTGTTCACAAGGTTTAAAAAATATTAAATTATGAACATCCAGGGAATCAAAATCTAATTATATTAACGCCTGGTAGGCATTCCTTCTGCTTACAGACTGACTAGACTTAATGTATAAAATGTCTGTGTTATTCTCAAGTGGTAATCAGAGTGCGCTGTGCTGATTAAGGTAAATATATTCCTGATAAACAACATAGCACACACAGAATTATTTATTAAGTCTTTAGCAATTCCGGAACCTGAAATATTATCCAGCGTATGTAAATTATCGCATCTCGCATTACAAATTTTAGCTGAAACATGCTGATCTATTCTGCTCTCCAATCTTTGATTAGTTCTGCCTATATATTCAGTTTTACACTAATATTTATAATTGTAAATTGTAAACAGATTGTGAACGGACGCCCGACCACCCGGTTGTTTATGGCTTCGATTCTGTAGCTGGTCTTCTAGTCGACTATTACAACGATGTTCTTCCTCGCCCACGGTGTAAATTTTCGATCTCAAGGAAGTCACGCTGAAATATCGCTATATGTCTCCCCGCCAAGTTGGCTCAGACTAAACGCGCGCGCACATTTGGGGTGAATGAAAACGGCACCAAAAATAAATCGAATGACGCCCGAATATTTTGCTGGAAAAGTCTTTATATAAAAAAAAGAAAAAAGAAATAGAATATAAACAATCGCCAACCGTCTCTTCCTAACACCTGTCTATACTTAGCCGACAACGGAACGGAAGTTTCGTCCAAAAGAAACTTTTTTTTTCTCAACATTAATTTGAGTTTCCGGTTGGCAATGTCAGTTCACTCCAATCGAAGTTTTCAAGTTTGTGACGATTCAAAAATTTATTTGTTGGCTTCTAACCAAAGCTTTACGGAAATTGCCGAAGGTTGGTTTTTGTGTGTGGTGGGTAGCGGCGGAGGTCTTTCGTCTTCTCTGTCTCAGACAACTGGTTTCTGGCCGCCTCCGCGGCTCTGTTTTTTTTATTTAACCCTACTTTACCGGTGTAGGGGATGATGAGCACTGCGTTGTTCATGCAAATCTACTTTCTGGCCTTTGCAGCCAATTCTCGCCCGCATTCTCGCCCGCAGATTTTTGGGGCGGAGACTCTTTTCCTTGGTTTAAACAATGAAACAGCGTTATTTCTATGACATCATTTCTTTTCGTCTTTTCTTTCTTTGAGGTCAACAATCTAGCCTTTATGTTTGAAAATTTTAATTAAAATTATTTCCCACTGTCATCAAATCTGACCCCTTGCACCTTTCAAAGCCTAGATACGCAAAATCTCCTCTTTCTGCAATCTACAACCATGTAGCTGTGGCCTTTAAGAATTTCCGCTTGTCAGTAATGCGATGACCTTTGACTGGCCCGTTTGGTTAAATTCTGTGTAACCGATGCATCGGCACACCCTCAAAGTCTTAATTTATATTTATTCTAGGTTTTGTTGGAACCTTCTTTTTTTTCTCTGCTCATATTAGAATAATTAAATTTATTTCCAGTTGTTTCCTTTCGATAAAAATTAATAATACGAACCAACACAATTTCTTCTGTTTGATCTGCAACAATTAATAATAAAACTAATATATTTTCTTTCTTTCCGTTGTCGTGCCAAAAACAGTGTTACAAGATCTCAGCATTGGGTTAGCAGAAATTTAGCCAGATTTCATACTTTGAAAGATTTGTTTGGTTTGATAACTAAAATTAAGATAGAAATATCATGTTAAATGATTACTAACAAGAAAGGTAATTATAATTTCCACGAAATTATAATTAGGAACATTTTCAACCTAATTTTGTGTATTTGTTCATCCCTGGTATTTCAAGGTTTAATATTTCATGAAGAATATTTATGGTTTAATGACGACGAACATTAAAATGAAACTTACGTCCGTTTTCCTTTTTTTATTAATATGCCACTACTAATAGCAATAAGCAGGAAAAAAATTCAAAACTTCCAACTTTTTATCTTGAGAAACAGGTGATAAGACATGAAACAATTCTCATCGTGCAATATTTACTTTCTCTTCCAAATTCATTTTTATATTTGTAAAACTATTGACTGAAATGTCAACCATACAGAGTTTTTACTAAAAGTTTATATTCAATTTTGTTTTCATTTAAGTAATTTAATTAAAAGCAAAATAAAACAAAATTATCTGTTTAGAAGATCCAAATATAACAAAAAAATTTAATTATGTCGGTATTAAATTCATAATTTATCAAAAGAGTAACTATTTTTATAAAATAAATTCCGCATCAAAGTTGAATTGGCACTTTAATTAGAAAAGTGAGAATTTTAAACATTTCGTTTATTATGTTGTTCAGCTTTTTAAGAAAACTTAATAAAACTTAATTGTAGCCTTAGAAATTCTCAACTTAAAGATAAAACGGAAATTTTCTGAAAATAGAAGAAACTGTTTAATTGCACACAGCACTTAAAGAAATTGGATATTTTAATGGTTCAAGGATTGATGGCAGTTAGAAAATAAATTGCAAATGTAAAATAAACACTTCTTCCATAAAAGAGAGTAAACCGAAATTTTAAACGAGTGACCTCGATCCCAGAATGACAAAAATGAAGAGTTTCCTCTTTTCAATGCATGCAATGACTGGGATCGGTAAACCACAGCGGTTATCTCTTCTACTTTTATATAATTAAAGAATGTCACCATCAAAATTTCTGCTGTTATAAAAATGACGTAAACTCTCTCTCTCTCTCTCTCTCTCTCTCTCTGACGTACCAAATACAAATGGATGCTAAAATTTACATGGTGCTATCAACTACACGAAATCAATGCCATTTGGTCATTGAATTACTGATTTAGGGAAGTGGACCGTGTCATGAACTTTTTAACACCACTTTGTATATATTACTTAGAAAAAATTAATGGTTACTGTTTATAAGTTTAAATGATTAATGATTCTTTTTATTTCTCCTGACGTTATTGTTTTCTTTTCTCTTTTCTAAGCATATATGTTATTGTGACTGGTCTGGCGTGGAATCCCTGCTACTTAATATCTTAGTCTTGTGATATTTCAGTAGCACGTGGTAGTAGTCAGTTCTTTCTGTTCTCAACGGTTATCAACGGACCATTACATTCTCTATTTAATTTCAAGGAACAATGTCATTCATATGAGTCAAAAAGAAAAAGAAAATGGTAATCACGGACCTTCATACCATTTGATGCCACTATTATTTTAATTACCTTCACTTCTCGACAATATGTATTGTTTTAAAAAACGATGATCAGAACTGTAATAAAACCTAAACATATGATAAAGGTAAACTCGTGCATCATTTGTTCTTCAGTGTATTAGACTTTTTATTTATTAGAATAATTTTATATTTAACAAATTCTAAAAAATAGTACAATTTTTTAAAACTAATGCAATACAATATTAATCGATTTATAAAAAATGTTTTGTTCATCAATTTATAAACTGTTACGAAATTATTAAAAATATATGAATCGCTTATAAGGAAATTGTTTTTTATAAAGTTCGAATCAATTAGCTGCTGGTCGAGGTTTCACTAACCATTCCAATAAACGATGTAATAGTGTTTATTATTTGTTGTTAATTTTCATAAACAAATACAAGTATAAATTCAGCTTCATATCCTTCGGTTTTATTAAATTTTAATAATCATTTTTAAAAACATTGCCGAGGGGTTAAGATACCTAAAATAATTGTGGTGTTAATGGGAAAACGACACTTCGCACGAAATTCAAATTCCCAAGTGATATGTGCATTACTTTATTCCATTATAATAATTAGCCATCGTTTCTTCTTTTATGTGCCGTGTTCCTTCAAAGGTTAGGCGATCATGGCTCTCCACAATGTCCTGTTTATTGTAGATGTTAATAAATATTGTCTTTTTATTTTTCCTAGACCATATTCATCCATTAATGTACCCAAACTCGCAAAGATAGACTAGGCGTTGTTTTCCCTTGTCTTTCTTGCTTTCAATTTGTCCTGTGATATCAAATTTTCCAAAACTCACTTCATTATGTGCCCTAGAAGATTTACGAGTCTCCTCCTGATGTTAAATATAAATGTCCTTTTCATTTTTATTTTCGCTAAAACTTCGCCGTTGCTTACATGTACGTTCCATGGTATCCTTAACATCCTTCTGTAGAACCATACTTCTGTTACTTCACTTCTCTTCTTTATATGCGAGGAAAATCTGATATTTTAGAACTGATATTATGTAACTTGACTTTCTTTCTAATTAAAATTTCATATTTCATTATACTGTTTTGCTTTTGGAAGACCTCTTTGGTTACTCCAATGCGCCTTCAGATATCAGTGTCACAGTTCGGTTATTTCTTAAAAAAATTCCCCGATATTTAAATTGTTGTACTTGTTTGATTTTGCTATTTCCAATGTGCAACTTTCATGTTGTGCAGTTCCTTTTACTTACAACCATGCATTCTGTCTTCTCTCAATTGAAATTTAGTCCTGTCTTTTCGTTTTCTTTTACTAACCTCTACAGGAATTTTGTAGTCTTTTTTTCTGTGTTTGATATCAACACTGTGTCATCTGCATATCTTATGTTCTTAAGATTGTGGCAACCAATAACAAATCCTTTTCGGATAGATAATTCTCTCAAAATTGCCTAGCTTACTGTCGAGTAAATATTATCACGTGAAATTGATTTTTGTAGGTGACCCTTGTTCATTGGGCTAATTTTATTAAATATCAATAGCTTTGTATATTTCAATAAAGACATAAAAGTAGAGAGCAGCAAAAGTATTAAATTAGAAAATCGAATATTTTGCTGTGTGGCTGTTACTAATGTAATAAGCAATTCTATCAAAGATTCAATTTTGGCATACACTGATATTCATTTACGAATATAGATATTCACAATAAATAAAAACTATAGAAACCTAAATCGTAGCAAATATAAACATTCTTACCTGATCATCTTTACTGAAAATGAACAATGTTTCATTTTTAATTTAAAAAAAATCAACTGTAGCGATTTTGTTTTTTTGTTTTTTTTTTTTCTTTACTTCCGAATTTTCTGCTCTGTCGCAATGGAAAAGGGTTGTGAGAATTCTGTTTTACTCTTGAAATGCCTTATGTTTTTATCTTTGTGCATTTCAAGAACTCCTCATAAGATGTTCTCCTTCTGTGAATACCAACCTCTTCAGAGGCAAAACTATTCTTGGTTAAGTGGCGATAAAGCCTGAGCGAAAAATAATTATTTCAAACCATACAAATAATATCAAGACAAAAAGTAGAATGTGGAAAAATACAACAAACATTTATGCTTACAAATGCACACATACATATATGCATGTACGTAAAAGCATTTCAAAATATATCACTAGTTGTACGAATATATATATATAGTAATATTTTATTATAAGTTTATAATAAAAACAGAGTTTACTACAACACAAGAGCTATCGCGCTTGCTCATTAGCACCTTGTCAGACAGTGAAATATTTTTTCTGATAGGAATCATTAGAATTTTTAAAACAACATCATTGTTACCATATCCGGTCAATTAATGGCGGTGTGGAAATTTCGAAGGGTCTGTCTCAATGAATCAATAGCCAGTTCATGATGGATAGGAAGAGTTTAATTATAAGGTTAAGGGGTAAAGAATTGAAACGACTTAAAAACCCAGACTTTTTGGGTGTCAGTAATAAAACATTTGGATGTATACATATGCATCTTAGCATATCTGCAAACGTATCGTGTGTATTCGTGAAACAGTAACATGATTTATGACTTAAAGTAAATCGTGATAAAAACTGGAAAGTGTTAAAAATATAATGTCCGTCATATATATATGTAGTTGACTTAGTAAATGATTTATCCGTTAACCGAAACAAATGTTATTATCTGAAGAGGAGACAATCAATAGTTTATCCTATAGGCTAGATTATAGATTAAGGGATCCAGTTATATTATATTACAAAATAAATTAACTATACTTTAAGGCATATATTAGACAATGATGGCAGATGGAAGTTACTTTGCTATATTTGGGAATTTAATAATTTGAATTTTTTCCGGTAAACATAGAGAACATGTCTCATGTAAAGGTTTATTAATCATTTATTGGTCAGAATTAAATTAGACCAGTATACTCTTGTATTCAAAAGTGCTCAATACATATATAATGCAGAGCTTTTTAATATGATCATTTGGATTACGCAACCTTGGTTTCAACCTTACTATATCTTCAGGCGTTTTATATAAACCACTTCTCCAAAGTTTTTATTTTTCAAACTTATAACAGGGATTTTCAGAATACTCGACTGGAATTTTAAAATAACTAAAATTTCAAAATAAGGTAGGAATTTTTCAAGAATTGTAAACACTTTTATCCGGGTTCGTATGAAACTTAAGATATATTTTCTTATGTCTTTATGTCTTTACACCTAGACATTACTTCGGATCTTTCGTTTAGTAACCTTTCTCCTGAATATTATATTATGCGTAACTTTTCTTCTTGTCACAATCTGAAGGCATCACCACCGTTTTAACTTTTGTTTGTTTTTTAATATGCTCAATGTTATAGCAGGGTCTTAACCGTATTTTTCATAAAAGGTGAAACCAAGTTTGCGTAATTAACTAACTTCCAAATTTGCAATGGGTTCTATGACGTCACACAGCGTGATAGTGCGAAATGACAACAGAACCATGTATTCAAATGCAATGTAATATATTCTGCGTTTGTTACTTTTGGTAACTATTGCCGTTGCCTAGCGGAGTTTTATGTCAACACAAAATAAAATCGTCAGTGATGGTGAATGTTATTGTGTTACCGTCTTGGTGACCTCTCTAAAGATGGCTCATGTGAGCCGAAAGCTTAGAAACAAATTAATAAATAATTATCCATATGTTCGAGAATTTTTATCTTTATTTTCAACTGAAATTAAAGCCAAAATATGACGTTTAGAACGGTTCATGATTAAAAATAATAGACATTCATTGTCTCTTATATTTAACAGTATATGTTCAGAAAATTATTGCTGCCTCGATACACTATATATATATATATATATATTCGTGTATAAGCCTATGTTATGTATAGTGCGACCCCTGGATATGTTGATGAAAAACATGATTTTTTTCATATATAACCCGCCCCGGTTGATTAGCTGTAACTAGATATTTTACCCTTGACACAAGCCACCAATACCCGACGATGTAACCACTCTAGTTGTCTCGTTCTCCACCTCCTAGGATGACGAGTTAACCACAGGGTCAACCCTGCCTTAGTCAATGCCAACGTTCATTCTGGTTGCTGGTCGTTAGCTGCTCTCATCCACACAATATACTGTGCACTTTATGTTTTTGACCTCAGAGTAGAGAAGATCGAATACTATCAGTAATCGAAGCATTGACTCAATCCATGTTCAAGCTGAACTATAAAAGAAAAAGTATTTTCGCAGACGGAAATAAAACGGAAGATTCGTTAGGTTAATTTGAAATTGGTTCATAGAGTTCTTGGTAAAAAATCAACCCTTCCCACTTAAAAATCAATAGAGACACTTTGCTTCTTCTAAATCTTGGAACGGGATTCAAAGTAGGGATATCGCTTGGTAACAGGTTACGTGGACGTTGATATCACTTTGTCCGCGATTAGCCTCTCGTCTCACGTTCCTATTCCCCGCCCTACCCACAGAAACTTCAGTAAAAAAAGGAGCATGTGGCCAGGAGGTCTCTGGGGGTTAGCTAATTCCTCAAATTTCGCATTATTAATGAACGATTCAAATTTGGGAAGCTATTCACGTCACTGGGAGCAACTAGAGATCGCTCCTCCTCTCCAAACCATACTCTCTTTAAATGGGCGGAGGTTAATTTTTCCTCTTCCTCCGCTTCTCTCAGCTTTTAATCCAGGCCTATCCTCAAATGGCGGCCCGGGTGTCTTGATGATGAATCGAACATTTAAATCGTGCGGGCGAGAAGGCGGGCTCTACCTTAATCATTAATTTGAACCAACTTAATCTTCAACAACGAATCTCATTTTCCAGGCTCTGGTCTTGTTTGTTCGCATGGACATCAACTAGCCATTTTGTCGACCTGTCATCATCAAGCTTTGTTTCTCAGTTTAACGTACATACGAACCCTACAGGTTCGTTTCTCATTTCAACTGGCCAAGCGACAAATAAAGTCCTATCTCCCGATCTGTGAACATTTCCACAACTGCATTCTAGATACCCGCTTAGTCTTCCAACCACCACCCCCGCTCTGTCGGTTAACACAATTCTTCATTCGAATTCCAACGTTACCAAATAAACCGGACTTCTAATGTTTCATAGGGCTGAAGCACTTTCAGATAGGCTTCTGTTATATATTTAAACCGGGTTTCCTGTATACCAGACACTAGGAAATTCAAAGAGAAAGAAAAGATCTCTATTCCTCTCCTCCACTACAGCACCCTATCCCATATTTTATATTATCCCTAAATCCACCAGCGTCACACAGTGTCGTGCATATAGCTCACGTATAATCCAGTTTCTGAACAATATACATCAATGTATTCAAGTATATGTATATATATATATGTGTGTGTGTGTGTGTGTGTGTGTCTGTGCGTGTGCTTGTGCACGTGTGTGTCACAAGTATAATGCTAGTGTTTTTTTAAGAAACAGTAATCTGCTTAATATCGAATAATTAATATACATAGCTCGAATGTTTTTTTGTTTGCTGCATATATACGGATGTATTTGTGGTGCAGTGGATATCGGCTCGGAACGAGAAATCGGATAGCTGAGTTCGAATTCTAGATAATATTTTTTGTGTTCACTTACATGCAAATACACTTGGGAAAAGTATTAATCCGTCACTTCTCTGTCCAGCTATGGATTAAATAGCAGACCAAGCTGGGTTCTATAACCTAGGTTGCAACCAGTCTAGCCCAGCAAGTAATGGCAGGCTATTCTACTCAGTCAGTCATGTCACTTTCGAGACATGATCGCCGAAGCGTGTTTTCCGTATGGAACTTAATTGACTGACTGACAGGCTGATTGAAAAGTGACTTTTTTCTGTTTTGTTTTTAACGTATGAGAATCTGTAAAATCTGTTTGTCTCTTTCTTCAGATTTATTATTTGGTTTAAAATTTGGAAACCCTACAAACATGGATAAACGTCTTACACAGCAGAAGCATACCTAGCTAGCGGCACATTATGAAATTTGGAGACCGCTGTTGGAGTGTAAAGTTCAAAAGAGAAGTAAATGTTCAATTTGACGCAAAGAGAATCAAGAATTGCCATGCAAAACGCACAGCTACAGAGTCTGTAGCTGGTACTCGAAGAACCGGTTGTCCCTTCAAGTCCAGTAACCAGGAGCCAGTGCATGTAGTTTTAAAGGTATTTACATGTAGCTCAAAAAGTTCAATTTGACATGCAGCAATGGAAAGCAAGCTCTCCTTTCACACAATACGAAAGGGGCTCAAAAAGTTTTTGCCTTATGCTTGGAAGCAGCACGAATGTCAATCGATCTGCGCTGATAACTGAGACATTCGAATGAAGTTTGGGGAAAATATGCTCTGTTATCTCTAAGAAAATGCAAAATCGGTCCAAGGAAATGGTATGGTGTGGGACAACTTCGGAGAGGATTGTGGGTCCATTCGTTCTTCGCGATACAATGAATGCCGACAGGTACATTACCAAAGTGCAAGATGAAATCTTGCCAGTTATCAGTGCTTGGGAGAAGATTCGATTTTCATGCAAGATGGCGCCCCTCCATAATTAGTTCTTGTCGTTCACGAATGGCTGAAAGCCCACATCCCCGGGAAATGGATGGGTCTTCGTGGTCAATGTGACTAGCCATCCAACAGTCTTGACTACAAAAACTCGTGCTAAACGCTTTTTTCTCATATCCATTTCTTTAAAACTTACAGTTAATAAACAAATTATTAGTATTTTAATCCTTTGTTGCATATTGGTTACAATTGTAAACTTCCTCTAACCTTTGTTGCATGTGAGTTACAAGGGTTAAAATGGGGAGTCCAATCATCCTGTATATAAATCATGTCTATTTTATATACCAAATAGATATTTTAATTAAATAACTGTAAACTCAGGAAAATATATGACTGCGTCAAATTTCGGTAATGGGGGATTTTATTAAAATTGAGATAATACAACGGTCAGACTATACTCAGAATCTTAAGAATGCGTTGTACATGAAAATCCGAGTCTTGTGCTATCGGCGAAGGATAACACACACACACACACACACACACACTGATTTCTAACATAATCTCAAAACTGGACCCTCGCAAAGCGAGTGGTGGGGATGGAATCCCAAATCATAGTCTTGAAGAATTGTGCCCCTGAGCTCATCTCTATCCTTTCTAAGCTCTGTCGGGAAAAGTAGCCGAAGTGATAAAAAGTGTAAAAATACAGATTCAGAATACAATGAGTGCAAAATTGCTTTTTTTGGGAGAAATAGGCGAATTTATCAAAACTAGTCAGAATATTTGTCAAAGAGTTTTGACAATGTGTGATCCTAGTTCAAAATACGATCTTGAGGATTTTCTGTGCACTGATTACCAGGACAGCTGATAAGAACAGGCAGACAATAACAGGCAGTGGGTTTTTTTCGTCTTTCCCCTTTAAGTCGAAATGTTTAAATGATATTACTTACATGTCAAGATAGTAAGTCATATATACGGAGATGGAAATAGAAACCTATACCTAACATCAACACTCTAGTGTTTTACTCTTTTTAATAAAACTGGGGTGAAAAAATTAATTAGTTAGTTCAGGCTCCGTGGTTTGAAATGAGAAGTTAGAGAAAAATTGGTTGAAGCCTGAGAAATATTGCAGGATACGGTCAGTCCAAATTCAACAGCTAGAAGTTGAATAAAACATCGTCGCGTGGGAATATAGAACAGGAGTATTATCGTGCTACTGAAATATCAGCCAACTGCTATTTCCTTTTCGTTTTGACTTGCTTGTAATCTTGTTACCCTATATTCTATATATATAAATATTTATAAATCTATACCGTGTCGTTATAGTCTTAAATCTGGTTTTATTTATATACCAATCCTTCGCGTGTCTGGGCGAACCTCTTCAACTGACAACAAGCAATTCTATATTGATTAATCCGAGATCAAAACACAACTTGGTGGTATTTATGTTCTTTGATATTAACTCCTTGTTCATATAAATTCTTCTTCTTCTTCTTCTTCTTCTTCTTCTTCTTCTTCTTCTATGTGCCCTGTCCCTTCAGGACGTAATCGTTCATGGTTCTCCACGTCTCCCTATCCTTTGTGGCTCTTAGTATGTTTGCTCCTGTTGCTCCTGGCAACCCCCGTTCCGTCATCCACCTGATCAGACTCTGCAGATATGTTATCCGTTGCCTTCCTTTGCCTCTCTTTCCTTCTATCTGGCTAGTCAGTACCAGGTTCTCCAGGCTCTCCTTCCTCATTGCGTGTCCCAGGAACTTCAGTTGTCTAATCCTGATGCTCAGTATTAATTTTCTTTTTATTGCCATTCTTTCCAACACCTCATCGTTGCTTGCAACACTTCATCGTTGCTTGCATCCGCAGCATCCTTCTGTAGAACCATATTTCCGCTGTATCCAGTTTTGTCCTCATTTTCGATGATATTGTCCAGCTTTCACTGCCGTATTGAAGAACTGACATCACATAGCATTCCAGCACTCTTTTCTTTGTTTCTAGTGAAATTTTCCTGTGTATTAGTACTTTACTCAGCTTCTGGAACGCGTCCTTTGCCATGCTAATTCGCCTTCGGATCTCTGTGTCGCACTTTCCATCTCCTGTTAGAACACTTCCTAGGTATTTAAATTTTTGTACTTGCTTGATTCTGGTATCCCCTACCTGTATTTGGCATTTTGGGTTGCACCTTTTGCTGATGACCATGCATTCAGTTTTCTTAAAATTTATTTGTATTACTTTTTTGTCACTCTCCACCGCTATCTCGTGTAGATTCGTACCTAGGGGGCACCAGTGATTTAAGTTCATCGGAGTAGAAGCCGTGAAAGTATTTATAGAAGAGACACAGGGAAGCCACGTCGCGCCGGTGAGAGAGTGACTGCAGGCGGTCTGACAAGTCGGTGTCGATCACATTACAGACCCTTCGCTGTACCTTGTCGAGAAGCCCGAGGAGAATAGCAGGGGCACCCGACCAGATATGGTAGCAGTATTCAATGCACGGGCGGATGGTAGATTTATATAAGTGCAGGATAGATTCCGATGGAAGAAACTTCCGGGCCCTGCACAGAGAGCCGAATTTCATAGCAGCGGATTTACCAATGGATTCGATATAGTCATTCAACTTGAGGTCCGCTGAAAGTGTGAGACCAAAGATTCGTAGTGTTTTACTCTCTTGGAGGCAAGCCTGGTCCATGCTAAGGGGAGGTAGGTGCGATTGTCTATGATGGTTAATTGATAGTAGCTTCGTTTTAGAAGCATTAAAATTTACGAGCCATTTCTTACCCCAGTCCACTACCGATTGGAGGTCCTTTTCAAGCTCGGCTGCAAGGTTAGCTTTGTCGCCTACACCAGATCTTTGATTGAGGCAAGAGTAAACTGTGGTGTCATCGGCGTACATACCTACTTGTGATCTTATGGTATCAGGGAGATCATTAATGTAGATCAGAAGGAGCGTAGAACCTAGGATAGAGCCTTAAGGGACACCCGCGTTCGTATGGTAGTTCTGGGAGGCATGTCCGTTTAATACCACTTTCAATGTGCGGTTAGAGAGGAATGACTGGATTAGTTCGAAAAAATGTCCAGTTATACCATAGCTCCACAGAAGGCCAGCATGCCAAACTCTGTTGAACGCTTTAGAGATATCCAAGACAACGGTTCGGTCTTCGCCATTCCTGTCGGGTGCCTGGTATATATACCCGGTGATGGTCGTTAGCATATCAGCAGTAGACTTGGTGACGCGGAAACCATACTGCTTGTCCGAGAGGAGCCTGTGTGCTGTGAGATGCTGAACCACCTCGGCGTTGATAATGGCTTCAAACACTTTGCCAAAGATCGGAAAAAGGCTGACAGGGCGGTAATTTGCGGGGTCCGAGGATTCTCCAGTGCTTTTAAATATAGGAACTACAGAAGAAGATTTCCCACAGGCAAGAAAGTAGGAAGCAGATAGACAGAGGAGGTTAGATCTTAGAAAGGACAGAGGAGAGTTCAGAGGAACGTTTCTTTAAGACTATGATTGGGATTCCGTCCCCTCCGCTCGCTTTGTGAGGGTCAAGTTTACCTTAGAGACAAGCGAGTGTGTAATGTGTTCGTCATTCAGTTTAGCCTCAGTTCTAGATGAGAAGTCGAGTGTAAAAACGAGTCCAGACTCGAATTGTTCGAGAATCTGCGGGCAAAGCATTCAGCCTTGTCCGCTGAGGAGGTGAGGACCTCAAATTTGTTGATTAGTGGGGGTATTGTGGACTTGCTCTTGTTAAGTACTCCCTGTTTTTCTGTTTTTCTGTAATTTTTAATTTTTGGGTTTTTTTTAATTGTTTGGGTTTTTGTTCCCCTTCGTTTATTGAATTTTTATTTTATTTGTTCTTTTGTCACTAACTTAAGTAGTTTGTGTAAAATATTTTGCCATTCAAGGTTCTTTTCGACTTATACTAAGTTAAAACTTAGTAAACTTCAGCTACTCTTCTTTTTCTTTTTTTTTTAATTGGAGTAGATAGTTCCTATTATCGCCCTGTCTCACACTCTACCCACTTCTTTTCAAAAGAGTAGAGGTGATCGCCTTGTTTCTTGTTCAGGAAGGGGTTCCCGGTTCATCCCCCTTCTTCGGTCTTAGTGTTAGTCCAGCTGGAAGCTCTTTGCAGTTACGGAGTATACTGGCAACGTCTTTACATTCTGACGGTAACGGGTTGGCAATTTCCTGGTTGCTGCTTCCGACTGGTAGTTAGGATCCCGAACTCTTGCGTAGCGTCTTGAGACGCTGCTCTGATCAACAGTTGAATAATACCGGGGTTCTTGTAGTGCCATATTGCGCATGGACGGGCGTCCCTGGATGAACGTTCGGTGGGCAACTCCGAGGCCACATTATGTTGTAGGCCGCGCCAGTCTCCATCCTTCACATGCTGCAAACAAGAGACCGACTGATTCTATTCTAAGACCACTCCTTAACTGAATCACTATGGAAAAAAGCAAACATAATAGCAAAACTAAACCAGCTAGTCTGAAAACGCCCAAACCCGTCTGCATCTCTTTTACTAACATACGTGGTATCTGCACTAACTTCCTCAGCTTAGATTCATTCCTTCTCACTAACTCACTTGATATCTTAGCCCTATATGAAACTAGCCTTAACCGTTCTATCCCCTTCAGGAAGGACTCCAATGTTCATATGCATGGGCTAGGTGTGTATGTCAGCGAACACCTTCCACTAGCTTGGGTGACATCTCTTGAATTCCTGAATCATTCTTTCATGTGCTTCCGTCTCTCACTTCTAAGCTCGATTAGCTATCACTTCTTTCTCTACCGCTCCCCTTACCCGCTGGCTGTTCGTTACTTGACAGCATCTCTAACAATATCGACAACAACATTTCTTCCCATCCCTCTGCCCATATATTCGTGTTTGGTGACTTTAGCGCCTACCAGACCAAGTGGCTAGAGAACTCTGTCACCGACCCTGCTAGTGTCCACACCATGAATTTTTCAATCACCCAATACCTTACGCAAGTGTTGGATTCCCCACGCGTTTTTCCGACAACCCTAACGGAAGGGACTCATTACTAGACCTCTGCTTTACTTCCATCCCAGTCTCTTGCACTACCAGACAACTCTGCCCACTCGAAAACTCTGACTACACCGTAGTTTCCGTCAACATTTCATTCCACTCCCACCCGACCCAAGAAACCCAGACCAGTAGAATATCCTACTGCTAGAACAGAGCAGACTGGGATTCGTTCCGAGATTTCCTCTGTGACGTCCCATGCGTAGCATCCTCTAAGTTCGGCGCCAAAGACTACTGACGTATCTTGTCGAATGTCTTTGCATAGTCAATGAAACATTGGTACAAGTCTTTCTTCATTTGTATTGCCCTTTCGGAGAGCATCCTAATCATGAATATGGCGTTCCTTGTTCCAGTATCTTTGACGAACCCGCACTGTTCCTGCTTTATCTCTGGCCTGATTCTGCTTCTCGCTCTGTTTATCAGGATTCTGACAATAAGTTTTGTAATGTGACTCATTAACTGATAGTTCTGTGTAGTTCACACTCGTTTGCAGCTGGTTTCTTTGGCAATGCTATAAATATCGACTTGCATATGTCGTCTGGTATTATTACATTGTTATAAATTTCGTTTATTATGTCGCTAATTTTTTTCTATGCTGTATTCTTCTAAGGCTATCAGCAGCTCTATCATTATGCCGTCTGGACCAGCTGCTTTGTTTCTGTTCAGTTTGGCCATTGCATCTTCCACGTCGGATTTTAGTATTTCCGGTCCATCCACCTCCTTGTGTATTCTCAGTTGTTCTCTCCTGTCGCAAAAAAAGATCCTTTATATACTCTTCTCATCGCTGGAGTATTTCCTCTTTCTCCAATATGATTGTTCCATCCTTGGATTTTATGTATCCTGTTAAGAAGCAGGTTTTTGTCCTGTCAGTTCTTTTATCTCTTTATGCATCTCTGCTTTATTGGTCCTGCTCAGTCTCTCTATTTCTGCGCATTTGTTGTTGAGCCATTCCTCTTTAGCTTGTCTGCATTTGTTCCTTATCTGCCTGTGAAGTTTCTTGTACTCTCCTCCATGTCTTGGCGCTATTTTTTGTCTGCTTTGCATCATGTGAAAAATCTCTTCGGTTGTCCACTCGTTTTTTTCTTCTGCGTCTGATTTTCTTTGGGGCTATGCTGTTCGCTGAGGTCACCATCGCTTCCTTTAGTGAATCCAATTTTGAGAGCGCTTTTCCAATTTGTTCTTCATATTTCTTTCTCACGAAGTTATTGTATTCTTTCTGCAGGATGAGGTCATTCACAAGCGTGTCGCATTGCAGCCTTGGTGATGTGTTAGGCTTCTTCAGTCTTCGGAGTTTTACCCTTAGTTTGCAGATGACTGGAACGTAGTCACTTCCACAGTCGGCACCTGGATATGTTTTGCATTGGACCACTGCGTTCCTGAATCTCTTTTTTATAGTTATATAGTCTATTTGGTTCTTCGTGTCGCCTCCTAGGCTTCTCCATGTCCATAGACGTCGAGGGTGTTCTTGAAACCAGGTGTTAGTAATTATCTGGTCATTGGCTGAGCACCATTAGACCCATTTTTCTCCTTGTTTGTTGCGATCCCCTAGTCCAAAGTTGCCGGTCGTGTCTCCTTCCCTCTCTTTACCTACCTTGGCATTCAAGTCCCCCATTATAATCCTAATTTCTTGGCTTTTGCACTGAGCCTTGGCACTGTCCACTATTGAATAGAATGTTTCTATTTCATCCTCCGAACCTTGAGTTGTCGGCGCATATACTACTATAATAGCTATATTGATGAGCCTTCCCTGCAGTTTAACCAAGAGGACACTCTCTGAAAGCTGACAGTATCCAAGAACGCAACTTTTTACTTCTTTGTTTAGTATTAAACCGACCCCTTTTTCGTTGTATTTGCCTCCTGCATAAATTATCCTGTGGGTGTCGCTACTGAGATCTCCATTATTAGATCATCTGGTTTCGCATATGCCGAGGATATTGATCTTCAGTCTATCCATCTCCAGCTTGACATTCTCTAGTTGCCAACAGTTGAGTGTCCTGACTTTCCATGTTGCGAAAGTAATTTTGTCTTTGATGCGCACAGTGAAAGGGTAACGGTCCGGAGACACCTGTTATTCATGTCGCTCTTTCCCGGGCGAGGGACACATTTTGGAGTAAAATGTCCCCTTTACGCCGTTGGTATATATATATATGTGTGTGTATGTGTGTGTGTGTGTGTGTGTGTGTGAAAATATCAGCGAGAGAACCAAAGTGACTAACGAAGATATAAGTAAAAAATAAATATTCCATACAATTAATTTTCTGTAGATTATTTTTTATACCAGAGACCTGTTTATGTTTACTGTTTATTTTGATAGATCACTGCACTAGTTTGCTTCAATCTAAAGTCAGTGAACACCATTTGTTAATATATGTTATCGCTGATTTTCCTCGGCCTGTGCTTCTAAAATTGTTTCAGAAAAATTAAAATAAATAAATGATTAAATAAATAATAATAATAATAATAATAATAATAATAATAATAATAATAATAATAATAATAATAATAAACTATCAAATTATGAAGCCATGGTTAATTGAAAGAAAAAAGGGTAAAACTGAAAACAAGAATATTACCAGTGATAGTAGGTGCACTTGAAATTAAAAAAAAAATGAAACACAACACATTAAACGAATCTCTGGAAATCCCAGCTTAAAAGAAATACAAAAGATTGTCTTCATAAATACAGCCCACACACTAATAAAAAACTTTCTCCGTGTAACGCTAGTGATGTTATAGGAGATAGAAAAATAAATGAAATGTAGCGATAACAACTCACAACTACCTTAGGTTTTTCCTCAGACTTAGTATGTCGCGTGACCATAGCAGAAATAAAAATATAATTATGATAAAAATATAATAATAATATGTTTTATGTGCACAATGTATTGGTTATTGGTTAACGAGTCGGAAAGAGAAATTGGCAAACAGACTTCGATTTCTGGTTATACTTACTTTTCGATTATTTACGTAAGTGGAAAATATATGAATTTTTCTCTTCCCTTTCTATCTATGGATTAAATCGCAAGTATAATCGTAATCTTAAAATTCTAACTGGTTGCCAAACTTTTTTGCGCAATGTAAAATCGTCAGCTTAGCAACATGTACAGGTATCTCAAAAGTAATGTCACCATTTTTAAGTCTTTTAAAGAGATAAATAGTTAAAACATCCTGAAAAATAAAAGAAATCGACTTCCTAACTGTTTCCTTCTTAATTATTTTATTGAATTTATCTCGTAGTTGTGCTTCTTTTGTACGCCAGTTTATTTTTAAATCAGTCGGTGCAAAATAAGATATTGTTTCGAGAGTGATGAGTTTGGGGCGTGATATACTTGATCATCACCTGGAACGAAATGTATGGCTTTGAATATGATATGCATCTGATGTGGAAGTCAATACTTTTCACAAGTACATTGTAGAATCTTTAAAGTGCCAGAAGGGAATCTAAACATCAACAAACTAGACTGTTTTTTCTTCTAGATACAGGTGTTCTTAATTTTAAAATTGTTTTAGTTTATTTTTGTAAATGTTTTCACTGACAGCAGCATGTATTTTGAATGTACTTATTAATAATTTTTTATTTTGAAAGAAAAATAACATAACGCAAAAACACACTATATCATTTTTTAACATAACAGATTGATCAGTAAAGTTTAGCAAATGGTTCATTATTTTACAGGATTAAAATTCTCTATTATTTCAGCAAAATAAAAAACCAAAAAGTAGAAAACGCATACACGTAAAATCGGATCAGAATTCTTGAACAAAAGTTTGAAGATCGAAAATGATTTTAGGGATTCTGGAATCCGATTAGGCAGAAAAAACATGAAATTTCAAATGACCCGTGTCATATTTCTTGCCACAAAAAAAAGTTTGTGTTCGGAGCTGATTGCGTAACTGAATTGGCTACTTGTTTACGTTCTCGGTCGGTCAGTCAGAAGGAAGTAGAGATCCGAGAGAACATCTGTCACAAGAGAATTCTCAAACCGTCTTTCGGACACAAATGTCCCGGCGACACCCATATTCGAACTTCTATAGTTTTTTCTATCGTGGTGCTTTCTTTCTTCCTCTTCACCTACTCACCACCCACAAAAAGAAAGAGAGCAACCAAGACGTTAGTATTATTTGTTGATACATACAGCAACTTATCTGTTTCTGCGCGAATCACATGTCGCTAAAAGAACCGAACTCTGCAATTATTGACCTTTTTACTACTCTAAATTTCTCTTAGAAAATATTCACGATTAATAATTTCATACATACAAATTATATGTTATGCTGATCGATAAATAAATTTCCACTCATACAAACGAGACAGTTTTATCTTTTCAACCTTCTAATAAGTTAGAATTTTGGAGACAAGGCCAATTTAATAATCATAATCGAGGTCCCTACAATACTATTCGTCTCTTAAAAACTATATTCAATAATTCCGTCAACGAATCACCTACACGATTACTAAATTATTTGAAATAGATATTCAAATATTTTAAAAGCATAAATTCCAATTTCTGCTAACGCATCATTAAAAATAGCTGGAACCTCATGCAAGTGCAAAGTAGAAATTGATAAATTAATAATAAAGAGGATTTCATAAGAAGTACTTAAAAAACGAAGTCTAGTCTAAAAGAGGACCATGGCAGAAATTCATCCAGTGAGGAAAAGAGAGAGTTCAATAATATTGGCAAAAGATTTCTTTTCTAGTTTCAAGAAAGAGGTTAAAATGTTAAAGTTGGTTATACGTTTAAATAGCATACAAATTTATTTGGTTTCGCTGTATTAAAGCTTCTTCATTCAGCTGCCGATCCAGTATATTTATATATTTCGTTTCGAATGATAAATACAAAAGAAAAAAAAACTGAATAGGTTTTTAACTGAAAGAAAAGTTTTACTTTCATAGTGTCTTTCAACATTTTAAGGTATTTAAGACAGGTTGAAATAAATAAAGATAAATAGGAAATTTAATTTATATTGTATGTTTACACGCACGCGTGCGAAAGCAAACACGCACATATGTACATTTTTCAATCGTTTCGCATAAAGATAAAATTTTGGAACATATTTATTTTGAATGTTTGAATTACAGTTTACAGTTTAAGAAAATTCAATGATTTGTTATCTCAGAATTTATAAATTTTCCTGAGATAAGTAAAAATAAGTAAGATTAATAATTTGAGAAATGTTGAACTTCGCAAATGTATCTTCATTTAAACACTTCATATTTCATGAGACACTTTTTGGTAGAAATTACACGATCAGTCTGTCGTGGCATGTAAAGGACCAAGATGTTTCAACGTGAGGTAAGCGTTCTTGTATGAGCAATGAGAGTGAAAGTTTCGAAGTACAGTTTATAAAGTTATTTAGTAACGATAACGGTTAGACCGGTACCTGAAGCGAGTTCCACAAAGTAGCTGTTCGTGTGCAGCTTACTGATGGAGTACGAAGAGAATGCATATGATTCAATCCAGTGTATGTAGTATGACTGATCTTAGCTATAAATTTTCGGAAATAAAATTAAGAACAAAGCATTGTCGTACATTTGTCTAAGAACTTCCGACAGATTAGCGTGATGACTGAGACGTTCTATCGCAGGGATTTTGAATAATATTTTCAGATCCGTATTTTTATTTCATTCTTTGATTTTAGGCTGTATTTTATCAAAATGAGGATCAAAATCAAATATTAATATTTTCTGCCTTTATGTAATAATTGACAAATTATATATATATATATATATATATATATATATATATATATAGTCATGTATCAATTGTACATTGCGACACGGAAATTTCTCTGTTTCGAGATAGATTCTCATCATGGAATTATATATATATGTATGCATATGAAGTTGAAACTTCAAAAATAAATTTTAGATAAAGCGTTTATTACCATCATTACTAACTACCTGATGAAACATTATTTTTTTAATGTCGAAACAAAATATATAGTAGACCGGTTAAAACCTACGGCTGTAGAACCCAGTCTGTTTTGCCTTTTACCTATAACTAAGTGGTGTGAAGAGAGAGATTCACATCTTTCCAAAGATATTAGCACGTAAGTGAGTGTAATGGATTCAGCTGCGGTTTGAATTCGGCTCTCCGATTGCTCAATCCGAGCCGCTATCTATTTCACCAACGTGCCTCTAATATATATATATATATATATATATATATATATATATATATATATATATATATATACGCCAAAACAACCCTTATTCCACCTTACCTGAACACTTCAATCAACCAGGACACGCATTAGAAAACTGCAAATGTTTAGTGAGAGATTCCGATTTTAGTTCTACATATTCAGTCAGTCAGTTAACTGCCATACGTGAAACACGCTTGGGCGATCATGTCTCGAAAGAGACATGACTGACTGGGCAGAAGATTATCCCGCAGTAGGTTGTCATTACTTTCTGCGGCAGACCGATTGCCAGCCAAGGCGATAGAGTCCAATCTGTCCTGTTATTTAACCCATAACTGGAAGGAAGAGACGGATTAATACCTTTCCCAAGGTTATTTGCACGTAAGTGAATGCAATGAATTCAAATGGAATTCGAACTCGGCTCCTCAATTTCGCGGTCCGAGCCGATATCCTCTGCACCACAACGCACATCCCAATACATACGCACGCAGAAAAAAAGAAAAATACTGGATTTTAAAATTAAATACATATAGACTAGGGTTAAATAGGGACTTAGGTATTTTGAATCTTTATAAATATTTCAGTAGTTAAACATCTGTAGATACACTTAAAAATGTTTCTTTAAAACAACATTTAAAAGTAGGTACATCCAATTTTACCGTGGGAAAATCAGCATAGTCTGAAATAAAAGGCTTCAAACTAAATAAAAACAAAGTTTTCTCGGCAAAATGTTTATGCTGTCATAAAGAGGATAGATCAAAGTATTTCTTAATTATTTGTACAAATTTTTAAAATTGTCTAACAGGTTCTGAAGGGCTCATTTAGTAGTAGAAAATCTTTTTTTTCTCTCATCAGTGAAAGGGATAAATTGACGCTAGAGTTTATTACGTCAAAAATGTAATATTACGCGGAGGCATTTTTTGACTGTGAAAGACACCTTAATTTGGAAATTCTTGCAAAACTCAAATAATCGTCTGATTTTGATGAAAATTTCAGGACTTATTCACAAATGACTGAAATGATTTTTGAAATAATTATTTTTATAAAATATTAGCAAAAAATATTTTTTTAATTTGTTACTCCCCCCCAATATTTAATTTCCAGAAATGTCAAAAGATGCGACTAGGTCACAACATATAGATAGTTTTCATTAAATTCAGGAGTCATTAAGGAAAGCTAATCAACTATCTTTTTTTCTTCAAAACAAGCCACCTTTTAGAAAATCTGCTCTGAATTAGAAAAACAAAAGTGCAATAAAACTTTGTCAATTTTTATTTGGGTAAACTTTTAATTGCTTTTATAAACATAAATTAAAATTGTGTCATCGTCTGAATAAAAAAAATTCCGTTAGTAATGAATTTTTACAAGAATTGTTTTTATTTTTCATATTTTTTATTAAGTAATTTAAAAACATTCCTAAGTCTTTTACAATTTTCTTCTTAGAGGTCTCTCAGATGCTTTTTAATTAATGTGTGGCAAATATATTTATTAATCGAAAAACTTAAACAGTTACTCTAAAAGGGCTGATCTTTTTTTGTAATTTAATTAAAAACTTTATTTTTGCATGTTGAATTCCCGTTTTTTTTTTTTATGTACGGGTGCCCATAAGCGATATCAATCTGTAAAAGGTCACGTGACTCAAGTGTTGTCCGCCCTTTTTTTCCCGTATATAAACCCTGAAGGTCCTTGCTGCTATTCTTTTCATGCGTGTCTGTGAATCGCTCAAGAAAGAAGTCATTTCAAGTCAGACTTTAAATATTTAAAGTAAGTTTTATATTTTTTACTTATTAGTTTCATCATTTTTAATATTAATTGTGAATCTATCTACCTGACAGAATTTAGAAAAAACCTCAAAAGTTTTTTTTTTTGTTTTAATTTTTTTGGGGTGTTCATGTGCTATTGATTCATACAAAAAATTATTAGGGATAAAAATGTTTACTTACAATGTGTGTTTACAAAATGTGACTAAGAAATAAATATGTACTACAATGTTATGGTGCATAGGCTAAGATTAAAACAATATGGAAACGGTTTCATTTTTTTCTTTTCAATTGAATGAAAAAGCCATTTTTTATTTTCTTTATTTCATAGCCTAATCTTGCTATTGAAAGTATGCATTTGTATTGTTATTCTTCTACTTTCAATTTTTTTAATTGTAAATGAATGTACCAAAAAGAAAGAACATGTTATAAAATAATTTTTACCCCTATGAATCAAATTATGGGAGATACCTAGGTATCTCCCATAATTTGATACCTAAGGGTAAAAATAATTTTATAATATGTTTTTCCTTTTTAAATTCATTTACAATTAAAATAAAAAAGGGAAAGTAGGAGTTAAACAATAAAAATGCTTAATTTCAATAGTAGGATTAGGTTATGAAAAATTTAAAGTTTTTTTTTTTTCGAAATATTTCGGATTCCAATCAATATAATTTCAGTTTAAAATACACTAGTGTATTTTGATTACTGGAATTACTAACTTTAATCCCTTGGCTTTCAAATAGACCTAATTTTAAAGCTTGAAGATAGAATATTTATTTTAAAATTTTCATTTTAAATTTAGGTATCTAAAAATTGATTGGAGGTACCTATTTATAAGTATTATTACGATTAGGTTTACGTTTAAAAATATTCAAACTCTATTGCTTTCTACATTACGCGACGTACACATCTTGCGACGGACGCTTGTCGCGACGGACACTTCTAGTTTAAAATCATTTGCTTCTGATGAAAGGCTGAGGCGGGTCTGAAATATCAAATATATATAATAATAGAAATAAATAAATACTGTCAAAAATTTTTATAACTTACAACTTTTTAGTAGTTTTTCAAGCGATGATAGAAAGTGTTGGGTTTGGTTAAGCAGAGACTCTGTTCTAAATCCGTTTCTTCGTATTTCTGAAACTAGTTAGGATCGATAAATTTTCAGCACATTGTTGTATTTATATCTAAAAATTCCTGCTTTTATTGAATTATTGTACAAATTCTGCATGAGAAATAAAATGAAGCCAGAATTATTAACTAGCGTGTTACGTTGTATACTTTCACTCCCGCTAATTATTTCTTCGATGACAGATCTGTTTTTAAGACTAACCCTCGAAATCAAACAATTTCAAATCAATATTTTAATTATATCAGACTACACTATCCTCTGTAAATTGTGGAAATTGTTCATACGTTTAAGTGGACAAACTAACTTGAAACTTTGACTAATTTATCAGTGAGGATTTTCTAAACGTAGCGTTTATTTTATATCAATTCATTGCAATTATCATTATTAATATAAAAAACCGCAACTTAACACTGGTGTTTGTTTTTGTGCCGATTTCTGGCGTGTTCTAGACTGAAACCTTGCATATTTCAATCGTGATATTGATTTTGTTAAATGATGATTTTTATTCTCACATGAATACCTTATTGGGGGAAGAAGAAAATTTACTCTTTCACTATATTATGCTCTATGACAGTTGTGAGCAAACTACTGCTAGCGGGCAGCATACAGCAAGCAGCTCACCAAATATTAGTAAATTTGAAAAAAATATTTTTTCTTCTTTAACTTAAAAATTATTTTTAACATAAAATTATTTTGTTTTATAACAAATATGTTTCATGTGAAGCTTCTACTTTAAAATATGAATTATTTTTTCGTTAAACTGAGTTACTTTATATTACTTACCTTCACTCAATCACCCAAATAAATTAAAAAAAACAAAAACACACCATAACGTGACGTTAAAAGGCCCAAAACTTAATAAAACAAAGTTTTATCGTCAAAATGATTATATTATTATTAAGAAAATATTTAAAAAGAAAATTGAATACTTTCCAACACGTTTGAAATTTTGTTTTGTGTTTTCGTCAGCGACTTCAATTTTTTACAAGAATTAATTACTAATTAATAAAAATTAATCACATTTTGCTTTTAAAAGCTTTTTTTGTTTATTTTAAGTATTAATTATGTTGGTTAATATACTATGTGGTCTTATAAAGTTGTGAATTTTTGAATATGGCCGATGAAAAACGTTTCGTTTATGATAATGATCTCTATAAACGGTGTCGTAAATAAGCTTTTGAGTGTGTTAGGACCCATGGCTAAAACGGCCTGTCATCTAATTAAGGTGTTGCTTTCCTTTGGTGAGATGGCAGACGGATAATTCACTTTGAGCTTCTTCAAACCGGCAAAACAATAACTGCAAAGAAGTATAGAGAGCAACTTACCAATCTCAATGTGGCTATTCAAGAAAAAACGGACGAATTTGGCAAATAGTGTGACCATTAGCTTGAATCAAACCTGCGGTCACTTAAATATGCCGAAGTGTACAACTACAATATTAAAGCCGCTCGAAATCCTAGGTCAGTACATCTCAATTAAAATATATTTAAAACATATGTTTATTTGATCTGTTAAATAAATGTTTAGACGAATAAAAATTGTTAAATAATGTTGTTCTTCGACGCGTGATCAGTAATCATCATAGTTCCGATGAACTCTATACTTTATTTCTCCTATAGCCAAGATATGTCAGTCAGTTAAGTACCATACGTGAAACACGCTGGGCGATCATGTCTCGAAAGAAACATGACTGACTGGGCAGAAGATTATCTCGCAGTAGGTTGCCATTGCTTTCTGCGGTAGACTGGTTGCCGACCAAGGCTATAGAACCCAATCTGCCCTGTTAATTAACCCATAACTGGAAGGAATAGACGGATTAATGCCTTTCCCAAGGTTATTTGCGCGTAAGTGAATGCAATGAATTCGGCTGGAATTCGAACTCGGCTCCCCGATTTCTCGTTCCGAGTCGATATCCAATGCACCACAACGCACATCCTTATAGCCAATATATGTACATAGGTAAAATTATTATCCCATTATAAATTTCTGATATATATTAATGATCTCCCTGATTCCATAAGAACCCAAATAGGTTTGTACGCCGATGACACCACAGTTTACTCTCGCCTCCAACAAAAATCTGATGTAGGCGTCAAAGCTAAACTTGCAGCCGAGATTGAAAAAGACCTCCAATCCATATTGGACTGGGGTAAGAAATGGCTAGTAAATTTTAATGCTTCTAAAACGAAGCTACTGTCAATTAACCATCATCGACAATCTCACCTACCTCCCATTAGCATGGACCAGGCTTGCCTCCCAGAGAGTAAAACACTACGCCTCCTTGGTCTCACACTTTCAGCGGACCTCAAATGGAATGACTATATCGAATCCATTGCTAAATCCGCTGCTATGAAAGTCGGTTCTCTGTGTAGGGCCCGGAAGTTTTTTCCGTCTAAATCTATCCTGCACATTTACAAATCTACCATCCGCCCGTGCATTGAATACTGCTGCCATATCTGGTCGGGTGCCCCTGCTGTTCTCCTCGGGCTTCTCGATAAGGTTCAGAGGAGGGTCTGTAATGTGATAGATACCGACTTGGCAGACCACCTGCAGTCTCTCTCCCACCGGCGAGACGTGGCTTCGCTGTGTCTCTTCTATAAATACTTTCACGGCTTCTGCTCCGATGAACTTAGATCACTGGTGCCCCCTAAATACGAATTTGCACGAGATACTAGATTAGCAACTAGATCCCACCCTTTTACAGTGAAATCGATAAAATGCAGCCGTAACTTCTACTCCAACAGTTTCTTTCCTCGCACTTCCCGACTGTGGAATTCTCTTCCAAACGATTGCTTCCCCGACGGCTACAATCTCCAGGAGTTTAAATGTAAGGTCAATAGACACCTCCTAACACACTAACTTGCTCCCATTTGATCAAACACTCTTCACATCTGCCCGACACTCATCCTCGCTATCCTTACTCATCTATCACCTTTCTCCTGACATTCCCTATGTCTATCCACTCCTTCTCTTTACCTTACCCTATGTAGCCCCATGCGCAATAGTGGCAGTGGAATGCCTTGCTTGGGGTGAGATGATTAAAAAAAAAAAAAAAAAAAAAAAAAAATACCTTAAGCGAAGTGATTTAATGCCTTTCATTGTTCTTGGACTTCTTCTACAACTAAATGGGATATATATCCTCATCTTTTTAATGGAGATATTGGTCTCATCTCATCTTCTTCCGTATCTGCATAACTCATGCTATCTTCCATAGGCTTGTTTCTAGTACATTATTCTGATCTGAAGAATTCACCTTTTCTTCTTACATTACAATATCTTCCTCTTCAATTCTGGGCTTTGATTGTTCAAAATGATCCGGTACCATTTTTCCTTCATTTGATATAATTACCATGTTATGTCCCTTTTGTATGATGAAGTTAGCTCTCAGAACTTGCTGCTTTGTTTTTTAGCACATATTTTCATTTGTCAAGTAAGAACTTCTTTAACAAAGAACTTATTTGTCTTTCCATTAACGCAGCTGGTCTTTGTAATCTGTCTGCATGTGGAATCATCCTATAACTAAACTGTGTACTTAGTATGTAATAGTCTGTATTAACTCAACTTGGGGAAAATGACTTTAATCCCATTATTAATGTTTGTACCACTCTTTCTGCAATCCCACTAGATTATGTATGATACGGTGGTGTTTTATAAGGGAAGTAGCCAATCACCTCAAACATTTACATAAATCTTCATCACAAAATTATGGTACGTTTTCAGATAACCTTATTTTAATACATCACACAATAAGTCCCGGGCCTGACATATAGATGGCGCCTCTAATTAAAAAATTAATATAATATTTTTGAAATGACACATGACAAAATTTTGGTCTAATTGCATTATTAGTTTACAAATTACAGTTAAGTGAAGTTACTGTTGCAAATTTTCAAAACAATGGATACATCTTAATTTCATGTGTTGATAAAGAATTGCTTTCTGACAAGAAAAAATACTGTTCAAGACAAGCAATGGAATGATAAGTGTTGTTTGAACTCTGCTCTGTTGGAAAAAACGCTCAAGAGATCGTATGCTGACGTTAAAAGTGGTCGTACAAATGTTGCTGAATGCTCAGGTTTCTTAAAATCGGCAGATGTTCCAAAAAACAACAAAAAATCCACAAACTCTTTTTTCCGATCATAAATTGAAGTTACTTGAGATAGCAGAGAGATTGAATATGTTATATCGGGTAACAGAATTATGTGAAATAATACAAAACAACGCTATATTCGATTTTTGAGAGAACGCCTAAGTTCGACAGTCGATCCAACTCTGTCTCTATCTTTTCGATTGCAGTGTATGGAGTATTCCTTTTCTTTTTAAATACTGGTTGAGTATTTTCAGTCGAATTTTAGCAGCAATTTTTGTGCATCTGCCTAAGCCGTCCGAAAACAAGTCGAGGAATGATTTTATTTTAAGTCTGACTTTAATTTTTTTTATTTCGTCAGTTTTTCATTAATGTTTTTGCAAAACGAACTTATTAACAGATCCCACAAGTTAAACTTGTTCATCCAGTCCGTGCCAAACATATTGTGGGTACCTTTCATCACGAACATTTTTAATTTTTTGTCTGATTGTTAAAATTAACGTTCAAAACCAGTTCACCTTCGAACTTTTTCCTGTTACAGTTCTTGCAATCTTGTTTGACTTTATTAAAATGATTTTTTAAATTTTTTCCACGTTTTGACATTTATTATTGAAATGTCCGAACCGGAATCGAGCTGCATTTATATTACTTGATTTTGAATTTTCACTTGTAGGTATTTCCTTGTATTTTGGCTAAGATCTGTTCTCGTTATTTTTACCTGACTCTTATTTTTGTATCTACATTTAGGCATTTTGTGTCCTTTTCTGTTACAATTTCTACAAATCTTGAATATAAACGGACAGTCATTGCACCAGTGGCATTCACCACAGCCATGACAAGTGTATCTTCCTTTTAATCCTTTTTACACTTGCTAGTCCAGATTCTTCAATTCTTTTTAGAATCCTCCTTGATACTAACGCATTGTTGGCAAAAATCCGCTAGCTTTTGTAGTGAAATGTTTTGTTCATTTTCGAGTTTGGTTAAAATTCTTCTCCTCATTTCGCTGTCTTTATTAGATACCTGGCCATGCACGAAGACTAAGCATTTAAAATTACCTGCCGTCAATTCAGATAACCATAAATCGTCACATGCTTTATTTACGATCGATGCGAAGGTTGTATAGTCTTCGTTTTTTTTTGTGAAGGTTTAAGCACTTCCACTTTTTATGGAATAGTGAAAGTCTTGGGTTGAATAATTCTTTGAGCAGACCTACTGCTTCGTCGAATTCAAGATCTCTTGTCCTTCTCGGCAGAATAAAGTCTGTGAATTTATTATGCTCGTAAATGCCTAGTTTCCTGAGGAGCAGTCTTATTTTCTTTTCGTTTGACCAAGTTTTGCAATCAATCTCATAGAAGTCTTGATAACGATGGTAATATCGTTCGAATGGTAATATCTTCGTCTGGTTTATATGTGAAGATTTCTGTCATTGACCAGATTGCATTTTGTGAAAAGGTACTGTCATCATCTATGTTTTTGTCTTTCGCGAGAATAGCTTCACGTATAAGTTCTTGAACCTCAATATTCTTTTCTTGTAATTTCTGTTGCTTTTTCTCGCTGTCTACTTACATTTGTAACATTTGTTTCCGAAAATTTTCCTCATTTTGAATCTGTCTTTCATGCAGTTCCAGTTGCTTTTTGCAAAACTTCTCTTGTAGTTCTAGTTGCTGTTTGCGAAACTTCTCTTCACTTTCTTTCTGTCTTTGGATTTGATATTTTATGCGTTCTAGCATAGAAGCTTGGAATTGTTTTTTTTTAGAGGAGAGAAAAAATCTGATTTAAACTGATATATTATCTCTACAAAGATTGGCATTTTGGGGAGTTTGCGCAGAGGGGAGGGTCAAAATTTTCAACACGTTTTTTCCCAGAACGACAAATTTTTTGCAAGAAAAAAAATTCATTATCGGTAAAGATCAACAAAAAATAATAGTCAAAAGTAACTTACATTTTCCGACTGGGTATACGGCTTTTTTTTTGACAGTCTGTGTATGACAACTGCGAGTAATCTTTTTTTTTTCTCTGCGTATATTTTGCGTTCGTCGTCGTTGTTACGAACTAGTATTTACATTACTTTGTTTTCTCCGTGTGTGTTCAATTTTTTTCCGTCGTCACAGTTTCGTTGTGACGAACTAATGTTAGTTTTTTTGTTTGCTCTGTGTGTATTTGAATTTCTCGTCGCCACTGTTACGTCGTGACGAACTGTTATTGTGCGACGATTCTGGTTTTTCTTTTCTTCCCGTGTAAGTTACGAATCCTTCGTCGCCAATGTTACGTCGGGTAACAGAATTATGTCAAATAATACAAAACAACGTAATAGTATAAAAGTAGGTGTATTGACAGAAAAGAGAAGTATTTACAAAAGATGAGGATTAGTAGAATACAGAACAAGGTAATTAGTATATAGTATTGTCGTAGAGACGTGATAGATTGACTGGTAGAACAATTCCGGTGCAATACTGGAAATCCCCGACTGACTCGCTCACTCGACTTCCTTCCTCGACTTACTTTCTTGAGGTATAATCACTACTATTTTATATAGTGATTTGAATAGTCCATTTCCGTGGAAAGGTGGAGAGTGCCCCAACAGAACATATCAGGAAGTACTGTATTAACCAGTTGGCATGAACATTTGTCAATGAGAAAGCTGTGTTCAAAGTGGGTGCCACGTTTGAACAGTCTATCAAAAACAACAACGTGTCGACGATTCAGAGCGTTGTTTGCAGCTGTTTCAACGCAACAAGAAGGACTTTTTCCGTAGATATCTGACAATAGATAAAACATAGATCCACTACTTCACTCCGGAGTCAAATTTACAATCAGCTGAGGGGACAGCAGCAGGTGAAAGTTTTGCAAAGCTACCAAAGACGCAAACAACAGCAGGCAAAGTTTTGGCCTCCATATTTTGGAATGTGTAATGTATATTGTTCATTGATTACCTTAGAAAATTAAGAACCATCAATAGCGAATATTATATAGCATTATTGACGCATTTGAAGAAAGAAATTGTCACAAATGAAGAAGAAAATGTGATCATTTATAAAGACAACGCACTGTGTCACAAGTCAATCGCAACCTTGACAAAACTACCTGAATTGCACTTCGAATTGCTTCGGCATCCACCCTATTCTCCAGATCAGTCCAACCCCCGCCCCGCGACTACTGACTCTTTGCAGACCTCAAAAGAATGTTCCAAAGAAAGAGACTTGGCTCTAATAGAGAAGTGATATGGTAAATGGTGACGTATTTTGAGACCAAATACAAATACTTCTACAAAAAAACAAAAAAACAAAAAAACAACAACAAACAAACAAAAGAATCGAATTGTTGGAATCATCCTCGAAGGAGAATATGTTAAAGAATAAATTCGAATTTTGCCTAAAAGGCTCGCGATTTATTGAGTGATTTGTTAGTGTCATTTCTAGATAATATCACTCTTAATATTTGCTTTATTTTATTAGTTTTCCTATCTTTCACTTTATCAACTTCAGGCCATTCAGATAAAGAGTCCAATAATCATATGAACACTACACACCTTAATGACAAGGGACTATTTAGAAATAGTCCCATGTCATTAAGGTGGACAGGGTCTATAGGAACATGAGATCATGATTTTGTTTCTTTAGATCATGTGTGTACTCTCCTTTGTCGAAAAGTTTTTATTTCTGCATATTCTGGGCATTTATGTAAATATCTGTAGATATCGGGAAATATCACAGCCACCCAGACTTCAGTTTTAATCTCCTTTCTGTAGACATTACCCCACAATGCGCATTACCATGTACACATTTTTTAAATGTATTTTCTTACTCTATTGCCAGTTTTCCATTTTTAATTTATGCCTTACTTTTTCATAATATATTTGAAAAATGATTCCACCTATTTCTTCTTATTCTCTCCGCAATCTTGTTAATAACGGATAATACAGAGGTTTCGATGCCAATCTTTGTAGAGATAATATATCAGTTTAAACCTAATGTAATATTTCTTTATCCAAGATCTCCATTTTTTTATTTTATTAATTCACAGCACATCATTATCAAGAGTTAATTCGATTAGAAAAATATTGGTTATAAATTATATAAAGCCAAATAAAAAAATAATTAAATATTTACAAAACTGAGGGATTATTTTACTTATTTGAAGTGTCCAGTCAGTATGACTAATTTAATGCGCTTTAACTAAAATCTCATTCAATATCTGTTTTAAATGTAACCTAAAGCCCAAAATGAATACAACCTAGCGTTTAACTGTTCGTGTCTACAATTTCATGAACGTTTTGTTAGACTTTGGTTTTTAAGATTTTCGATTAAACGCAGAGATTCGTGTGAAAATTTTTTACTCAAAATATTCTTAGAATATATTTCGTAAATAAATGCAACAATTTGGATCTAGAGGTTTCCAAATAACAAAATTTCTCCTATTTTTCATATACTTCTATAAGGGGGATACAGGAAATATTTTTGTTCTATTTATTTTACGAAATCTGATTAAACTATCAAACATAGTATTTTTAAGTTCTACTCACTTTTCGAAATCTCATTAAACGATCAAACATCAGAATTTTTTAAAATGAATTTTTATTTGATATCAATATCATCAAAATTTAAATTCAATTACATTTGTAATTTGATTTGGTCTGGTGTCGTTTGGTTCATTTTTCTTTTTATATGTCATATCTTCTTGAATGGGTTATTTACTGACAAGAATGTTGGGATTGGTTCGTTCGAATAGAAATGGATTCTTTGGAAGTAATCATTTGATAGATCAGATTTTATTGACGCAATTTTCTGAAGAGTGTTTTTGTCGAGAGTCAAATATATTGCCGGGGGTATTTTTTTAAAACTATATTGCTGTTTTTTCTAGAATATATAGTAATGAGAGAAAATTTTATAATAGAAAAATCAAACAAATAAGCCTTTATCTTTCTTATGGTTTGGTTTATTCTTCTTTGTAGAAGGTCAGAATTTATTTTGTAAAGGTTTTTTTTTATTGAGAAGCAAATTTATTGTTTGTACCATTTTTAAAAAATGTATTGCTGCAATTTTTCCTCTTATATATAGTGCTGAGTGAAGACATAAGAGAAAAATCAAACAAATTAGCTTTTAAGTTTCTAATATTTTGGTTTATTTTGTCTTTGTAGATAATCAGGATGCATTGACATTTTTGTAAAGTGGTTTGATTTTATCAAGAGTCAAATATATTGTTTTTCAAAAATCTATTGCTTGTATCTATATATATAAAAGGCAAATTGTTTGTGTGTGTCTGTCTATCTGTATGTTCTTTATACAAATCCATAATGTTTATCCGTTTCCCACCAAACTTCACACACATATTCTTTACGCTTCCGATCAGGTCATGGGATAATTAATTTTTCACCTGATATCTATATATATGAAAGGCAAGTTGTTTATGTGTTTGTGTCTGTATGTTCTTTATCCAAATCCACAAAATTTATCAAATTCTCACCAAACTTTACGCAAATATTTTTAGGCTTCCGGTCAGGCTATGGGTTACTTATTTTTTCCGATTTCCCCCCGATATCTATATATATAAAATTCAAGTTGCTTGTGTACATGTCTATCTTTCTGTAGTCTATCCTTTATAAAAATCCACGATTTTTATCTGATTCTGACCAAACTTAACACAAATATTCTTTAGGCTTTCGGTCAGGTCATGGGCTACTTATTTTTCTGATTTCCCCATGATATCAGAAATCGATACCCCGATATCCAGTCACGTCTGATCAAGATCAGGATTTCAACCATTTTATCGTGGTTCTGGAGAATTTTCTCTAACTTGGTAAAACTATAGTTTTTTTGGTTCGGGTTTTGCTCTAAATAGGTATAATTGTAATTCTTAGTCTCAGCCATGATGCCATTTACACAGAGGATTTATTTAGCCTTCAAAATTCAGTTTGTGATGGAAAGCTTATTTGACATCGATACGGGAAATCAAAATTTGACTTACATTCATTCATTTTCTTTTTTCGATCTACGGGTTCGCTTTGCTTGGAAACAACTATTGATTTTTAGTTTATTTAACTTACATTCACCCTTAACTTTTAAGGTTTTCGATGTCAAGGTTTGTCACGCATTAATTTTACAGATTGTAATTTGCACATACGCTGCTGCGCAAAACTGTGTTCACACATTAACTAGCTTCACGAGTTCTAAACGAATGCCCGATTGACCACGTCAGTTGAATTATGCTTGACTAAAATGATCTATTCAAATTACAGCCGTCTGATTGGGCATTGCCTTCATGATCACTTTTAACATTTTGTGGAATCCTAATCCTGTACTTTTGCGATTGTTATCTCGCTGTATGTGTCTCAAACTCCGGTTTACAACTTGCAAGAGTGCTTATACGCACATTTTGCTCTTCTGATTTCACTGTAATTCCTTCTAAACGACCAAAGTTGGCCACGTAATTACACAAACATCTCTGTGAATTCATTCTTTTTTAAATCCACTCCATCCAAAGAAATGTTTTTTATTGGGCGCAGAAGTGCTTCGCATCGGCAAAGAGGGTCAACTAAAGCCCCGCTGTTACTGCAGTGCGATTTTCGCAGGACGCACTGCGTTCAGCAGAACGTACGGCAACTGAAACTTATGATAGGCGTTCAATTAGGTTATCCAGTGATTGCTTTCGTAAAAAACTTAAGCGCTCCAGGTTGGATGACTCCATATGGGCTGAGCTGAACGCTCAAGATGCTGTTGATGGGGCCGCTTTAAGGGCTTCTGAAAGTAGAGGGCAGCGACGGTCTCAGTGCTTAACAGACGCCGCTGCTAAGGTACGTTCACGAGCTGTTGAAAGTAGAGAGCAGCGACGGTCTCGGGGCTTAACGAACGCCGCTGCTAAAGCACGTTCACGGTCTTCTGAAAGTACGGAGAAGCGACGGTCTTGGCGATTAATGGACTTCGCTGTTCAGAAACGTTCACGGATGACTGAAAGTACAGAACAGATGAGGGCTCGCAATTTAAGCAACTGCGCCTCTACAGCTTCGCAGGCTACCGAAGTACAGAACAACAGTCTGCTAGGCTTGCGAGGTACGCCTCCTCCGTTAGATCTGACAGAGCATTACATACTTTACAGCAATGGAATGCCATGCTTGAGAACAATAACCGATGTCAGGAAGCTAACCGAGGGATAACCACTCTTAATAAATCATTTTGGTTACGACGTGCTTTCCACTACGCGCCTTCCGTCAACTACGCTTCAGATGCTGACATGCAAATTGGCAGTATGCGCAGCGCTTGCAGACGTTGTCAGTGTCGGGATTGCACCTTATAGAACTATGGTCAACTTTAAGTTGGCTACTCACGTGTGGTGAGTAAGTGTGATGTTTTCGCCCTAGCGCCGCAAGGTAAAGAGAAAAATTTAGTTTGCACTGAAGTTCTATGGGGTTGGCAACCATTGGAGCGTCTGTCCGGTAACAGGCGGCTCCTAGTTCTCCTTAGCCTCTGCGTCTGTGGTCATCTTACGGCAAGCTTAGGGTTACGCATTAGGAAAAACACTTTATAGAGAGCAATGCTTCTACCCACAGTCCACAAAGACGAAGGTTTGAGACAGTGCCCTCTAAATAGTAGTTTACTCAAATTAACGTGACCTAGATAACCAGGGTGGCCAGAATTGAATTTATGATACATACTGCGTAAAATTTTAAGTACTTTTTCAAAACCTTAAGATATTAAGACAGATATAAGCATTCTGTCTGCATGGGGACGATTATTTAATGATCAAAGCACGGTTAAAATTAATAACAGGACTAATTTTCCTTTCCTACGGATCTGGCGAATTGTCTGATAGATACGAATACCGTTCATTGCAGAGGTTAGATCCAAAACTGCAGTGTCTTAAAAACGATATGCAATCGGAGAGAGACAGGGATTCGTTGAAGCTTTCGCATCAGTCGAGCACGTTCACTCAATTCAGACCAGCAGGCATAGTGCAGTAAGAGAAAACCTGAGGTGAGACTAACGATCACTGAAAGCTGTATAAAAATCGTTCGCCCCAAACCAGCAGCTTCTAAATAGTTGAATGAAGATGCTTACTCTAACAATAAGAGCCACTAGTTTAGCAAAAATGTGATTTTTGCGAGTAAACCACACTGCCAGTTGCAGCCAGGCACAGTGTAAGTAATCCACGAGTGCACTTCCTCTCACTTGCTTCTGACTGATTGAGGTAGCGGCAGCCGTCTTTTGGGTAAAAGACGCGTCCTTTGCATTGCATGCTGGTTCTGTTGTTGGAGTAGTTTTACGGCTTCAAGATCAATCTTTCAAAAACCTTCGTTTTCGTGCCATCGTCCTAAGAGTCTGAGCTCCAGGACCATAGATTAGTTTAAAGATTTCATTACACCCGACCAACGCCGGGTTATACTGCAAGTTTTTAATTTGAAAATATTTGAAAATAAAACTATTTTTATACATTCATAGTGTTTTGAACCCAGATTAGGAGTAAACTATTTGCTTATAGCTTGGACCCTAACAAATGATACCTCCGTGTTAGTGTGAACCTGGGAACAACAACTATTAAGAGGTGGTTCCTCGTGCCTGAAGAGATCCCGATCAGAGGCTTTGCTGCCGGATGTAGTTTATCGTCATACCAAAGACTGATTACATTTATTTGTTGGCAATCCTATGTCTCTTATTTTGAGAATCATTCTTGATATCCTTAAGTATATTTTGTTTGTCACACGTTCTCGGGTAGCTGTACATCAATTATATAGAAAGTAAAACATTTCCCACATTAAGCTTGAAACACGTTTTTTTTATAATGATGTTCACTTTGTACAATGCTCAAAAGCCACTTGAGGTAGTGAGTTACAAAGTAAGAAGCGCAATTTATGGGTATATATGGTGTAGATAATCTCTGATTACAGACCTGAACAACTTAAGTTTATGTTGATCTGGAAGCATTCTACAGAGCGGTATGCAAGAAGAAGCTACTCTAGTACAATTTACATCTTATCAATGGAACAAGAAGGGAATTTTAAAAGAATTCTCTTAGTGGGTTTTATCTACCTTACTCATGATTATAATGGATGGCGAACAATCAGTAAAATTATCAGTAGAAAAGTGAAAAATTATCAGTAGAAAAGTGGAAAATTATCAGTAGAAAAGTGAAAAATTATCAGTAGAAAAGTGAAAAATTAAATAAATTCGTTGGGTCGACTCAAGCAACTTCACGGCTCAAGCAACTTCACGAATGATAAAACAAACGAACAAACGAAAAACAATGAAAGCGATAAACGAAGTAAAATCAGATGTGTGTAGAAAAGAAAAGCAAACCAAATTGTTTTGTCTTCTAAAACTACAGGAATGACAGTGGTTCGTTACACTGCGTGACATTGCTGTCTTAGCCATAAATGTTAAAATTGGTGGACTTAAGGACTGTAACTGTAAAACTTTGGTGTTCCAGTAGTCAAAACAACTGAAAGCATTTCATGAAGTCTAATTAAATTAATTTTCGGCCCTGGTATAACATGTCATTTACAACAATGTATTACGTTTCCAAAAAGCAAGGTTAGTACTAAGGTGCCGTTCCTCTTCCTCATTCACATTCTGTTTGTCTGTCTTGTTCTCTAACAAGTTCAGTTTTTTTCAAGCTGGGTTTTTTTAATATTACCGTCTGCCCATCATAATTATTATTTTAAAAAAAGTGGCATCTATATTTCAGTAAGATGCAAAAGGAAATGCAGAGGTCAGATTACTTAAAGGGCACATAACAAGTTTTTTTTAAAGATTACCGCTTGACTTTGTGTAAAACTACACATTTTTACTCGACTTCCGGTTGGTTTGGTTTATAAACGAAAGCAGCTTTTATAGTTTATACAGTTTTGAATGTATATTTCAAGCCTGCCTAGATTTAACCTGTTGATCACAATGGTGTGCAGATCACATGCTATGCTATTGTAGTGATCGTCGGCTATAACCGAGCTCACCACATGTAAAAGTATTAAAAGTTTGCACAAAAGACAAAAGGGTCTCATTTGTATAAATAAGTGTGAATTTATTTAACGAGAAGAATGGCATGAATATTTATTGTTTTGAATTAACGCATATATTGGAATGTCCTGTATAAAGGTTTTCTTGGAAATGAGTATTTTAAGAGTTGAGCTTTTAAAATCAGATAAAATTCTTCTTTTGTAAAGAAAAGGCAAAACGGTGTCGCTGATATGTATGATGTCTTTGTTCAACATTTTTGTGAAGAAAAGCAAAAGTCTGAAGTCACTGTGTCTCTTTATTTTTGTTGCAGACAAGTCAATAAGAAAAGGGAAGAAACAATTATTGTGGCGTGAAAGAGAGTGTGAGATGCTGTCGCCTAGATGATACATCCGGTTTGACGACCTGTGACTCTCTGTAACATTCTTTAAAAGGGCACTGTTCCAAACCTTCGCATTTGTGGATTGTGGGTAGAATTATTGATCCCTATATAGTAAATGTTTTTTGTTTGCCAAAAAGAGCAACAATCGCGTGATTGTAGAAAATTGAACTGGATCGACTTTTAGATTTTCCCTTGCTCCTGATTGGTCAATAAACAATAGGCTGTATTTACTTGGTTTTGCAGACGCCAGAACATGGTAAAATTTAGTGACCAGGCTGTCTTTAGGAAAATAACTTTTCAATTTGTGTATGTATAAATGTATATGCTTTTTTCATTGGCTCATGAAAAGGTGTAGATGTTTATAAGCTCGGATTTTTTGTGCAATTAAATTTTACGAAATCATGCACCACCTTATAATTTTCTTATTTTCAATATTATTTTGATTGAAGACATTGTTAGTTTTCTTCTACTATCATTTGTCGTACGAATTCACCCTCTAAGACCAGTTCACCATGCTTTGCATAAAGTATTTTTCACAGTTTTCTAAGAATGCTTCTTTTCAAGAGAATTCTGGATTAACTGAATTAAATGCTAAGTTGATGATGCATAAAAACGTTCCAACCAAGAACTATCAATTTTTGCCTGCTCATTAAAACACGCGCGGTCTATCGTTGCCCTAATGAAATATTATTGGTTTTTTGTTGAACTAACTTCCACGGATTTTCTTCGATGACTGCTTTCCATTTCGCTAAGTGGACGTTCAGTTATTTACTTCTTCGAAATGAGTTCATAGTGGATGGCTCTTGAGTTCCATCAAATACACAGTATCTCATTGTGTGCATGAAATCCAACCTTTAGTAAAATTAGTAGTCATTCATTTCTCGTTATCTCAACGTATCCATTTCTTATTGCCAATGAACATTTTCTTTAGTTTTTTAAGTAGGAAACTGCCCATAAAAGCCATAGATCAAAGTGATAAAGATAAGCAAATGCTTTTCAGTACTTATTTAAGAGGAAATTTTCATTATCTCGGCTATTTCTCGAGTCATATAAAATTGAGTATTTCAGTGTAACGTCTGTATTTGATCGCTATCAATATCAGTAGACATGGCCAACTCTTAAACTCCGGATATCTCCAGCACGATTCATTACAAACCAATTTATACGTGTTTAACTATTTGCCGTGCCATTTTTATAAACTATTCTAGAATTATTTTTTTGTATTTTACCACAAGACCAGTGTGTTTTGTTTAAGATGCTATAAAGATATATATTTATACTGATAATGATATCGGAAAGAGTGATACAAACGGAGAAGACTGAATACCTCTGTTTCATAGATTACTAAAAAGCATTTGATAAGGTACGATGCAAAAAGAGTTTGATCTAACAGATAACCACGATGTATTTGGAAAATATATTGAAATAATCCAGAAATTGTACTTGGGTACAACATCTGCATGCGAATATAAAGTGAATTCATTATATACACAAAAAATAGAAAGGGTCAAAAGATAGTGATGTGCTTTCTTACTGGAAATACATAACTTTTACAGTAAGGCGATTCTAAGAGAACTACATGCCCTAACAGGAATCATTGTTACCGGCCGCAATCTTAGCAAAATAAAATATGAAGATAACACAATGTCAGTATCAGACACAGAAAGGTAACTGCAAGAACACCTAGATAATTTCGTAGAGGAAAGCGAAAAGAAAGGATTAATCATTATTTGTAAGAAAAAAAAATGTATGGTCGTTAGTATAAGGAACAGCCCAAGATGCGAACTACACGAAAATCAATTAAATGCAAAATCTGTGTTTGTAGGAAATATTTTACCTGAGGGCGGGAAATGCGACATTGAAATCAGAAGTTGTATTTGAATAGCATAAGAAGCTTTCTAAAAGTTAAAAAAAAGTAGTAAGAAGAAAAAATAATCAGAAACAAAGACAAGAGTATTAGAGAGTTATGTAATATCGTTCCTCCTGTTATGCCAGTAAATACTCAGTGATGCTGAGAATAACAGGGACTGAATATGAGGAAGTTTGAGGGATAATGAAAAAAAAGGAAATAAAAATCTAAAAAAGACAGTTGAAATTTATTGGTAACATAATGAAAAATCTGAGAAAGTTTGACACTCAGTAGCAAAGTAAAAGTAAGAAGAAAGCCGAAAATAACTTACCTAACGATTTAAAATTTTAACGATCTAAATTTTATCAACAACTACAAAAGAAAGAAAATTGTGAAGAGCCACGAACGCATACATCCTGAAGAGATACAGTACATAGAAAACGAAAGTACATTTTAAACTTCATTGTAAAACCGGATTATGTTCTTTCATCTTAAAGTCAATAAACAACATACGCCAAGATTTACAATATTAATTAAAAAATAAATGAATGAATCTTTTGGTGCGGTTTAATCTTTAGGTTTTATTAAAATACTAATTATTATAACAGAAAGAGTAATACAAATGTAGAACAATGTATAGCTCTGTTTTATAGGTTATGAAAAAAGCCATTGAAAGGTGCGGTGCAAAAACAGATTGAACTAATAGGTAACCAGGACATATTTAAAACAACACAACTGATATTGAAAAAAAATTCTAATCTTATTTATTTGGCGGAAATTATTTGATACATTTTTTTTATTATCAAAATATATGAATTGTTATTCAGAGTAAATTATTTTCAGATATTGATTTTCAATCTGCAGTTTCAAAACCTGAAAATGTTTCTTAACACAGTAAATCTGAGACATGTGTACTTACCAGTTTCCTAACAGAGTGTTTGCTAAATGAGTGTTTATGCTTATAAATAAGCATTATTTAGTTTCATAATTAATTTTAATAAGATTTTATATTATTAGTTATATCGCAGGGAAATTATAGCATATCGAACCTTATTAGAATAACGAGAATATATAAGAATTCTGCGATATCTGAAATGTTGATCTATCAGAATTTTCTGACAGCGTTTCTGGTTTTAATATAATGCAGTTCGTAACACTTAACACTATCATAACATACCATTCTTTGAATTTATGCATATATATATATATATATATATATATATATATATATATATATATATGCATTAAAGATATACATATTTAATATTGTGTTATATTTACATGCCAAGAAAACCGGATTCTGTTTAGGATCGGGTTTCTGCTACCTTCTAAAATCTTTTAGTTCTCTATCGCTCCAAGAAACCCCTTGCTTATTGGTGGCATTGTTGCCTTACTAGGAATGAAATGATTTTTAAAAAAGCAAAAAATAAAAATAAACATTTTTACATCAAAATCTCTGCAATTTTGATTGAATAAAACGTAACTGCATTTTATATTTGAAGAATAACATTAATGAAAAAAAGCAAATTTTCATGACTCAAACTTATAGAAAGTGATACTTATTTCTATGCTTGCTAGCATAACCTGATCGCATTATTTTTATTTTTTAATTATCATGCTTAAAAATAATAATGATTTCGGTTCTTACTCTATGACAATCAACCAAAGCACTGATTAGTTATTGTCTGTCTGTCAATTACGAAGATAGAATTGCTAATATTATTCATTAATTCTACTTTCGTTCTCTGTCTATTTTAGAATCGTTTTCTAAAATAGACCTAACAGACATATACAGATGAATACTTAGCATACAGGAAAGACATACATAAATGTAATGTTCACACGCTTTTCTTAACAAGGGTAGAGATTTTTTCTTTGTTTCCTGTTCATGGCTGGGTTTCCTGTTCCTTCTAAAGTATTGTGATTCTTTTTCACACCCGGTAGTCGCTTTTGTCTTTGTATCATTATTGCCTTGCTTGGGAGAAATTGATTAAAAATATCTTATTATAAATCGGTAATATTCAAATCTGTTTAAACACTTTTATTTAAAACTTTATTAGATTAATGATTAAATGTATTATATGTAAACGAAGTTGAGTAAATGAAACAAGATTTTTGTTGGTTCATATTTGCCTTAACTGTCGATACTTTATCACAGCGGAAAATTAACTTCTATATATCATTCATTGTGGCAACAAACATGTCGTTCTACAGGAAGATATTCAGTCTACCATAAACTGAACATGTAAACAATGATGAAATTTTGGAGAAAATGGAAACCAAAAGAACATTTATACTGAACATCAGAAAGAGACAATTAAAAATTCTATGGAATATAATGAGGAAAGAGTACTTAGAAAATTTGAAACTGACATGACATAGTGAAGTCAAGAACGACAGATGAAAGCAGCGTAACCTATTTAATAGGCTTGTGTAAATTTTCGAGAGAATTGGGGTTAGCACAGATAGCAAAAAGACATTTACGAAAAGCTAGAAAGAACAGGGAATTGTGGAGATCCATGATCACCTACATCATAAAGGGACACGTCACATAGAAGATATAATTTTAATATTTCTATTAAAATCCTAATTAAATGAATAAGCACAAGAAGAAGCATTTTGCAAGCTCTCATTTACACATTCCAATCTATAATATAAGTAATACTTAAATAAAATTGTAAGGTTTCTTACTTTATTTCTAGCTACGAAATAAAATTTTGTACATGCAATTTTTAAATATATTTTTGCTTGTATGTTATTCACAAATAAAATATAGAAATCTTTTTTATTAAATGTTTATCTAATACAAGACCAAAGACCTACCCAAGGTAGAAGCTTACTAAATGAGGTTGTTGTATTAACGTAAGAGAAAAAAGTGTAGAATATGAGAATATTTAGGATCGATAAGTGTAGTCTCTAAGCTTGAAGAGGTTAGCATCTGAGTGATCGGGGAAGCATCCTCTCGAGGATCTCTACCACAAAGTAGAAGACCTCGAAAAGAAGCTCTCTTCGTGGAACTTCCTTCAGAAGTAGATAAGTTTGCTTATCGTCTGGTTCATATTTATCTCCGGTATTATAAAAAAAAGTTTTTCCCTTGTTTCCAGTTTCGGATTGAGTTTCCAGTTCTTTCTAAAGCCTACTATCAGCTTTATACTCTTAACGCTGGTCTTTTCTTACGCTAATGTAATTCCACACACTCTATTTTGAGTGGCTCGTGGGCCTTGTGTTGGGTGAATATCAGTAAAAGAAAAGCGAAATACGAAGTGAATAAAGATTATAATTCGCCTTGTCTATGTGACATGATGAGTATAGGTTTGAACTGGTGAAACTAATTAATGAATTTCACCTGTACAAGAAAACAGTAAAATATTAGGAATGATTCTGAGACGTTTAATCTCTGCGAAAGAGCCTATAGGTTTGAAAGTTATTGCTCTCCTACAGGGCTGCGTAAACGTTACGTGGATTAGAAATCTTTATCCAGATATAGCAAGAATATTCCATTTTTGTTTTTAACTTACTCCTTGAAAGACAGAACATTGCTGGATGAAATTAGACACTTTCTATAGTGACCAAACAAACCAGCATATTTAGCAATAGATTGTACATATGAATACCAATTTAGATCTGATGTGAACTTGTCCCAATAGACGTTTAAATTAAAGAGAATCATTGAGAGTACAGTCGTTTGTCAGGAATTGTGAAAATTGATTGGCGGTTATGTAATTTCACTAGTATTTTAGCATTTTACTTTTGGAGAAACTGAATGTTACAAATCATTTCGCATCTGTTATAAACCAGAGGAGAGATCTGTGAGATCAGATGACAGAATTTAGAAGGTGTACCCGCACCATAAACTGTAGAAATATTTACTCGTAATCTGATAACATGCCCGGGAAAATCATTAATATAAAGCAGAAAGTGCGTAGGACAATAGAGAGCGCAATGGGGGAACGTTTACATTCAAATAGGTTTCACATTAAAAGACTAACAACGACCTACAGGATATTAACGGTGGACATAGATAAACGAAATACATACTGTTTGAAAGAAAGTTATTGCTTTTAAGGTAATCAAGAAATTTGTTTATGATAATTGTCTTGAGGAGTTTGATGATAAGACTAAGGAGGCTGATGTGGCGATATTTTGAGAAGGAAGAGCATACATCTGCATACTTGAAAAGAGGGCGTAGTTGATATCGTTCATAAACCGGGGAAACATTTCTACTTCAGCTAGTGATTAAACAACTTTGCAAAGACTGAAAATAATTATGTGCCAATGAACGCTGTAATTTCATTCGAACCAGTAATTTTCGTAGAGTTAGTTATTTTGATGAGTTTAGAAACTTCTCGAAACGTGAAATCCAAATTTTGTACATCCTATTAAAGTGTCTGGTAGGGCATGATTTTTATCGTCCAGAGACAGACACATTTCATTGTAAAGAACTTAGCCTTATCCGACGATGATAAGATAAACTCAGGTTTATTTATTATAGTAACCACTGACTGTTTCATTCTATTAAGATTCATGTTAATTTTCAGAACTCTCTTTTTGTTTCAAATTTTGATTTGACTAATCGTGGATAGTTTACTCTATGCATATTCCATAACTCTTTTGGATTGGTTGCAGGCAGTTCTTGACGCAGAAGGCTTTCTGCTACCCCATTCTCGGGCGGGGATAAAAAATGATAGTTAATGATAATGGTGAGATATAACGGCATCACATTCAAGCTTGAAAGAAGGCTGGCGATTCGTTCTTTGCTGATACTCTTTGTGTTGTATAAAACTCTCCACACAAGAAACAATCCATTCGGAAACAAGGTAGGTTGTTCTGGAGATCTTTTTAAAATGATTCAAAAGAAGATTCCTCAATGTAAAAGAAGATTTTCCAGTCAGCTGTAAACGTATCGAACATTGTTCTGTAAAACGGTGTTTCAGAGGATACCTTTGGTTTGACATCAATCTTGACATTAATAAATGAGTAGACTGAAGAGTCCAAGGGAAATAACACTTCAACAAAATTTTTGTCAGGACAGGAAGTGAGAAAGAGGTTTTGAGTTCAGCGTGATAGCAATTTATATCAGGGCGCGTGTAGGGTTATTTTTATCTAGGTCATGGGGGTATGCTTTGGGTATGATATTACGTTATTTACCTTCTTCATCAGTTTTGTTTTGAGTGGACTAAGTTCCTCTCAAGGAGAATATTGAAATCGCCCCATATATTGGAATGCCAGCTATATCCAATATTCACTGCACCAAAACGCACATCCACGTTTAGATGTACAGATGACTATAATGGGCTTACAGCCACTTCACGTTAAAACAACGGTTCCCGTATTATCACAGAAGTTAAGCAACGTCAAAACTAGTCAGTACTTAGATGGGTAATCGCTAGGGAATACCAGGAGCTGTAAAATTGGATGTGCAGATGCTATAATTATATTACGGCATTTTCTTGTTGAAACACCGGTCTCGTTTACTCTCGAAGTTAAGCAGTGGCGCGCCTGGTTAATATTTAAATGGGTGACTGGTTTGGCATACCAAGTCCGGGTGGTTTGATGAATAATGATTTGGAATTGTTAATCTGAGAGACGAGTTGCAATTCCTGTTAGTTTCGTTATATTCACTTACGCGCAAATACCCATAGGGAAGGTAAGGGTTTACTTCTTCCCCCTCATTATGGGTTAATTAGTAAGAATTTTATCACTAAAATTGTTATTATCACAAAAACAAAATTGCGTTCAAAATAATTTTTGCTATTAAATAACTTATAGAGGTTGATATGCCGCTAAACAAAAAACAACCAACAACCAAAAAAACAGTTCATAAATAACTCAAGGCGACTGATAATTCTCTTCAGAGACTTGCCTTATCAGTCGCCTTGATTTGATGAATCGAATCAATGCTTCTGTTCTTGGCATGAAAATGAACATGACACTAAAAATCTACTTTCGAATCTCAGAAGTTATAAATAAAAACTTGAAATCGGACATTTTCACATAATCGTGATAGGCAGGTTAACATTAACCTAACGATTTTACATTGTTATTTAAAAAATAAAGTAAAATTGAAAAACAAAAGATCGGTATTTGCATGTTGCTTTAAAGAAACGTCCGTTACCAACCTCCAGGAAACTAAAAATTCTTTCACGTTTTCTATTTTATTTTTAAGAAGGAAAATATGATGTAGATTTATTCAGCATAAATTGAGATTCCGAATTAAAAATGAAAACCTGCAATCTTCTTATAGGCACTCTGTCGACATTTCTGAAGTTTCTAGAAAATTTTCATAAATTATAATAAATTCAAACACACACAAGCCCGCCCACATACACAAAGAAAGAAACAAAGAAACACACCAATATTTTATAACAATTGCTTACATTCATTATAATCTTTGTGAATTGTATAAACTTATCTATATAAATACAAACTTGAATTTTGATTATAAGTTCATTTTATTTAAATTCATGTACTTACTCAATATCAAAAAAAATTCTCTGTCAATTAATGTTAAATCGCCTGATTAGAATTATCCAGAAATACTAAATTTTGGGGCACCTCGGCGTGATGTAATGGTTAATAAACTTGTCTCGTTAGAGTAGTGAGTTCGATCCTCACTGGGTTCCCCTACTTTGTGCCTTGTACTACATCTAAACTGCACTTAGAAAATCAATAAGTTTGGTCTTCAGACAGAGATTTGGTGAATATAATTATAAAAGACCGAGAAAAAAAGGTGATGTAAATTCCTAAGTGGATGACAAAAACACAATTCATTGAGTAACGCAGGAACACATGATTGCTGACATTTCAAACAATAAAGTTGTCGAGAAGAACCAAATGCCAAATAAATTTTCTTTTGTTTGCTTAAACTTGTAATCTAGGCGTGACAAATACTACAAAATAACTGTCAATTAGATAAAGAGAAAAATGTCTTCAAAACAGGGTGTTGCTTTACCATCAGAAGAACTAATAAATATATAAAGAAATGTATTTTTTCTTATTTTTCCGAGGAACGGCTTTAAAGTTTTGCCTGTGCTAAGGTGGAAAAGTTTGAATCCACAAAATAATTAGCAGTACACAAAAAAGAATTCAGCGATTCAAATTACGGTTTTTATCGATTATATATTTCTTTCCCAGTTGAAAAACAAGCACCCTGTTCTTACTGTGCTGCTTATGTTAGCCGCAGGCTAACATAGCAGGATATCTCATTGCCAGGGGAAAAATAAAAGTTCAAGGTAAACTTCCACTCACTGAATGCCATCTTTACTATAGAAACATAACTACTAAGTTTTCACTGTACAGGGTATGATGGCTACACTTTCATCATTTTATATTTTCAATTTAGTGCATGCTCATTATTCAATTTTGATTTTGTCGACTACACAGTATAGTGGGATCAGTTGGGCGCTGTCTGTGAGAAAATAAGCACCATGTGAGAATTTACTTCGTCAGAAATTTAAAAACGGCATGCTGTATTGCTTGGCATTCACGCTTGAAGTTCCAATACGAACATTTCAGTGTATTTGGAGGCCAATTTAAGGACAGTGCAGAGTTAGATAATATATCCGGTCAACATCATTTCGTGTATGGAGTGATCACTAGTGATGGCATGCCTCTATTCGTATTACCGTAGGGTCTCAGATTTAACACAGAGGCCTACATCAAGTACCTTAAGAAGGTAGAGCTGCCCTGAATCAAGTAGGTGGCTGCTGAATGAAGCTATACCTGCAATTAGTCTCTGTACCATGCTACACACGCAGACGAACCCAGTCATGGCTCTCAGACATTTTTTGCGACCAGCTCACCCTTTATATCTGGCGGCCTAACTCACCAGACCGCAACTCTCTTGATTGTTGTGTAACATGCAGTTGAGCGAGAGACCAACAAAACTCATTGCAACACGAAAAATAAACTAAAGGCAAGGATTATAGCAGCATTCACCAATTTAAATAATGAGACCATCCAGAAGGGTTGCAGGATATTCCGAAGTTATCTGGAGGCCGTAGTTGAAGCCAAGGGCGATTTCATTGAATAAATATTCGTATTTAGCCTTTCAAGATATTTTTGTGTAATTCTGATAAATATGTCTGTTAAAATGAGATATCAGTATCATTTTAATTTTTGCGTAATTTAGACGACAGTTTATCTATCGCACCCTGTACACACAACGAAGTTGTTATAAATAAGATGACTGGACGAGTTTGGTTTTAATTCATTTTTTTCTTTTAATAGAGAAATTTTTATTGACAGTGGCTTTTATTAGGTCGAGTCATAAGTAATTTCCGTTTTGGGGAACCAGTTATAATAACGAATGTATGATCCTATAGCAATTAAGCTTAAATTTACATGAACTTACTTTAAGTTTGGAACGGCAATGGTAACGTTCACATGAATTAAGTATAGAGGAGAAATGGAAGATCCCTTTAGGTAATGGGTGACCTCTACATTCAGACACTGGAGAGAATAAAATTCCCTCTTCCGGTGTTACATAAACAGCAGTAATATTTTCTGTTAATTTACCCTGAATGATGTAAATTTACTTGTCGCAAATATTAATTCACCCCAATAAATTATAGATTTAAAATCAAACTTTGTTTTTCAGTGGGTATTTGGGTGGATGTGTATGTAGTGAAACAAAAGAACGGTTCATGCACTATGTGATAGAACGGCTTCCAAAGTATTGGACACGATCTGAATCTCTATTTTACCTGGGACTACAATTACGTCTGAATTGTTTGAAAGGATATACATCTTTGAAGGATCATAATCATATTCATCTGACGGTAAATCACAGTATGAATTTCGTTAATCCAAAGATCAGCTACTATTATTCATGTACTGTGTGCCAGGTAGAACAAACTCCATTATTTTACCTGCGACTAAAATTATGTTGGTTTGTTGGAAAAGATATACATCTTCAAAGGATGATCCATATTATATTCATCTGACTGTAAATCACAGTATGAATTTCGGTGACCTAGAAACACCAGCTCACACACAAACAATCCAAAACACCTGGCGTAACCCCAAAATGAAGAATAAATCCATATTCGGTATTTGTCTATACTTCTGAGATGAGGTGGTATATTTTTTTTAAGCATATCACCCAGAGCAAGGCGGTAACGCCACTGATGTGCCGGGGGCTACGTAAGAGTGAAAAGATTAGAAGTTAGAAGAGAGAAAGCCGGAAACCACATCCTAAACATGGAACAAGGGATGAGCATCTACACCTGTTCAATAGACGTGGGTGGAGTGTGAACCGGGCGATAGTTTAGTCTATCTACTCCAATTGAAAACAAAAAAAAAAAAGAAAAGTGAAAAGAATGGAAAAGAGAAAAAAGGAAACCACCCCCTAAACAGGGAACAAGGGATGAGCCTCTACACCTGTTCAATAGACATGGGTGGAGTGTGAACCGGGCGATAGTTTAGTCTATTTACTCCAATTGAAAACAACAAAAAAAGAAAAGTGAAAAGAATGGAAAAGAGAAAAAAGGAAACTACATCCTAAATAGGGAACAAGGGATGAGCCTCTACACCTGTTCAATAGACATGGGTGGAGTGTGAACCGGGCGATAGTTTAGTCTATCTACTCCAATTGAAAAAAAAAAGAAAGAAAAATTGAAGATTGGAGGAGAAAGCCGGAAACCTTATCCTAAACAGGGAACAAGGGATGAGCCTCTACACCTGTTCAATAGACGTGGGTGGAGTGTGAACCGGGTGATAGTTTAGACTATCTACTCCAACTGAAGAAGAAAAAAAAAGGTAACGGTGGTGAGTTAAGTAAGTTTTAACTTAGTTAAGATAAAGAACACTCGTTCAAATAACCATGAAACTATTTTAAAATTAGCCACAAAAAATAAAACAAAATAAAATCAAAGCAAAATTATAACTTACTTTTAAGAATATTTCAAAGCTGATCATAGCACAAACGCACGTGTACTACCGCCAGTAGAGAAAAAGAATTATTTTATCTTTTGGCTGAGGGGTGGTGCAGTCAACTAGACAATGACCATTCGGATTATTGTCCTCATCTTTGTTGTCATGCATTAGAGTAAAAAGATTGCAATATGAGCTCTAGTAAAAATACTAGAGAAAATCATTAACATAAAAAGTTGCAATATGAACTCTGATAAATAAGGTTACTGAAATATTAGGTTTATAAGTTCCAAAAATTAATTGCTGTTGTCTTCAAGGGTACATGGCCCAGTAGATATAGATATTGGTTAGTTCCAGTGATTTGACCCAAAGCATTCTGAGTTCAATACGAGTCTATAAATAACAAATAACAGTGAACAAATAACTTAGAGAGTTAGGTTAAAGGCAGATAAGCCATAAGTAGCCTTGCACAAAGAATGATATACTCCAGTGATATTAATAATAGGATTGGTTCGAAATAAGGCCGGAGCGTTCAAAGGCTGAAACATCATACAAATGACAACATAGATGAGTCCGAATAATCTAAATAGTGTAAGTCCATATTCGGGACTAATTGCAGCATGATAGGCTCTTATTTGCGTGAGTTTCTTTGAAGACGTAAGGCAAAAAAGAATATTTTTACTTTGCTGCCATATCTAGCATCTGACCGACCAGAGGCCAAAGGAATTTTTTAATGGTGTCTTTTTGGTACGAGAATAAAATAATTCAGAATTACTACTGCTATTGTCGTTGTGATTAATTTGCATTAAATAATAGATTTTTTAGGCTCACTCATGAAAATATTGAAAGTTCATGAACGTCTACACTGCGTGCCAGAATTATATGCAAATCGATTTTTTTTGTTGTAACTTCGATAGTTTTTAATAAAAATTAATGAAACCTGGCCCGTTATATGGCAATGCTAACACATGTGCAGATCTAAAATTCTAAGCTAATTTGTGCAATAGTAAACAAATGTCAGCCATTTTGGTGACTTGCAGCCTGTTTCAGCATGCGAACTTTATATCCAAGATGGGACGTAAAGGTGCTTTGGGTCAAGCTGAGAAGTCTAAAATTGTACAAAGGGTTTGTAATAAGAGATCTACCTTAAAAATTTGCCTGTGATCATCGTACAATTAAAAAACTTGTTACTAACCCTGAACTTTGCAACAGACATTCTGACAAAGGGAAAATTCATAAGAAAGCACTTGTGTCGGATCGAGCCATGATTAGGATCAAGAGAGAAGTCCACCGTAACCCTCTTGAAACTAGCAAAAAAGTTTTTGAAAACGCTGGTTTTTCTGATGTGCCCAAATCAATTCAATCCCGTATCCTGAGGACGGTTGTAAAATGTGGAAAGCCAGAGATTCACCCTCCATTAAATCCACAAGAAAAAGAGGACAGAGTAGGCAAGAAATCACATGAACTGTTTTTTCACCGATTAGTGTCGAGCAACCCTAGATGGACCCGATGGGTGGAGGAAAGAATGGTACTATAATGAGGGTCCAATTCCTCACCGGATCAGGCATCAACAAGGAGGTGGTGGTGTGATGTTTTGGACTGCAATCATTGGTAATGAGCTGGTAGAACCATTCAGAGTCGCAGATAGAGTGAAAATAACCGGCAAACTCTACATTGACTTCATTAAGGAACACCTCGAATCCTGGCTCAAGAAGTAAAATTTGTCATTCCGGAAACTAATGGTATTCATGCATGATAATGCACCGTCTCATGCTGCAAGGATAACCAATGAATATTTGGAGAGTGTTTTTGCCAGACTTTGGAAAATAATGCAATGGCCAGTCTGTTCTCCAGGATTAACTCCCATCGATAATCTGTGGAGCATCTTGAAAAGGACGATTTACTCCGGAGGAAGGCAGTGCACCTCCAAGGATGACGTCTGGAATGCCATTCTGACTGCTGCCAAAGAAATTTTATCAGATGAAATCGAAAGTTTGACATCTTCAATGGACCAAAGGCTTTTTTCTCTTGTTAATAAAAATGGCAATAATATACAATATTGATTGTACTATGAAACCATATTGAATATATTTGTTCTGTATTATTGTTGTTCTCAAATTACACATTCTTAAAATAATCAATGTTTTAATTTTCCCTCACCACTTCACCATATTTGACACTTTAGCAATGATTTGCATATAAAGTTGTCACGCTGAAACAGGCTGCAAGTCACCAAAATGGCTGCCGTTTGTTTACTATTGCGCAGATTAGCTTAGAATTTTAGATCTGCGCATGTATTAGTGTTGTCATATAACATGCCAAGTTTCACTAATTTTAATTAAAAACTATCGGAGTTAGAATAAAAAATCGATTTGTATATAATTCTGGCACGCAGTGTAAATGTTAAGAGTTCAATCAAGTAACACTCTGAAGACATCTTGAGACTAGACAAACATACTGTGTTTATAGTCGATGATTGGCAAGTAAAGAAGTAAGATAAGGAATGGCAAGGATGGAATGGTTTGTAAAATTTCTTTTAAAGTCACATCATATGAAGATAAAAAGAGGTAAATTTGTTCAACATACTTTGATAATGAGAAGTAAAGTCGCTAGGCGAAAGCAGGCTATGGAAAATACTCGAGAATATGCAATAATATTTAACATGTCACCCACATATCTACCAGGTACCAAAACTTAGTAAAAAAAAGGGAAAGATGGTTGGGTTCTATACTCTCTTAGAGAAAAGAAAAACTTGTATAACTGATGAAGTAAAACCAAATTTAATTATAACTGAACTTAACAGTTATTTATAAAACGCTTCAGAGTATAGAGAAAAACACTACTTAGAAACAATTCATATTCATTTTGAAGAAAATTTATTTTTATCTTAATATTTTATTTTTGTTATATATTGATTTACTGCGTATGGTATCTGATATGTAAATAAAAATTATTCTTTTGTTTTATGCAAATTCTTCTTATTGTAAACTAACGTTTTGTATGTAAATTTATTGTATATGATGAACATTTTTCTTTACAAATTGCACTGTATACTTGTGCCGAGACTTTAGTACATAGCTGGTAAGATATATGATCTCTGTTTCGTCCCTGTCGTCGGGCAGAGAGCACCTCAGCTGTGGCCTCTGTCTGCGGACGATTAACATTACATTTAAATTTTTAAATATTGTAGTTGTCAGAGAAGCAAGTAAACGAGATGGATTTGCAAGAAAAAAACTGTTGGAGTAGAAATAACGGTAGCATTTAGCAACAGTACAACAGTAAATGTGAACTAAACAAGATACCTCTAGATAGGTAGTAAAACAGGAAGAGTTTACTCGCATCGATTAAGTAAAGTGTCTATTTTTAATTTCTTTGGAGGTTACCTGTATTGGCAAGCATGTGAAAAAATATATATATATTATCAATTTTCTGCACTATTGTAAGAACTGCAACCTTGAAACTTCTGAATATCGTTTCTTACGTCTTTGTCTATGAGTGTATCAAATTTGATTAAAATCAGACCACTCCTTCTATAACCCGATTTTTTGATTATCGATTTTCGATATTTATCGGGGGTACCTTGACATAAAACCTAGCTAAGAACACTCGCAGACGCTTATTGTACAACTGTGTAAATTTCCAAGAAAATCGGTTCAGAGTCTATAGGTAACGGACACACACACACACACACACACACAGAGTTCCATTTGTAAATAAGTTTAGATATATATTGTCATCCACAGATAGATCTGTTTCGCTGTATCGCAGCTCATCAGGACGCTATATATATATATATATATATATATATGAGAATATGTTTTAAAAAGAAATACCTATGGATATTTAGCGTAAAAATATAAATGTAAGCTAGAATTTTGCCAGTATCATTTTGATCTGGAAAAAATGGAATTGCTTAATAAAATATAACAGTGTAGAGATATCATTGAACATACAGCGTGGGAGCACTTAGACATGGTGTAAGGGTTAGCAAACTTGTCTCGCTAAGTCAATTGCAACTGAATTGTTAGTTCAATCTTCACTTGGTACCTCATACCCTTGGCCTTGTGCAAGATTTAAACTACACTTAAAAAATCAACCTTTATGGCGTTGGGGGAGGTAAAACATTTTCAGTTTTCCACATTTTTCAAGATGATTGTCAGGACGATCAACAACTGTGGACAACTAGAGAATGTCAAACAGGAGATGAACAGACCGAACATCAATATTCTGAGAATATACGAAACCAGATGGCCGAACAATGGAGACTTCAACAACGACAACCATAGGATAATATACGGAGGAGTAAAAAATAACGAAAAAGGAGTCGGCTTAATACTGGACAAAGAAATGAAGAAATGCGTTCTAGGATATTGCCAGTTCGCTTAAAGCGTTCTTCTGGTCAAACTGAAAGGAAGACCGTTCAACATAGCAATTGTAGTTGTCTATGCACCAACAACGCAAAGCACCGTGGAAGAAATAGAATTGTTTTACTCTACCCTAGACAATGTCAAGGCTCAATGTAAAAGTAAAGAAATTAGAATCATCATGAGAGATTTAAATGCCAAAGTAGGAAAGGAGAGGGAAGATATGACAACTGGCAACTTTGGGTCAGGAATCCGCAACGAACGAGGAGAAAAATGGGTTCAATATTGCACAGAAAATGACCAGGTAATAACTAACACTTGGTTTCAAGAACAACCACCACGTCTATGGACATGGAGAAGCCCAGGAGGCGACACGAAAAACCTGATAGACTACATAACCATAAACAGGAGATTCAAAAACGCAGTGGTTCAAAGCAAAGCCTATCCAGGCGCCGACTGTAGAAGGGACCACGTCCCAGTCATCTGCAAACTAAAGGTGCTGATAGCAGACACAGAAATAAAATTACAAGACTTTCTACAGAAGATAACTGAAGAGAGTGACAAGAAAGGACAACAAATAAACTGCAAGAAAACCGAATGCATGGTCATCAGCAAAAAGGGTAGCCCAAAATGCCAATTAAAGGTGAGGGACTCTAAATTCAAGCAGGGACAGAAATTTAAATACCTAGGAAATGTTCTAACAGAAGACTGAAAGTGCGACACAATGAGATCAGAAGGCGAATTGGCATGGCGAAGGAAGCATTCCAGAAGTTGAGTAAGGTATTAAGAAACAGGACAATTTCACTAGTATGTGTATTAGATTGCAATGTGATGTCGGTTCTTCAATATGGCAGTTAATATTGGACAATATCTTTGAAGATGAAGGAAAAACTTGAAGCAGCTGAAATGTGGTTCTACAGAAGGATGCTGCGGATATCATGGACCGAGCATGTGAGCAATTACGAGGTTTTGAAAAGGATGGAGACGAAAAGGAAATTAATACTGGGCATCAGGAAAAGACAACTAAAGTTCCTAGGACATGCAATGAGGAAGGAAGGATTGAAGAACCTGATAATAACGGGCCAGATAGAGGGAAAAAGAGACAGAGGAAAGCAGCGGATAACATATTTGAAGGACCTGATCAGGTGAATGACGGAACGAGGGTTACATGGTGCAACAGGAGAAATCGTGCTAAGAGCCACCAGGGAGAGAAAGATGTGGAAAGCCATGATCGCCTACGTCCTGAAAGGACATGGCACATAAAAGAAGAGAGAAGAATTTTGTCATAGGGTTATAAACTAAATAAAAACATTATATTTAATTAGTTGTGCAGTAATTTTTCATCTCATTTTCCCCAACGTATACATGATCGATGTAAATATACATCTATGTAAATATTTATCAACTGTTCATCACATATAAATAAAATTGATAGATAAAAATATCGATTAACTAAATATGTACGTATTTTTTTGGTGTTTGATTTTTGTTTTTTCACACTTCTCTGCCATTCTGTTCATGATTCTTTCTTTCTTCATTGTTTTAAACTTTATCTTACGGCCTCCCTCAGCACGTGTACACGCATATATATATATATAAAGAATATGTAAAGAACAGGTAGGAAAAGTGTTTTTAATCTAACATGCTTCACTTATGTCATTTTCTTCATAGAATTGTAAAGTCTTCAAAAATCCTTGAGGAAGCTTATTAAATTGAAACATGTTAAATTAAGAACCCTTTTACTACCAGTTCTTTACTTATTTTATTCATCTTGTCAGATTTCGATCCATATATTCAACTTATATATATATATATATATATATATATATATATATATATATATATATATATATTACTTTAATCCGAAATGGAAAAGTAGGAAGGTAAATTTCAAGAACCTGAACCTAATTAATATTAAAAATTTTAAAAATTTTAATATAAAAAAATGATACAGGAGGAGAGCTCAATTTAATTAAAATTACAGAGCCAATATAAATTAAAATATATTTTCAAAATTCAAAAATGTTGAATGAACATTTCAACATGAAATCCCTAAGAGAGATTTCACATCTTTTCAGCAACAGTCTAAATCAAAATGAAAAAAATAAGATTAAGAAGAGAAATAAATAACGGTTAGGATTTGAGAAATATACGTCACAAACAAAAGTTTTGAAAATCAGTCTATTTTTGGATTTTACTTTTTGATAGAGTTGTAAGTGAAAGAAGGGAAAATCTGGCATGTCTAGCTTAATAAATGAAAAAGGGTTAAAGAGAGGGAGGTCGTTAAATTGAGAATTGGTTTAAACAAAACAAAACCGAAAGGGAAGCGGTGGGATACAAAAAATGTATAGAGAAAAAAATAAAGAAAAAAAGAAAAGAAATAAAAAAAAAGAAAATTTTTCAAATAGAAAATGCTCGATACGTGTCAAAACAAACTAAACTTTAAATGTTTAAAAGGGTTATAGTTTTAGAAAAAAGTGACTATTTGAAAAAGTATATTAGGGGAAAAATCGAAATAAGATTTTTAAAAAATTAATTAAGTTAATCTAATTAAAAATATTTTTAGGTATAGACAAACTAAAAAAAAATTAATCTTTAGAAAATTTTTAAAAAATTATATATAGAAAATTTATAAAATTTATGATGTGAAAAAGTTATTACAAAGATAAATAGTAACAGAGAAAAAGGGGATTAATAAAAGAATTCATATTTTATAAAGATAGACAATTAAAGGAGACTGAGAGAGGAAGGTAGAGGGGTTAAACTACTATTTAAAGTTAAAATTAAATTAATTTATCAAAATCATTAAATTTTTATTTTTATTTTTATTTTTAATATCTTAAAATCTAAAAATTAAAGAATTTAAAATTTAAAATTTAAGTGTTCATAAAACTAGCTTTATGGCGGCACTTACTAATAAATTTCACGGATATTCTGGAAAATGAAAGAGGAGGGGCTGGATCCTGTATTTAGCTGGAAACTAATAGGTTCAGCCCGTATTACGATGGAATTTCGTGATAGGTGCTGTCTGTTTTTGCTAGAAACAATTTTAATATTGAAGTATCCTTACCAGCACCTGCTCCTGAATGTCTGTGGGTAAGGAAGTGAAAAACAAAAACTAAAAACACAAAAACACTCAAGTATTACGTTTTGTTACTAGTCAAAAAACTTCTTCAGATAAATATTTTTCCATCGGTGCGGTCAGACAGGGGTATACAAACACGAGGAATTTAATGATTTAACTAGCTATATATTTTCAAATTTTTGCCTAAGAGTAATTTCTGTGTGTTATGGATAAACTTTATTCTAATAGGTGATAATCAGGCTTAGATGAAGTCAAAACATAATAGTTAATAGTATACGCTAACTAACCCTATCCTAACAAGTATTCTAAATTAATCATGCACATAAACACACCACTCCTAATCTATAAACCTTCATAGTGGTATTAATAATTCAGTCATTCCCCTTCGACATAGATTGTGTTTACAGCTTTACTCGACAACCTCCTTGAAGATGGTATCTCGATATAGAGACAAGACACATTTAAATAATATATTATCAACTGTTTTCTATTACAGAAAATATTTTATTCTCCCAGTGACAAAGTATTTTCTTTATGTCATCAAACTCATCTGTAATTTCTTTTCTATCGATGACATAAGAAAAGAAACCTCACTTTACCTGCCTAATCAGATTTTTCCGTGACTATCAATGTTCAAGCAGAAATATGAAATATTTATTTGACTCATGGAGATTTTTGAAGACTATTGAAGTTTTTTATTATTGCTATATATGCGATTTCGATCAAGATTTGAAGATATGTATACAAATTATTTCTGCACATTGAAAAAGTAGTTACTTGCTTTCCCTATTCATTCAGACTGAACTTCTTATTAGCTCTTTATCTGTTTTTAAATCAGTATTATAGAACATGAATTAAATACAAATAAATAGAAAGGAGTGTAAGACAACGGTGTGTCCTCTCAACGGACTTATTTAAACCATTCAGTGAGGTGAATTCAGATTCATATTGGCGGCCACGATCTTAAGAGCACAAAATATGCAGATGATACAAAGTTGATAGCAGATATAGAAAGGAAACTATAAGAACTTCTACAAAAGACAGTGAAGGAAAGGGAGAAAAATTGCAAAACAGAAAGTTAAAAAGACAGAATAAACGGTTGTTAGCAAAAGGAATAGCCTAACATATCAACAGCGTCCGCCGCCTTTAGACATTTTTTGAAAATCATACCATGGATTTGTGAGATTGGGTAACTATTTGGGGTGCTTGTTTTAGCACATAAAGTCATCGTGACCGAGGGTTTTATTATACTAGTCTTGTTCAGACATGATAGCACGATATAATGCTCTCTCCAAGAATCTCTTATTTCCGCACATCATGATTGCAGTATAAACCACAGGTAAGCTGTGTGGGTATTGGACAAACACAAATGCGCGTGAACAGGTGTCTGCAACTGGGACTGGTTAATCACCTTAGTAGACAGGCTTAGTCTGATACGAGCGACCAACCACTATACCTATATATGTATATATATTGAAGATACACGAACGAAGGGTCACACACACACATGCATATTTTACGTGAATACATTAGAACACTTATTTGATAATACGTAGATACAACATATTAAATTAAAATATAATTCAGTTGTGCCATACGTGATACACGCTTGGGCTATCATGTCTTCAAGAGACACAACTAATTAAGCAGAAGATTATCCGCAGTAGGTTGCCATTACTTTCTTCGGTAGACTGGTTGCCAATCAAGGCTACTGAACCCAATCTATCCTTCTACTTAACCCATATCTGTGCGTATGTAAATAAAATGAATTCAACTAGAATTCGAACTCGGCTCTTCGATTTCTCGTTCGAGCCAATATCTACTGCAAAAAATTGTTTCGGTATTTTGGTACGTATCTGTATCATGTAATTGTCTAGGCTCAGTACTCATATAAGAGAGGGTATTATTTTTTTATTTAACCAAAATCTTTTTAAGACAAGTTTTAATGGTTGGTCATTTGGTCTGAGTTTTGGAAGTGCGTCATGCTGAGAATATTGCAAACTTGTATAAATATATAAATGACATACATCCACGGTACGATGGATAATTGTCGCCTAAAAGATGTAAAACCGAAAATAACTCTGATATCTGATTATGACAGATATATTTACCAAAATCACACAAAAATATCTTGAAATACGAAAGAATAAATTTGTTCATTAAAATAGCTGTTGGCTTCAACTACGGCGTCCAGACGATTTCGGAATTTTCTGCTATAACACATGTCTTCAGTTCATCTTTAGTATTACAAGGGGTTTAATTCGTCACTCGATGAATTGTGCTCCACACGTAAAAATTTAGGGGTTTGCATTCTGGGGAGTTAGGCGGCCAAATATAAAAGGTGATGTAGTCGCAGAAATTGTCTGATAGCCATGACTGGATTCTCCTGTTTGTATAGCATTGTGCAGAGTCTTGTTGTCAGACCCGGTGTTGTCCCAAAGCCACTCTCTTGATACAGGAGAGCACTAAATCCTCTAGGTATTTGATTTAGTCCTCCGTGTAGAGTCTGAAACCCTAACCAACAAATTCGAGGGTTATTTTATCATCTAAACGATCACAGTGAGTTTTTCCAGCTGACGTACCTTCGTGATCACCATTAGACTCATCAAACTCTTGCCGAACCCTCTGCATTTTCCTCAGATTGACATCCAAACACTCTGAAATGTTTGTATTGGAGATTCCGGCGCGAATTCCAAACAACCGAATATGGCGTTTCCAAATTTCTAGAGGAGTAAATTACGTTATCACACTCTTTTTCTTACAGAAGGTTCAATAAAATAAAAAACGAAGCGCATGTTCAAAGTAAAATATATTATGACTATAATTTACTCATCACACCCTGTACATGCATAATATGAAGCTACTTGTTTTCCTAGCACATCCATTTACTTAAGCGCTTAAACAATCCTTGCTGCAGATGACATTTAAGTCACTGCAGCTATGCTGAACAGGCCTTAGTTAGGAGGGAACGCATAAACTGTCATGATAAGGAAATTTTATAACGGCAGTAAACTCGAAACCACTCGGTTACGATGACTTGGAACTTCGTGCTAGCACATACCATCCATGGCTTCTGAATCCATCTAATTTCACTCACAAGACTGCAGAACGCTTGTGTGACTTCTTCAGGCTGGTAACATCAAAATGTTACGCTCATACCAAAAGTGACATGATGATATTCGAACACGTGTCTCTATGTCGAAAAGTAAATATTTTAACCCTAAGACCATATGTATGCATATATGCATATATATATGCATACATACATACATGATAAAACAACACTCAAAACATATTAGGTACAAATCTTAAACCAATTAATAATAATAAACAAATTAAACTCATCATATATAAAAAACTTAAAAATTGACCTAATAGTCTCTAATATCACTACAATCACGCAACTAAATCCTCTACAGAAAACTAATGTAGTGTATCAATTTTCATGCACGTTCAGTGATTGTATCTCTGATACTAATAATAAATCCACTACATATATTATTTTTACTACAACCACGCTTTTCCATTGACTTACCTGTCACCTTTCTGATCATAGTTCGATTAAATAACATTTCTAAGAAAAACATAGACATGTATGTAATATTAGACAGATTTTAGCCGATAACACATTAATACTCACAAATGCACAAAGTAAAAAATACCCGTCAGATATTGAAAGCCATCTACATTAAATCAAAGCAAACTACACCCAATAAAATCACATTTCAATTTTGTCACAACACATTACATTGCATATAGACATATAGTTCTGTTGTAAACATTTCGGTCTCTCAAGTGATGTTACGTCTTATAACCGCATTACTAATTTACCACCTGCGTCTGCTATTTGATGACTGTTATCATCGCATAGCAATGTTTTATGTCAACACATGATTATATAATCTTTAATGGTGGATATCTTTATGTTAACGTCTCTCCAACGACTCTGAAGATGGCTCATGTGAGCCGAAAGTTTAGAACCAGAGTAATAAAAAAATATCCAAATGTTGAACAATTTTTGTCTTTATTTTCCCCAAAATTTAAAGGCAAATATGATGTTTGGAACTGCTCATGACTAAACAGAATATACATTCATTGTCTGTAGTATTTGGCAATATAACGCAGTTATACATACATATATATGCACTTATTGCAATTGGAAAATAGACGAATTAAGTGCGAACTGAAGATGGAAAAGAGTGATGTTATGGGAAAAGAGTGATGTTATGGGAAAAGAGTGATGTTATGGGAACGCTAATACAACAATTAATTAAACACAATCCAGTGATAACCAAATTCGTCTAAAAGACAAGAACCATATTTGAAAAAATGTCCGCAAGAGAGAACAATGAACCATCTAAAACGAACTTGACAATCTCTCGTTTCTATTGGCGATTGTCTGTTCTGCTTGTCGCACTGAGAAATCGATTTCTCTTTCGATTCGACCAAAACATTGAGGATAGAAATAAGGTCAGCAATTCACATCGACCCAAACCACTTTTATTTCAACACTTTTGATTAGTTATTTTCAACGGTACATTTGTACAGCATAACTATTCAGAAAGAGACTTAATACGAGGCCAGAGGTTGCATTTATAATAGAAAATAATATTGGAAAGACACAAAACTATATCTACTGACTAATTTTATGTCTTTCTTACTGTCACTATAGGTTAAAGAATTTATTTTTAATTATGCGATAACGTATACTAGAAGGACACTGGTCGATATCTTGGGCCCAAGCATCACGAGAGAAAAAAGTTTTTATTTACAATTTTTAAAGGAAACATTGTCAGAGAAAACTGAATGTATGGTTATCAGTAAAAGGAAGAGCCTAAAATACCAACTAAATAAGTAAAGAAATTTAAATACCTTGGAAGCAAGCTTAAATTTTCACCTCTTACACTATAGACCATTAATGATTCATACCAGGAAATTCATGCTTTCATATTGTCTTAACATGAATATTTTTCTTTCTTCAGAAATAAAAATTAAATCGCCTGTCAGGGGGTCATAAAACAAATAAAATTGATCATTGTATCTAAAAATAATTATAATAAAATAATTATAACGATTATTATCATTAATTCAGTCATTGTAAACCATTAAGAATGGACCCTACTCTTCTCCTCTACACACACAAAAACCTGACATTCCCACAATCGACATGCAATTCACACGGACAGATTGTTAACATGTGTTTCAAAAAAATTTTCACCTTTATTTTCTTTCTAAGCCATAACAGTAACATTTCTCTTTTAGCGCTTAACAAAATTTTGAGGTAATAAAACCCCAGAGACTTGTAGCTTTTGAACTACGCACATCTATAAAAAAAAGTATAATAAAGATTGTATACACTTGGTTAACTTTTATCTCATCCTTCTGTCGGTTCCCGATCCATATTTGATCTACAATTGACCCCCCGCCATATATATATATATTACGCCGGTCATGCTCAGGAGGATAAAACTGCGGCCAACAAATTTTCAATGCTCTGTTCAGTATTTTCTTCCTTTTTTTATTTGAGGGTTACCTTATCATTACTTGGGAGACAAGTAGAGAGAGAGGGAGGGAGGATAGAGAGAAATAGAGAGAGAGGAAGAGTGACCAAGCAAGAGATATGGGTTTTAAAGGAGACCAAATGCTTAATTTTAATAGAGAGAGAGAGAGAGAGCGAGCGAGCGAGCAAGGGAAAGTGAGAAGCATATATGACTTTTAAAAGGAAGAATTTGCTTGATTTTAATTTTATTTTGCTCATATATTTTATTTTCATATTTCATTTTATTTATTCTTTATTAGTATTCACCATAACTGTACCTAAATAAAGTGGTATTTTCATTCTTTAAAAATGTTTGTGAATTAAATTAGGAAGAATTAGGTAGTGTTATGATGACCGATCTGCTTAGGTACTCCGGTATATTGCCGCTGTTGTAGATTCCGTTTATTATTATATCTGTTAGTATGTCTACGCCTGCTAGGGACATCAACATTTACGATCCCATCTGTTTCCGCTGTTTGTTTATATTCAATTTGGCCATTGCTGAATCCACTTCGGTTTTGAATATTTCTGGTCCATCCGTAATTTTGTGCATTGTTGGTTGCTCTCTCTTGTTATGGAAGAAATCTCCGATGTACTCGGCCGATCTCTGAAATATTTTTCTTTTTATAATATTAATGTGCCATCCTTTGCTTTTATACATCCTGTTGCTGAGCATGTGTTTTGCCCTGATAGTCCCTTTGATTTTTATGCATGTCTCTATTATTTGTTGTGTTCAGTCTCTCTATTTCAGCACCTTTGTCGTTGAGCCATCTTTCTTTAGCCTGTCTGCATTTGCTCCTAATTTCTTTGTGCAGTCTCTTGTATTCTGTTCTATGTTTTGGCATCGTTTTCTGTCTCTTTTGCATCAGGTCAAGAATCTCTTCGGAGAACCACTCATTTTCCTTCCAGCGTGCTTTTTCTTATGAACGATGTCGTTCGTCGATGTCACTAGAGCCGCTTTTAGTGCTTCTTATTTTGGGCTTCCATTTCCAATTTGTCCGTCGTATATCGTTTTCACGTTCTCTGTGTACATTTCCTGCATGCTTAGGTTATTCATGAATCTTACGGCAGTCTTAGAACCGTGTTTTTATAATCTTAGTTTTATTCTTAGTTTGCATACGACTGGCAGGTGGTCGTTTCTTCAGTCCGCTCTTGGTAGGCTTTGCAGTGAAGGACTGCGTTGTGTAAAAAACAAAATATTTTACCAAGGTTTTTTTAAATAATAATTTCAAAAATAAATTCATTTATTAGTAGATATGTCCTAAAAATTTTATTTAAATCTGACGATTATTTGATTTTTGCAATAATTTTAAATTTATGTGTTTTTCACTGGAAAAAAACGAACTACTTAATATTACATTATCTATTGTAGACACTCGTAACGATTTGATTACCCGCTAACGAAAATCAAAACGAAATTTTTTAGCAAGATTTTGAACATAATAGAAGGGATTAAAAAATTTTAAGAAGTAATTAAAAAATATTTTGATTTTTCTCTTAATAATAACATAAACATTTTGATAGAAAAACTTAGTTTTTATTACGTTTGGGGCCTTTAAACTATGCTGTTTTTTGTTTTTTTAGCTAATTAGTGGAGGTACCTATTTTAGTATTTGTAGAACTAGTGAGAGATTAATTACATTTCATCTGTTAATATTAACATTTCACTTAGCAATTATTCATGTTCGTTAGTATATTATCGATAATCAGACGAGTCACCAGAAATACAATTTAAAGAGATAGTATTTTTAAAGTTTGGAAAATATTGTCTTTTGTGTTAGAAATTTTTCCCGGTTGTGTGTGTGTGTGTGTGTGTGTGTGTGCGTGTGTGTAGCAGTGAGAGGAGAGTGAATAAAACCTAAGACTTGAAATAACTGTTGAACAGCTTTAATTTCTGGTTGAAAGAGAGTACAAAATAGTATTTTGCAGGATAAAAGTGATATTTCCACAGGAAAAACGAGAAACCTGATTAGAGAAATTGCTAGAACAGGCTTTGTTTTCTGCGTCAAGGGTTGTGTGTATTTTTGTTTTGGTGGATCATTTCTTTACTGTTTTTGTCGTTTTCTTTTGAGGGGAATTTCTTCGCCGGTACTCACGAGAGAAATGATACCTCTGAAGTCAAGCTGCCGGGACAGGCCTCATCGTCTGCGGCAAGGTTTACGTGTAGTCTTTCTGGCGTGGCTAGAAAGTAGAGGCCGTTGAAAACGAAAAGTGGCAAAGAGGCGGGCCTTGCAGGTAGAGGCCGCTAAAAAGGAAGATTGAAAAGAGGCCAAATAGGATTTGTTCAGCATTTTTATGGGTTCTGAGATTTCCAGTTGTACACTGCTGATTAATTCTATCCTTTCTATTGCTGAAATTAAGAAATACCTCACATGTCACAATAATTAATAAGTAAGATAGTGTCTATATTTTATTTTCTGTGATTCCAAATTGGAATGTCATTTAGGAAAGGGAATATTTTAAGTGTTTTTAAACGTAATTCAATAGAGAATAATTACAGAAAGTATGCAATTCCAAATTGTAAGGTTTGCTTGCATATTTATGCATAGTAAAATATTAAAGTACGTTTAAAACTGTATTTGTAGGAGAGGGTTTCATTGTGCCTGGTTTGGGGCCACACTCAGCCATTTTTCTTGTTAAATAGACAATTATAATGTTATTTCGTGTGTCAAGTAAAATTTTGTGAAATATTTTCTTTAACTTCTATATTTAATGTTTGTTTTTCCGTTATTCTATCGTACAAAATAATATCTTTTATTCTTTTGTATCCTTGCATCAACAAGTTTGTTTCATAAAAAGCTCTAGTAATAAAAATTCTAACACTTCAAGGTTGTGGACTCAACCTCGGTTTACTAATTCAATATGGGCGAGGAAAAAGTAAAGCATAAAAATCCTTGCAAATATATAAAAAATAATCATTAGGCAATTTGTTATAATTCAAAGTTTTCAAGCAAAGAATTTTTCTATTTAAAATTTGTACAAATAATATCTTTTTATAATTACTGCAGATCTAATAATATAATGATACTAGAAAACGAAATCCGAGTCTTTAACATAATACTGAATGACTTGAGCTATAATTAATTTGGTCAAGGACGCATTTCAAAAGCTAAGTATTGAGAGACTGAAAGATTTCGTGGGCGACAAAGGATAGATTAATGGACTGTTATGTGATATCTGTCCTCCAACATGTCAGCGAATGCTGGACAGTCTCTTCAAAGACGAAAGAGACACTTGAAGCAAGAGAAATGTGGTTCTACAGAAGGATGCTGTGGATACTATGGACCGAACATGTGAGCAACTACGGGGTTTTGTATAAGATGAAAACGAAAAAGAAACTTATACTTAACATCAGGAAAAAACCAACGGACATTCCTGGGACATGTATTGAGGAAGAAAAGCTTGCAGAATTTGACAGAATGGCTAGAGAAAAATGGAGGCAGGGGCAAGCAACGAGGGACATACTTGATGGACTTGAGCATATGGAAAGATACCAAGAGGAAAAGTGTTAAGATCGACAAGAGATAGAGGTAAGTGGAGGTCTTTGATCGTCTACGTCCGGAAACAACACGACACATGAAGAAGAAGAATCAGTATGCAGAATCATAAATTTAGTCTTTAAATTTGTAGCGGTTATCTTTAATGCCTATACGAAATATTTGTAAAATAATTTGATTATGTTCCTCGAAGCCCATCATATTTGCCCTTGATATTAAGTGAAAAGGACTTTCGATAAAAAATACATGCATCTTTCTACATTTACTTAAAAATCCTCATCTGATATTATAGCAGCGATCTTATGAGGCATGTATTTGAATTTCGGTTTTTGAAAACCTGTAATTTTTGGATTCAGACATCAATCACAATGCTACAAGCAATTTCAGTAACGATTTCTTTTCTGAGGTGGAGACAGATATCTTTATGTTCTCAGTCAGTGTTTCTGACTTTTATCTAAAAATCACAAATCAACACATTTTCCCAACCATCCCGCTCGACAGAAATGGAAATTATAAACGTTTGTTAGTTTTCTTCTTATACAAAGCCGCAGTAATTGGTGAGTTTTCTTAAATGTTGTAACACAGAGACATTTTGCTTTTAGGGCACAAAATAGCAAGTTAATAATTCCTATCAACAAAATAATATTTGCTGATCACAATCATTCTCATTAATTCAATGTCATGTCTTTCCATGATTATCTTGTGTGATTTTTTAAATTTATTTTTTCTATTGATAGTGTCGGTATTTGTAAAGATGGCTAGAATAATTAGAAAATATTGATAGAATAATGAAAATATCTTGGAAATAAAACATAAGTAATCACATAAGGTATTAAAAATGGAATGGTTTTCATTCTATGTTTATACAAACATCACGCAATTATATAATACTAAAAGCTGATTTAATTATTGATTGCATTCTTCCCATAAGACACCCATTCTCCGATTACTAAAATCTTAACCTGTTCAAGTCTAGGTTTACCGTTATATATTTACATTTAGCACTTTGATGAAACCCAAAGAAGAATCAACAATATTATTAGTTCTGATCTGGTAACTCGACTTCAGTCCCTTTCCCACTGCCGTAAGTTTGTCCCACATTGTCATTTCTATAAATACTTTGATGTAAATTTTTTAGATGATTTTAAACTATGTTACATAAACTTTATGAATTTAAGAACAGTACTAAACTGGCTTCAAGATCTCATCAATTTACACTGAATCGAATAGATTTAATCGTAAATACTATTCTTTTTTTCTCGTACTTCTCGATTGTGAAGCTCCAAACTTTCCAGCTAACTTTAATCTGCAACAATTTAAATGCAGTGTCAATCGCAATCTACTTTCTTCCTGATTAATCTTTATTATTCCTGCTCGTTATTAATTTTTCTGTTCCTAATTCTTCCACACCCTCTAAATCTATGTTTCTTAGTGGCTTTACTGTCTTGCATAGGGTGACACCGATTAAAAAAGACAACTTACATTTTTGCATTAATGCGCCTTGTACTCTGTAACAATCTACCTGAAGTGGCTCTTGAACAATGTACAGCGTGAACATCATTGTAAAAAAGAAAAACGCTAATTTTATTGGTAAACATTTTACAGAGCCTTTTCTCCGTGTATAATCCGTACGGAAAAGAAGAAACATGTTTTTTTTTAAATAATATCTGCCAAACTTTTATGTGCCGTTTATTTTCACTATAATTCTTACTTTCTGTTCCGCCATTCACTTACTGAATCTCGTGAGACAGGTTACACACTATTTTTCTTGCCTTCAATACGCCCTGTCAATGTCAATTTCCCCATTATGTAGCCCCCAAATTTCAACTATCTCTTTCTGATTTTACATATAGATTACCTTTTTGTTTCCATTTTATTTAAAGTTCTCTCGTTTTTCACATGGTCCGTCAATTGTATTCTCAGCATTCTTTTGCTGAACATGCCTATTCCCTCAAGTCACCACTTCATCTGTTAGAGAATTGTAATGTAGTCACTGTTAGATATGAGTATTAGCCGAGTGGTTAGAGCGTTTACTCTCTGACCATGAGGCCCGGGTTTCAATGTCACTATGATCGATATGTAAGGAAAGTTGAGTTCTTGGTATTGTCGGTCTGGATGAGGCGATTTCAAAATGAAGCACCTTTGGAAAGTGTCTAAAAGTCAGTCCACAGGTTAATCCAAGCCTTGTGAGTAAAAGTAGTGGGTAGACTTGTGATCGAAGGTTTGAGCGTTCAGGCAGTTGTCTATGCTATCAAGCTCCCTTCCAGAAACTGTAATTAAGGTTTGCTCAGCATAGTTGCAGTATAAACCACAGGTGATCTCCGTGGGTGTTCAACAAAGCCTGAGCAGGCATCTACGACGGGAATTATCCAGCCGTCTAAATAGACAGGCATACCTGGATACGAGTGACCTGCCATACATGCATATACACTCCTGATCAAAATTTTAAGACCACTTAAAAATCTTTAAAAAGTAATATTTTTTACGGATAGATTTTAAGCTCCCCCCCAATTAAGGTTACCAATACTACAATCTAAAAGGTTATTGAAACAAAAAGCTATATTCCAAACATTTTATTTAGAAATTTACATTTTTATAAAATGAGGCGATTTACACATGATCAAAATTATAAAACCAGAGACAAAAAATTCTACGAAATTGTACAAAAAGTGTATGAAAAGCGTACGAAACCATTCAACAACCAAATTTAATAATGAGTTCTACCTCCACTGCTTTTAATGATTTCAAAAATTCTGTCGGGCATGCTAGAAATAAGCGTTTCCATTCAGGTGTGGGGGATGTTGCTCCAGCTTCTGAAGATAGCTTCACGAAGTTCATTTTTTGTTGAATATTGTTTGCCATTTCGATAAACATCTCTTGTCATCCATCCTCAAACATTTTCAATTGGGTTCAAGTCTGGTGAGCCTGCAGGATGTCCCAAGAGATGGACCCCATTTTCTTGTAGAAAGGTCAAGTTCCGTCTTGCAGCGTGGATTGCTGCATTATCCTGTTGGAATAACCATCCATCCACACACAAATGATGGCCCTCCATCATCAATGATGCTTTTTGTAGCGTGTTAACATAACCAACCGCTGTTTGACAACCCTGTACCACCTGGAGCTCCATCGTCCCTCTTTAAGAAAAGTCACCACATACCATTAGGGACCCTCCACCACTATGACGTGTGAAGAAAATTTCAGGAGGCATGTTTTTGTTATGCCAATATCGTTGGAAGCCATCAGGACCATCGATTGAATTTTTTTCTCATCAGAAAACAGGACTTTCTTCCACTTCTCAACGTCCCATGTTTGGTATTCACAACCAAACTTTAAGCGGTCCACCTTGTGACGTGGAAGCAGCCGAGGAATTTGTTTACGCTTTTTATTTACCATGCCTTTTTGTCGTAAGTGTCACCTGATGGTTACAGGACTGCAATCAGCATCTATGACTGCCTTAATTTGATTAGAAGAAAGTCCCCCCTTTTTCATAACAACCCGTCTTATTCTCTTACTCAATGCAGGAGAAATTTTTGGGGGCCTACCAGAGGATTTTGCTTTTCCATAACTCTCACTATCTTTAGAAAGTTGCAAATCACAGTTTTACTGCGATTTACCTTAGCTGCGATCAAACACTGTGACAAACCTTGCTTATGGACTTCTAGAATTCGAGAATGCTCAACTTTGGTAAGTTTGCTTGCTTTAGGCATGGTAACACCTTTACGCAGTGATTGCTAATTTCTAACTGAACTAAAAACATTGAAATTACCATAGATCTAACAATTTATACCCCTGGTCTAATAATTTTGATCATGCGTAAATCGCCTCATTTTATAAAAATGTAAATTTCTAAATAAAATGTTTGGAATGTAGCTTTTTGTTTCCATAACCTTTTAGATTGTAGTATTGGTAACCTTAAGTCGTAGAAGTTTAAAATCTATCTGTGAAAAAAAATTATTTTTAAACATTTTTAAGTGGTCTTAAATTTTTGATCGGGAGTGTATGAGGATTGATATAACAGTATTCTTTTCTTTGTAACAAAAATTGCTATTATTCTCATATAATTTAGAATAAAACGTCTTCTGTTCCTTTTATCTTTATATGTGTTTCAAAGATTCTAATTTTCATTTTGCTCTATGTTTCATGAACTTATTAAGGTAGGTTGAAATGTTTATTATCTTACTATAAAGGAATGATGCCAAAGTTGTCAAATCTTGCATGTATTAATTTTATTTTTTCTTATTATTAACTGAACTGATTATTTCCAGATAAACTGACATCTAGCTGTTCAAAGAAGATTTCAAAAGTAACTACTCCTGACTTCTCTTGAAAATGGGAAAATTTGACATCGTGGTGTTATCAAGTACGTCCAAGAAATGATTTATCCAAGAACATTAAAGCTGATGGGATTGCTAAATTAAGCTATGATGCTCCAGCTTTATCAATAGTGCAAAGGTGGGCAGCTGAGTTTAGGAGAGAAAAGGAGAGTCTTGATCATGATCCAAGATCTGGACGTCTTGTAAATGTCACCATCGAGGAAAACATTGATCCTGATCATAACATGGTGATGGATGACAGGCGATTGACTCTAAACCAAATAACCAATGCTATTAGCATATCTCGTAAGAATATTTTACCCATGGTCAGATTCCATGAGAGTATCTTATTAACCTATGAATTTTACAGTCGGCTCGTAATTACGTTTTCATGTTTCTCAAATTATTAGAATGTTTTGTGCCTCTTAAATTTTGAATGTTATTATATTCATGTGTACCCTTATTTATCGATTCTTTTATAAGTGTATTTAATTAAAAGAATACGTTCTGTTTTAAAACAAACATTGCTTTGAATATGGTTTCATTCCATCAGTTTCTAATTTCATTAAGATACAACGCGCAAACGAAACAAATAACGGAGAAGCTGTGTTTGCAGAGACGGTGTTTGTATTAAATTAAATGTTACTGGGCGAAGAGGCTTTGAGAATTTGTGCATAATTTGTCAATAAAAGTCGACATGAAGGTATTAAACGACTTTAGATCAACTGTTCATGGCGTTATTATCTTTATATAGGAATAGTCACTAACACAGACTTAACTTCTTTTGAAAGAAAATAAAGACGAGATTAAAAAAAAATAATGCAGTCAATTTTCATCTATATTTATATTATAATATTAGCCGTTTTCTACAAGGAAACATTTGGTATTCACTGACCGTGCAGCCAGTAAATTTTTGGTGAAATTTATAAAATATCTCTCACTGAAACCAACATTTTAAGTAAACTGGTTTCTGAAGCCAATGTTTGTTATTGTAAACATTACTAAAACAAAAACTTTCACTGTGAAAGAAAAATAGTGATCGTAATACTAGCCGTTATCTTTTACAAGGAAATATTCGGCATTCACTCACTGAGAAACCAGTACTGTTTCTATTTGAAATTTATAAAATATTTTTCTTAAAATACTTTTTTAACAGAAACAGGTTTCTCAAGTCTATTAGCTGTTATCACTCTTTCTAGTATCGATGAAGATTTCCTTCTTAACTTTCTATTGGAAGTGATGTTGAATGTTAACATCTTGATTATGTCATTATGTTCTCTTCAAGTTACATGTGCTATCAATTTTAGGTGTTGCTGCAGTTGGCAATCTTCAACTGATATGATTTCTGTTATTTGGTACAGATTTTTATTTGGGATTCTGTACTGTCAGTTCACCATTTTCAAAGATGGATGATCTTTGCCAAGACACTCAGACTTTACTCACTCAAAGCATTTATTTCAATTTTATTATATATTGCAATTGCCAGCATTGCACAATTCTATCACCTGTAGATTCATTATAGTGTAACTCATTGCATCAACTGAAATAAATCCTTCAAATGTTTGTAATGACAGAGTTTTAAAATTCTTTTTAATTTATTTAGATTTTATTTCCGTTTATTATCACGATTTTTATTTTGATACATATCTTTTCTTTCCTTTAGAATTAAGTAAAATAATTATTATATACAAGTAAGCTCGCGCCGTCAAAAATGACAGCAAAATATTTATATCGATTTGGTGTCTAAAATAAACGCAACTTGTATATATTTTCTTTTAATCATTTCACCCCGAGCAAGTCGAAAATGCCACTGATGTGCGGGGGGTTACATAACTGAAAGAAGATTAATTAGAAGAGAGAGTAGTGGAGTACAAACCAATTAGAAATGAGCAATAGAAAGATGAGAATACAGGTGTGTTGACAGTTTCAAGCGTGGGGAGAAAGGGAAGGATATAGGGGCGAGGGAAGGGCTAGGGTTGAGTGGTTAGCAGATGAGTATTGACATTGCATTTAAATTTCTGGAGGTTGTAGCCTTCAGGAAAGCAAGAATAAGGGAGCGATTTCCACAAGCGGGAAGTGCGAGAGAAGCTGGAGGAGTAGAATTGTCGTCTGCAATTGGCTAACCTAACTGTGAATGGGTGGGACCCAGTTGCTAATCTGGTTGCACGAGTAAACACCTGTTGAGGAGGCACCAGTGACTTGAGTTCGTCTGAGCAGAAGCCATTAAAGTATTTATAGAACAGACAAAGGGAGGCCACATTTCGTCGGTGGGTAAGTGGCTGTAGTATTGCAATCTGAGTGCTGCGTTACGCTTCTTTAACTTCCGTAGTTTCGTTCTTAGTTTACATATAAGGTGATCACTTCCGCAGTCGGCACTTGGATAGGTTTTGCAGTGTTCCACCACATTCCCGAAGCTCTTGTTATTGGCTATGTAGTTTATTTGTTTTTGTTTTTTGTTTTGTTTTGTTTGTTTTTTTGACAGAAGCGAGTGTGGCGGCTTCGATTGATCGACAGCAGGAAGGCAGTATCAATGTCAGAAGCGCGGGTTGTTATAACTAGAAAACTATTGAGCTGAACGGCAGAGAAGCCTGACCATAAATGGCAGCAGTACTCCATGCACGGTCGAATGGTAGACTTGTATAAATGCAGGATGGATTCAGGCGGAAAAAAACATCCTGGATCGACACAGTGACCCAACCTTGTTAGCAGTTGGTTTAGCTATGGATTTGATGTAGCGGTTTCATTTGAGATCAGAAGAGAGGGTAAGGCTGAGGAGGCGCAGTGTATTGCACTCAGGGAGGGTCGCTTGGTCCATGTTTATGGGAGGCAGGAGAGGTTGCCTGTTATGGTTTACAGACAACAGCTTGGTGTTAGACGCATTGAAATTGACAAGCCACTTCTTTCCCAATTCACCACAGAGTGTAGATCCCGTTCAAGGTTAGCAACGAGATTATGTCTGTACGCCACTACAGGTTTCTTACTGGTGCGGGAGTATATTGTAGTGTCATCTGCGTAGATACCTACTTGGGACTTGATCTAATCTGGGAGGACGTTGATGAAAATAAGGAAGAGCGTCGGGCCCAGGATAGAGCCCTGGGGGACACCGGCATTCGTGCTGTAGGATGAAGAGGCATGCCCATTCCATTCAAAACGAGCTTCATTTTGCGGTTGTTTAAAAAAGAGTGGGTTAGATCAAGCAGGCGTCCGGTAATGCCGTAACCCCGTAGCTTGCAAAGAAGGCCAGAGTGCCAAACCCTGTCAAAAGCCTTGGAGATGTCCAGAGCAACCGCACGAGCCTCGCCTGACTCATCGAGGGTCGGGAGCATGTACTCCGTAACGGTTGTTAGCATATCGGCAGTGGACCTGGCAAAGCGGAAGCCATATTGCCTGTCAGAGAAGAGTTTCTGAGCAGTAAGATGTTGAACTATTTCAGCATTAATTATAGCCTCGAACACTTTCCCGAATATCGGTAGGAGACTGATAGGGAGATAGTTGGATGGGTCCGAGGGTTCGCCACAATTATTAAATACAGGAACGACTAAAGAGAACTTCCAGCATGCAGGAAAACAGGAAGCAGAAAGGCAGTAGTTAAACAGTTTGGAGAGGACAGGGGAGATTTCAGGAACGCACCTCTTAAGGACTACCACTGGGATTCCGTTGTCATCGCTCGCCTGATGGGGGTCAAGTTTTGAAATTACTCGAGATACTACCTTCGGGGTAATACATACGTCGTGTAGTTTGGCCTCAGTTCTAATGGGGAAGTCGCGTGAGCATACTCCAGATGAGTCAAATGTGAAGTTGTATGAGAATCTGCAGGCAAAACACTCAGCCGTGTCCGCAGATAACATGAGAACCTCAAATTCATGGATTAAAGGAGGTATAGAGGATTTGCGGTTGTTCAGCACCCGTTTGCATATCCGCTAATAGTCCTTGGAGCAGAAATTGCGGTCAGCTATGCGCTGTCGCATTCTCTCAGCCAATAACCGTTTGGCGTCATTCAGGATTCTCTTGCACTCATTGCGAGCAGACGTGAATAGGCGCCTGTTGTGATCAGATAACTGTCTCCGGAATAAACGGAAGTAATGGTTCCTGTGGGCAATGGCGGCCGAACAGGCAGGAGAGAACCACGGTGAGGAATGAGGATTTAGGCAATACTTCCTGGCGGATATGAAAGCATCAATGCCAGCTTTCACCCATGACTAGACCTCCGAGGCACAGTCATCAACTGGGAGATCGAACATTTTCCCCCAAGGGACGTCGCAGAAGAAATCGCGAAATGCATCCCAGTCAGCTTTATGGTAGTTGTAGGAGGTCCTGTCGGTAGGAGGCTCCTGGGGAAAGGGAGAGCGGAAAGAAATACTGAGAGAGAGACAACAGCATGGTCGGTGTTGCCGAGCGGGCAAAGCTGCGAGACTTGACAGGCGTCAAGTGCAGAGGTAAAACATATATCTAGTAGTGAGGAGTGTCCAGAGGGAGTGCTTGGGTAGCGAGTGGGGAAGTCCACCACTTGCGTAAGGGATTGGGAAATAGTGAAGTTCATGGCGTGTATGCCCACTAGGTCAGTAACAGAGTCTTTAAGCCACTCAGAGTGATGGGCGTTGAGATCTCCGAATACAAATATGTGAGCGAATGGGTGGTAGGAATTAGCCTTATCAATGTTGTCAGCAATGCTATCTAGAAGGTAGCAGTCAGGAGAGGAGGGAGAACAGTATAGAAAGAATAGGTAACTAACCGAACTGAGGAGAGACAGACGGAGACATACATATTGGTGATCAGTAGATTCAAGTGAAGTCACCCTAGCTATGGGGAGGTGTTAGCTGACGTAGATCCCCAGCCCATTCATGTGGACAGTGGAATCCTTCCTTAAGAGGAGGAGATAACCAGGGATAGAGAGGTCAGAGGAAGGAATAGATGAGGAGGTTAGTTTCACAGAGCGCTAGGATGTCCGGGGACATTTCATGAAGGAAAGCTTCTACGCTAGAAAAGTTAGTACGAAAAATATATACTTAAATATTCAGTTTTTTTTATTAAGACATCAGAAAACAAATAAAATAATCGAAATTCCTGGGCAAGACAGTAGGGATATATATATATATATATATATATATATATATATATATATATATGTATATATATATATATGTGTGTGTGTGTGTGTGTGTGTGTGTGTGTGTGTAGAATTATAAAAAAAATTGAAATTTGATAAATTATGATTTAAAAAATTGAAACAGTTATTTTAAAATTTCAATATTCATTGAAAACATTTTTATCAGTCTATGATATCCTTATATATTATTTATTAAAATAATTTAAATCTTATCTAATTAAACAATGCTTTACTGCATTTTTTCTTTTACTATTGGAAGTAAAGTTTCGGAAAAAAGGCCAGCTGTTTGAAAAAGAATAATAGCTGATTTAGATTTCCCAATGAGTTTAACTAATAAAATAAATTTTCGCTACAAAATTTAATTCCTTGAAATTTAATGAATTTGTGTAGAACAGTTGTAAAACAAAAAATATTTTTACCAAGATTTAAAAAAAAGTAATTTCAAAGATAATTTCATTTATTTGTAAATAATTCTTAAAAGTTTAATTAAAATTCGACTATTATTTGTTTTTTGCAAGAATTTCGAAATTAATGTTTTTCACCGGAAAAAACGAAATGAATTCTGTAAAAAGAACTTTCGTAAAGATTTAATTATCAGCTGACGAAAATCAAAATAAGATATTTTATCAAAATTTTGAACCTGTTAGAAAAGATTTAAAAATGTTCAAAATAATTAGAAAATGCTTTGATCTTTCTTCTTAATAATAATAAACATTTTAATGAAAAATGTCATTTTTATTAAGCTGGGACCTTTTCTCTTCAAACTATGCTCGTCTTTTTACGATTTAGTGAAGGTACCTCCTTCATAGAAAATGTTTTACGTTTCAAAAAATATTTTGTTTCTTTTACTCATTTAATTTTTTATAGTACAATATTTGTGCACTTGCAGAACATATACTTCTTTGACAATACTTCTTCATCGTGTGCTGTGTCCTTTCAGAACGTAGGAGATCGTGGACTTCCAATTAGCTCTGTCCCCTGTCGCTCTCAATATTTTTCTTCTTATCTCTTCCAAACCCCGCTTCACCATCTACTTGCTCAGGCCTATCAAGTATGTCACGCGCTCTTTCCCCTGTCACTCTTCCCTTTTATCTGTCCATTAATTATTAGATTCTCCTTCCTCATTACGTGCCCCAGGAACCTCATCTGTTACTTCCTCATGTTAAGTATATGAGTCTTCTCGTTAGCATCCTCTCCAACACCTCGTCGTTAATTCGTGCTCAGTCCACGGTATCCTCAACATCTTTCTGTAAAACCACATTTCTGCTGCCTCAAGCATCTCATTTATCCTTGATGATATCGTCCAACATTCACTTTCATACAGAAGGACAGACATCACATAGCAGCCCAGCACTTGTTTCTTTGTTTTCAATGAGATTGTCCGGTCTTCCAGTACTCTGGTAAGCTTTTGAAACGCGTCCTTGACCATGACAATGCGTCTTTGGATCTCCATGTCACACTTTCCATTCTCTGTCAGCACACTTCCCATATCTTTGTGTTAGTTTCTCTTACCTGTAGTTGGCATATTGAAGTTTTCTTTTGGCAGATGACCATAAATTTAGTTTTCTTGAAATGTATGCTCAGTTCTTTCTTCTCGATATTTTTTTGTTACCTTCTGTAGAAGGTGCTGCGTTTTCCTTTCCGTATCTGCTATCAGCACCGTGTCATCCGCGTATCTTATATTGTTGAGATTGTGTCCGTCAATGACAATACTACTTATAGTAAAACATTATGACAGATCTTACGTAGTACATTATGTAACAGTCATTTTCAATTATATTTTAGAAGAAATAACTTCCTTTTAATCTACTAGTGTATTATAAACAAAACATGTATTTCTGACAAGGATATGAGAGAGTTAAGAAACTTTTTTTTATTTGCTTTTTTTATTTTTAAACTTATTTAAAACACTTTCTTTTTTTAATGTTACTTTTCAGTTCGAACGTAAGTATTGGTGGTTTTTTATATTGTACTATAAAAAATTAAATGAGTAAAAGAAACAAAATATTTTTTGAAACGTAAAACATTTTCTATGAATGAGGTACCTTCACTAAATCGTAAAAAGACGAGCATAGTTTGAAGAGAAAAGGTCCCAGCTAAATAAAAATGACGTTTTTCATTAAATTTTTCATTATGTATTATCAATTTTTCGCTGTTTATTATCTTAATATATAAGCATGTATGTCTATATTTGCTTTTTTATTCGTGAGTGTAATTACCAATTGAAAACATTGTTTGAAAATAAAGCAGAGTTGGTGTTTGTTTCCTGTCTACACCAAAGAAATATGTTTTTAAGAATACGTTACTTGTTTTTTTTTGTGCACATATAAAAGTAATTTAGAACTGTTTATGGCGATTGCTGCGTAAAACCATTTTGCTGGAACAACAGGAATATCATAAAAATCAATAAATTAAAACTAAATTTTATTTTAAATGTTTACTGTAATAATCTCTGCAATATATGTAAACATTGTGAGATCTTACGAATTCTTAAAATACACCCACCGCACTAAGATTGAAGATATATTGAATATATTTATAAAAATTTGATATTAAATTATTTTTTTCAAACTACCAATTGCTTATATTGAGCCTCGCATCCAGCAGGGTTGTTTGTGACGCACTCTGGGCACGCTAGCTTTTTCAGATGACACGTCAGGGATCCTCCTTTTGGTCGCATGATCAGCCTCGTCTCCTTTTCTCCTGTGTGAATGCAACTTACTACTGCCCTTTGAGGACGTGAAAAGCTTCTCCAACTTTCCTGAAATTCCATCTGAACCTCTTTCTCCTTGGTTACTATCACTGCTCGAGGGCGTGGTCTAGCCCAAACAGCTAAATCTAATTATCGCTCAAAGATTTCTCTCCTATCGAGCGTCGGTATGTGGTGGCCTTTCACATCTGCGTTTTATCACTCTTTCACGTCAACCCCTTTGTTAACAAGTGACAAAAAACGAGACAATGGCTTTACTCGAAACGTTTTTAATTATCTAAGCCTTCTGGCTTTGCATTCAATCGTAGCAAGAAATTATCTAGTTTTGGTCAAAAAATAAACACCATATATTTTTTTAATTATCAGCGTCACCAAATTAGTCTGTTATTAAGAAATACTATTTTTCAATAACAATCAGAAGCAAAGAATTTAGAAATAACACGGCTGAATATACCAAGACCAACAGGTATTTTGAGCAAATCATTTAATAAACAAACAGCAGAAATAAAGCCTTCGTGGACATAAGTCCCTCTTGAAACCCCAGCAGTAGTCAGTCTTCATTTGTTTGTCCCATCGTCCTTTGTAACGCACTTCCATTGTTTTGATATCCTGATGGAATCATTCTCCTTTCTGATCCCTCACGTCACCACAATTATCCAAAAAAATATCTAGATGGCTACGTAAAAAATGAACCTTAATACTAATATTAGCTTATTACTGATAAATTGTATTAATAATAAAATTTATCTGTTAATTTAAATTTTGGCGATTAATTAGAAAATTTGGGTACTTCTGTTTCAAAATCTTTGACTTAAAAACCCTTTTGTGCAAAAGATAATTTATTTCAGGCAATTTATTTCGAGCAATTTATTTCATAAATTGCTCGGTCTACCTGAAAATTAATGGTTTTCTACGATCTTTATTAACTAAATGCTACAATTAGCCAAGATCGTAAATTATTTTTTTCTAAAAATGACCAATATCAGTACGGTAAAACCGGTAGCTAATTTTAAAAATCTAAGGTCATTTTCGGAATCAGCAGCCTCAAATTAGCTAAATAGCGTGTTTTGTTTCTTGGCACTAATAATCCTGTTGACCAGTGTTATTATTGAAAAAAGCTTGAGTTCCACAGTAGTGGGAGTAGGAGGCAATGTAACTTGTCGATTGCAGGCTCGAATAGACCCAACATCCAAATTACAAACTGAAGATACCAAAAACAAGCAAGTACAACAATTTAAATATCTGCGAAGTGTTTTACCAAAAGACAGAAAATGCGACACTGAAATCCGAAGGCGCATTGAGATAGCGAATGTTGCCTTACAAAAGTAAAGCAAAGTATTAAGGAACAAGAAATTTTCACTAGATACAAAGAAAAAAGTATATGACAATGAAAGCTAGACGTGAAGCAACAGAAATGTGGTTCTACAAAATAATGCTGAGAATAACTGGACTGAACATTTGGGCGAATTGAGAAGAAATGGAAACAAAAAGAATAATTAAACATAGACAGTCGCAATTTCTAAGGCACGTAACGAGGAAAAGGGGCTTGGATATTTTTAAACTCACAAGACCGATTTGCAGGCAAAAAGAAAACAACACGAAGAAGAAGAAAAAAGAAGAAGAAGAAAAGGAGAGTCACAAGATCTTTGATAAAGACTGACTTCGCATTTCTGCTTGTTATTTCAATCAGGATAAGTTTATTTTTTAAATGGAATCACGATTTAATGGAAATGAAATACTTTGTACTCTAGGATATATTATTTTCAGTCAGGATAATACAGATAAGCATTATCAATTGTGAAATCATAATATGGTTTCGATCTGATCTAAAGAGATGATAGGAACATGTGCACCTTTCAAAATCAATTAAAATTGCTGAAAAAATGTTGCTGAAAAATTTACGAGAATTATCTTGATAAAGTACTGACAGTCTTCAAGATAATCGTTGTTTTCTGACCTATCGTTCCTGCTTGCTACAACATATTTGACAGACAGCTCGTTCATATGTCAAGATTAAATGATGGCATAACTGAGAAGTACAACTGATCCAAAACGATTAAACTATATGACAATAATACATATTAAACGAAACTAAATAAATACATTATATTTCCGCGTATAAAACAAACTTTAAACGCCAAAATCCCCTTTAAAATTTTAGGATCGCATCATACTACTTCATCTTCATAGGCCGTGTACCTTCAGAACGTAGGCGATCATGGAATTTTAGTTGGTTTTGTTTCTTGTCGCTCTCAACATTCTTCCTCTTGGTATCTCTCCCAAACACCGCTCTGCTGTCAATTTGCTCAGACCTATCAAATAGGTCTCGCGCTGCTTTTCACTGGCTCTCTTCCTCTTTATCCACTCTGTGAGTATTAAATTCTCCAGTCCCTCCTTACTCATTACATGTTCCAGAAACCTCATTTGTTTCTTGTATTAAATATGATTTTTCTCTTCGTTTCCATGCACTCTAACACCTCGTCGTTAGTCCCGTGTTCAGGTTGCTAATTTAGTAGCTCGTGTAAATTCAACTGAGGTCTAAGTTTTTGGAGCAGAAGCCGTGAAAGTATTTATAGAAGAGGCACAGGGAAGCCATGTCACGCCACAGAGAGAGCGACTGAAACCGAGCCGCCAAATCGGTATCGATCGCATTGCAGATTCTCCGTTGGATTTTGTCGAGAACCCGGAGGTGAATACCAGGGGCACCCGACTAAATGTGGCAGCAGTATTCAATACACGGGCGGATGTTAGATTTATATATGTGCAGGATGGACTCATACGGGAAAACATTCCTGCCCTGCACAGGGAACCGACCTTCTTAGCAGCGGATTTAGCAATGGATTCGATATAGTCATTTCACTTGAGGTCCGCTGACAGTGTGAGGCATAGGAGGCGTAGTGTCTTACTCATAGGGAGGCTAGCCTGTTCCATGCTAATGGGGGGTAGAAGCGATTGTCTATGACGGTTAATAGATAGCAGCTTCGTTTTGGAAGCATTAAAATTTACGAGCCATTTCTTTCCTCAATCCACCACGCATTAGAGGTCCTTCTCAAGCTCAGCAGCGAGGTTCTCTTTGTCAACCTCAGTAGATTTTTAAACGAGGCGAGAGTAAACGGTTGTGTCGTCGGCGTACATGCCTACTTGGGATCTTATAACATCGGGGAGATCGTTAATGTAGATCAGAAAAAGGGTAGGACCTAGAATAGAGCCTTGAGGGATACTCGCGTTAATATGGTAGTTTTGGGATTGTGCGATTAGAGAGGAATGACTGGATTACGTCAAACAATTATCCAGTTATACCATAACTCCGCAGCTTGCGTAGAAGTCCTGCATGCCAGACTCTGTCAAACGCTTTGGAAATATCCAAGGCAACAGTTCGAGCTTCGCCATTCTTGTCGAGAGCCTGGTATATATACTCAGTGATGGTCGTTAGCATATCAGCAGTGGACCTACTGTTTGTCCGAGAAGAATCTGTGGGCTGTGAGTTGCTGAACCACCTCGGCGTTGATAATGGTTTCGAACACTTTGCCAAAAATTGGTAGGAACCTGATAAGCGGGGTCCGAGGGTTCTCCAGTATTCTTAAATATAGGAACTACAGAGGAAGACTTCCAACAAACAGGAAAGCAGATAGGCAGTGGTTGTAGAGATGATAAAGGAGTGTTCAGGAACACATTTCTTCAAGACTATGAATGGGATTCCATCCCCTCCACTCGCTTGATGAGGGTCAAGCTTAGAGTTTATGGTTAGTCTTTTCTTCTCGCTTTCCCTTGCTACTATCTGTAGAAGGTCCTGCATTATCCTTTACGTGTCTGCTATCAGCAATGTGTTATCCGCGTATCTTACATTGTGGCCGCCAATGAAGAATCCTGGCAAGGGTTTTATTTCTCAGAAATATTTCGCTGTATAAGTTAAATAGATCGATCCGGTGAGAAGACACAACCTTGTTTATGTCCCTTTCTATTTTTGTATACCTGTTGAATTATCTTCCTATCCGTACGCAAGCGGTTTGCTGCTAATAGATATTCTTGATTATCCTAACGTCTTTTCCGAAAATGTCGATGTTGTCGAGCACCTCTATCAACTCTTTGTGGCGTACTTTGTCAAATGCATTTGCGTAGTAGAAGTCCTTCTGCAGTTCTCTTGCTCTTTCAGATAGCATTCTGAGCATAAATATCGCATTCTTTGTTCCAGTGAAACCTTTAATTCTGAGTAATGTTTATCGGTAGGCTAACGTCGCCCTCGGTGCGATAACCAATAACGTACATGAAAAGATTCACATTATCAAATAAACTTATAATAATAGTAACAAAACCATATCTACCGTACATATTACTGGCATAACTTGATAATAAATTTCGTATTCGAATAATAATTCCATATCAGTGAAATTCGTATCAATGCAAGGTCAGCTAAAAAAAAAAATTAACATCGAGCTATTGTTGCATTCATAGCAACCTGTATTTTTTTATTGTCAGTTAAGTATAAGTAGATGGCTATTAGTACACAATGCTGTTTTTAATTGTTTCGATATAGGAAACAAGAGGAAAAAGAAATATCAGTGTCCGCAAGAAATTATGTGATGAAAGTAAACAAAACAATATTTCCCTTAGAGAGGACATGTGTAGAAACATGATATAAGATAGATTTTGTTATTTCGTTTATTTCGAATTTCTGAGGACACAGTAAGTAACAACATTTCCAATAACATCATTTTTGTATAATAAATTGTAGCCTTGCTATAAAAAATGACGGCAAAATATATACAAATAAGTTCACAACGGTCCTTATTATAATAGAGAGGATATATATATATATATATATATATATATATATATATATATATATATATATATTCTTCATACCCGACGATATAAAAATATAAAATTCAGTTACGTTTTATTCAATCAACTAGCAGTATAGCCCGGCGTTGCTCGGGTGTAATGAAAGCTTTAAAACTAATCCATGGTCCTCGAGCTCAGACTCTTTGGACGTTGGGTTGTTTCCAGTTAAAGCGAAACCGTAGACTGAAAGAAAAATGAATGGATGTAAGTCAAACTTTGATTTCCTGGTATCAATATCCAATAAGTTTTTCGTCGTAAACTAATATTGAAGGCTAAATTAGTCCTCTGAGTAAATGGTATCATGGCTGAGACTAAGAACTACAATTATACCTACTTAGAGCCAAACCCGAAGCAAAAACTAAAATAAAAGGGCTGGAAAAAATACAGACACACAGGCAGATGAACAGACACACACACACAAACATCTTGCTTTTTCTATATATATATTATCGAGTTTCTGCACTATTGTAAGAACTGCAACCTTGAAACTTCTGAATATAGTTTCTTATGTCTTTGTCTATGAGTGTATCAAATTTGATTAAAATCGGACCACTCCTTCTATAACTCGATTTTTTCGATTATCGATTTTCGATATTTATCGGGGGTACCTCGACACAAAACCTAGCCAAGAACACTCGCAGATGCGTATATTACAACATTGTAAATTTTCAAGAAAATCGGTTCAGCCGTTTCGGAGTCTATAGGTAGCGGACACACACACATACACAGAAAAAATCCATTTATAAATATTTAGATATATAAATATATATATATACACAATAGAGAAAATAAACAGACGTCTATACTTATTCATAGGATGAATTTATGAAAAATTGCTTTTTATTTTTTATCTCGTATTTTTTGCCTAATACGCAAAAGTATACGGTACTTTTGTTGGATGCTGCATGATTTGTGGCTTGTGCTGTATATAATCAACAATTAAAAGGTCTTTTTAGAAATGTGTACTTATGTTTATATATGTGTAAAATTACAAGCCTATTAACTCCGCCACCACATTTATCAGCATACACCCAATTTATTAAACAGTTTCTCATAAAAATCATTCAAAGTCAAGTTTAAAAATACACACAGCCATGTTTGTTTACAACAATTAAATTACTAAGCCTGTTAATCATAAAGAGATTTCTTCTCGTTTCCTGCGATTGTTACTTGATTATTTTTTTAAACTCATGTTTTGATTTTCGTTTGTTGTTACATAAATCATTACGAGAGTTTACAATGAATAATGTACTATTATAAAAATCAGTTTTTTAGTGAAAAATACATTAATGTAGTAATTCTTGCATAAATAAAAAATTGTTTGATTTTAATGAAGCTTTAAGGACTTATTTACAAATGAATGAAATTATTTTACTTGATTATTTTTTAAGCTTGTCTGTTTCCGTCTGTAAGGAAAATTATGAAAATTACAAAAGTGAATTTTAAGACAGCTTTGTCTAACATCATACTCACATCTAAAAATCAGATATTTTGGGAGAACGCCTTCTTCGTCGGGCCAAAATCTTTTCATCACTACACCCTCGTGTAAGTGAGATATAACGATTCTTGTAAATATGTTAGAACATATGTAATACGAAAACAGTCACGCATATATATATATATATATATATATATATATATTCATACAAATGAATAAGGAACGAAGAAAATATTTACAACGATGAAAACATTAATTTAAAACAGTGCTCAATATAGAAATAGAGCAATGAATATTTATCTTTATGACATAACCAAACTACTATCTACTACAAAAGTGTACATTTTGTTTCGATATTGAAAGAACAATGTTTCATCAGGTAGTTAATGTTATTTTTAAAAAGAGATGAAAATTCACTTCCTTTTATTAGCATTTTTTTTTTTGTACGAGGTAAAGAGGATCGGAAAGATGAGAAACCAGAAGGGGGAATTAAAAAAGAGAAGGACACAGAGGAAATACAAAACAAAAAGGCGAAATTGAAAGAGAAAGAACTAAAGAGACATGAGGGAAGAACCAATAAAAGGCGTCTCGAGGAAAAATAGACGACAGATTTAGGTAGAAAGTAAAAGTATAGGTATATACAAACATCAGTGACACGGTGTCTGGGATTAATAAAGAGGAAGAAGTAAGAAAATGCACAGTGGGGAAAAAGCGAGAAAAAGTGGGAAAGTGTACGGGGGAGGAGGGAAGCGATGGGAAAGACAACATAAGCGGCAAAGAAATAAGAGTTTTAAAACTTTGCCCAGGAATGGATTGTAGATAGATTCATTTGTTGTAGCAAAGTATAAAACTAAAAACTTTTGGCATTTTTTTGAAAAATCGGTGAAATCACGTATACAGACATAGAAATTATTCAAAAGTATAGATTTGAGGATATTAAAATATAAAACAAAGATATAGATATATTAGTGCTAATACAAAGAAAGGAATTTTTAAAATTTAATTAAAAATAAAATTAGAGAAAGAATTAATGTTAAATAAAATTTAAATCTAAATTTTAAAAGCATTAATTAGATCGCAATTTGTAATAGAAGATAAATAAACATTGATACTACTATATAAATGTAATATTACGCAACTTATCTTTTGTGTTGAAAGAAACATTGATTTTAGAAATTATTACAAAAGTCAAATAATTGTCTAATTTTAATGAAATTTTCAGAACTTATTCCCACATGAGTGAATTTAATTATGCAATTACTCTTTTAAAAAATCTTGTTAAAATTATATTTTTTTACATCTGTTAATCCTCACTCCAATAAATTTCATGTGATTTCTAGAAATTCAATACGGATCCCGAATTTGGTTTATTTAGTTAAATGCAGGACTCCTTGGGAATGTAAATCGCCTATTTTTTTATTAAAAAAAATAACCACTTCTCCGAAAATCTGCTCAGAATATTAAAATTAAAAATGCGTTAAAACTCTGCCATTTTTAGTTTAGATAAAGTTTTAATTGATTCTATGAATAATAATATTGAGGATGTCATGTACTGAAGAAAAAGATTTTCGAGAAATAATTAATTTTTATAAGAATTGTTTTCATTTTCTCTTTGTTAATTGTCATGATTTATAAAGTTTCAAACATCTTTTAAATTTCTTTTAGTCATTCGATGTTCTTCGGTTATTAAGTTATTAAGTAAAGACTATACTTACAAATCGAAAGTTGAAAAGCCTAATACAAATCATTTTGCCTTAAGATTTTTAAAATCTTTTTTAGTTTTTATGTTAAATTGTACATTTTTTAACGTATGAGATGTACAAAGTGCCATCACATTAAAAACTCACGTGTTTTAAGGTTTGTTCCACTTACGAAACGTTAATTTGAGTTTCATAACTTTATGCCCATTATGTTGAATCATACCTATCTTGTCAATACATCTTGCTGTTATCACATATTTCAAAGGTCAAAATTATAGGAACTCTATTATTTAGAAATACTTTTATTCTAAATTTCATGCTATAAACAAGTAATACTTTTGTAAATCTGATTAATTAACTTTAAATTGGCCAATTTTTAAAAATTAATTTTTGTAAAAAAGTCATGTTTTGATTTTCGTTTGTTGTTACATAAATCATTACGAGAGTTTACAATGAATAATGTACTATTATAAAAATCAGTTTTTTAGTGAAAAATACATTAATGTAGTAATTCTTGCATAAATAAAAAATTGTTTGATTTTAATGAAGCTTTAAGGACTTATTTACAAATGAATGAAATTATTTTTGAAATTATTATTTTAAGAAAATCTTGGGAAAGATATATTTTTACATTTGTTATCGTCCCCTACCCACGTAAATTCATGAAATTTTAAGAAATTAAATTTTGTTGGGAGAATTAGTTTTATTACATAAACGCCAGAAACATTAGGAAACGTAAATCATCTATTATTTTTACAAAACATTTGGCTCTTATTTCCGAAAATTTGCTCTGGATAGTAAAAAAAATCAATAAAACTATGGCATTATTTAGTTTGATAAGGTTTTAATTGCGTTTATAAATAATATATATTAAAGCTATTTTTTGATTAATAATAAAATGTTGATAATCTTTTCATTTTTTATTAATTAAAGTAATTTATAAAGTTTCAAATATATTTTTATATTTTTTCAAAGATTTATTGGTGTTAGCTTACTAGGATTTTATGTGAAGATTATATTTACTAATCGAAAATTGAAAATTTTCATACAAATAGTCGTGCTTAAGTATTTTTAAAATAATTTTATTTGAATTTTTTATGTATTTGAAGTTTTTTGTGTAGTGATTTTTATGTGAACATTAAATGGTCATGTGTTTCACAGTTTCTTATGATTGAAGGAAAAATGTTTGTACAATTTGGTCAATTCTGGTGACCATGCATTTATCTTATCTCGAATTTGTCTGACTGTCATCACAAGTGAAATATACGAGAAAAAGGTCAGAAAGATCAATACACTATGTTTAAGAAATAGTTTTATTTAAACTTCCATGCCATAAATAAGTAATAACTGTGTAAATCAGATTAATTTAACTTTAAGTTTATTAATATTCTAAAAAATAACGTGTCACAAATGTATATTTTTTGCAAGATTTAAAACTGAGAAATAACTATTGTTTATAAATGTGGCCATCGCTCAAATGTAGCCGAAAAATTAAAAGTGTTTTAAAAATCTCAAAATTTTAGATTCCGATCAATATAATTTCTGTTGATATACAGTGAAGTCAAACAAGTATTTGTACAGTAAAATAATGAATTTAGAATCATATATTGAAAGAAAGGCATTGTCTAAAGCTCACAATATATTCATAAAACAATCATAAATGTAAATAAATAGCAAAAATAAATTATTTGACACGTTTATATATTTTATATACAAGTTATTAAAACAGGTAGTAAAAAAGTAATTGAACAAAATATAAATTACGCTTTAAATGTGTTTAATATTTAGTGGTTCTCCTTCATTTGCAACCACAGCTCTCAGTCTGTTCCTGTAGCTCTCTACAATCGCCTGGCATGATTTGGTGGGAATTTTAGCCCACTCTTCTTCTGCAAAAACTTTCAATTGAGTGAGGTTATTTGGTCGCCTTTCACGAATCTGATTCTTCTGTGTTCTCTAAAAGTTCTCTATTGGATTCATGACCGGCAATAATGATGTTATTGTTTTGAAGCCATGCACGTATTGCTCTGGCTGTATGTTTCGCATCGTTTACCTGTTTAAAAACCCAATCTGGTCTAAGCTATAATTTCTCAACTGACTCCCAAGCGATCTTCTAAAATCTGAATATATTTGGCTGCATTCATTGTGTTCTCAATAATTTTCAGTTGTCCCGTACCATAATATGCAAAGCATCCCCAAACAATAATGCTACCGCCTCCGTGCTTCACAGTGGAGATGGTGTTCTTTAGATTGCAGGCTTTTTCATCCTTTCTCCAAAATGGGTTGCCTCGCTGTGACCATAAATTTCAATCTTGCTTTCATCAGACCATAAAATTTGCTAATAATAGTCATCATGCTTTTGTAAAATAGTTTTGGCAAATTCAAGTCTGGATTTAAAATGGCGTTCTTTTAGCAATAGAATTTTGCGAGAAAAGCGTGTTTTTAATTGTTGTCGGTGAGGTTCCTCTTGCATACGTGAGTACCTGCATTGCTGAAACCTTTTTGAAGTTTTCTCCAAGTTACAACAGGGTCATTCTTACTCGTCGTACTATTTTCCGTGAACATTTTTGTGATATTTTGCGCGGCGCACCTGATTTTGGCATATTTTCATGAATACCGTAGGCTTTCAAGTTCTTAATTATGTACCCAACAGTGCTCACAGGTATACATAAGTCTGTAGAAATCTTACGATAGCTTTTTTTCTTTGTGTGCAGAAATAATTCGATCTTTAAGATCTTTCGACAACTCTCTTTGTTTTGGCATCCTGCAGTAATGTTCATGCGACGTCTTGGGATGAACTGACAATCAAGATAGCTAACATCTTTAAGTAATGCATGTTCTAGACTATTCCATAAAAGTTTGACACATTCGAACATGAAATATACTCTAAACATTAATTTTAAGCATAATTTCGAAACTCTTCAAATACTTTTTTCACTACCGATTTTAATAATTTGTATATAAAATACATATACGTGTCAAATAATTTATTTTTCTGTTTATTTGCACTCATAACTGTTTTAAGAATATATTGTGAACTTTAGATAATGCTTTTCTTTCGATATATGATTCTAAATCCATTTTTTACTTGTTTCACCTAACTGTAAACAAGACACCGTCGAGTTTTAAAAATAATGCATTTCTGATATCTTAAACTTTAAAAAGATTAGCTGTTCCAAGTCAGATTAATTATACTTTAAACTAACTAATATTCCTCAAATAAAGTTTCAGAAAAGTATATTTTATTTTTGGAAGAATTGGTAATAAAGAGATTTACCTTTTTAAAGCACACTGCTAAAAATGGTGCCCAAATAAAAAAAATTAAAAATGTCAAGCAACAATTTATTCCAATCAATTTAAATTACTTCTGAAATACAGCCTAGTATTTTACTGACTGGAAATATTAAATTAAATCTCTCAGCTTAAAATTAATGCTTAAATAAAAGCTTCAAAAAGATTTTTCATTATCAAAAATAAATTTTAAACATTAGATATCGCGTTTTTGTGAAGGTCCTATTATTATAGAATGATGTGCTGTTCTGGTAAACAATATATTTTGATTTTTAATTATATAATCTCAAGCCTCCAGGAAGTTGCATCGACTATTGAATGCTATTCTTGAATGTGATGAGTTTTGTTTATAAACAGTGATTGTTTCTCGTATACGTAGATTTATTTTTTTAAGTTTTACATCTGATAATAATAAATCGGTAAAATCAGTTTCTATATATAAAAATCACAGTCAATTATTTGCTAATTCAATTGGTCGCCATTCAACGCTTTTATTTTATTCTTTTTTAAAAATACGAACAACTTTACACCTCTAGAAAATAATATTATTTCCTGATAAATAGGAATCATAAGATTTATTTTTGAAGTGTCTTTATCTGACAAATAAAAATGTCAATGTCCCGCAGTATCGATTATGAGTGTTCAAAATCTCAGCATTGTCTGTCTGGAGAAACTGCGATTCACTGATTATTCTACCAATAGGTTAGAGAGGTCTTAAACGTAGAGGAAAACCTTCATTCAAAAGTATGAAGACTTGAATAGATTTATAGACTTAGACTGACTCTGATCATCAATATCATTTGACACGGATTGTCAATACTATATTTTCTGTCTTTGTTACATTTTGAAATGATCTACTAGGAGACATCGACGAATATCTATCAAACAGACTGGCTAGAAGAGTGGGTGTTGAGAAGTTCTCGGCAAGTCAAAGAAATGATTTCTAACCAAATTTTAGGCGTTTGGTAATTTTTCATAAAATTTTGGAATTTACTTGTTCCATTGTGTGTGGGGGGTTGTACTATAAAAATACGTGTTATCTTCCATTGGATTTTCTGGTTATTGGAAGAGTTCATCTGCTGGCGATCATAAGATAGATCTAAATTTAGGCATCAAAATGATTTGGTACGAAACCAGAGAGGTCGTGTTGAGATCCGAACCGTCATAGACAGAACTGACTTTTGATTTTGTGAACGACTTTTGTTAGTACGTCACTTTGAAATCCGTGTAACTGTTTATATTATGTATATTTCGCTTCATTGTTGTTTGTGGACTTTTTTACATTATTTTTATGAATCGCGGGGAGGCGAAAAACATTTTGGCGGTGTCTCCACTGCCATAGGTTTCACCGACGAGGTCTACCAAAACATGAATAAAAAGAACTCTTTGTATGACCACCAAATGCGAAATTAAATATAAAGATTACATAAACGGAAATTAACTTGTGTCCATTCCGGAAGCCGTCGATGTAGTCGGATCAAAAGCGATTTCCTTGCCGAAATCAGATATTAAAAGTCGTTTAATGTTATAACACTATTTTTAGCCTGGCCGGACGGAAGTAATTATATTAGTGGTATTATTAATTATCTAAACTTATTTATAAATGGAACTTTGTGTGTGTGTCTGTGTGTGTGTGTCTGTGTGTGTGTATCCGTTACCAATAGACTCCGAAACGACTGAACCGATTTTCTTGAAAATTTACACAGTTGTACTATAAGCGTCTACGAGTGTTCTTGGCTAGGTTTTTGTGTCGAGATACCCCCGATAAATATCGAAAATCGATTATCGAAAAACTCGGGTTATAGAAGGAGTGGTCCGATTTTAATCAAATTTGATACACTCATAGACAAAGACATAAGAAACGATATTCAGAAGTTTCAAGGTTGCAGTTCTTAAAATAGTGCAGAAAATCGATAATATATATATATATATATATATATATATATATATATATATATATATATATATATATATATATATATATATAAATCAATACCAGGAATTTAACTTACATCCATTCATTTTTCTTTCAGTTTACGGTTTCGCTTTAACTGGAAACCTTTTAGTCTTTCATGCCAACGTCCAAAGAGTCTGAGCTCCAGAAACATAGATTAGTTTTAAAGCTTTCATTACACCCGAGCAACGCCGGGCTATACTGCTAGTTGCAAACAAGACAGAAGAAATGTTGTTGATTCGTATTATTAATTTTTATAAATCGAAACGTCCCAACTAAAAAACTTATTCTGATATGAACTCAGGTAATAAAATTTACTCCAGTGTGGGCAGAGGAAGGTAAAGGGGTCGCAAAACCCAAAGCCGAGAGATATAAACAAATTCATGTTTGCGGGTTGACAGGTTACTGTTGACAGGTGGAAACAGAGTTACTGGGAGAAATACAATTGATGTTTGAGATACACAGCAAAAAAAAAAAAAAATTAAATCAAAACATAATTTTTGATCATCGGGAAGGAATGTCACCAAACAAAAGGAAATATTTGATGAGTGCAAAACGTTATATTCCATGAGAATAAAATATAATTTAAAATTTAGTTAGAAAAGTTATATAAACATAAAAGCTAGATATTTTTTTGGCATCAAAAAGAAAAAGCCGAAAAAGAAATGATGTTACCAAAATAGAAGCTGCTTCATTGGTTGAACTTAGGGAAAATAACAGAGAGAAAGATGGATTTACATGTTCGTCATCCTCCCACCAGTGAATTTGGATCAAGCATAAATAGAGGGTCCAGAGGAGAGCACGGGCAGAGACCGCTCGAGTTCGGCAGAGTCCGGCAGAGTCGAGAAAGAATCCTGTCGGCTTTCGGCCCGGAGATGTCACGACGAGGGTAAGGCGCCAAGACACTGGGCACCCACTGTAGGTCCGTTCGCATTCTATAGAGTTCCTGACTGAAGATGTACAAAGACAGAGATATTTGCCACGCCATTGGGTGCCAACCGTAGAGAAGCCTGCCGCCGACCGACCGAAAAGAATTAAAGTCAGACAATAAGTGATTTTACAGACGAATTTTGAAACGGCCAACCATAGTTAAAGACAGACAGGAAGTGATTTTGAGAAAGAGAAATAGTAGTTGCGCCGGGCTGAGGCAGAGAAGAATAATTACCACCACCGCTGCTGCCCACCAAACACAATGACCTACATTTGGTAGTTTCCGTAAAGCTTTGGTGAGAAGCGAACAAAGACATTTTTGAATCATCACAAACTTAAAAACTTCGATTGGAATGAACTGACATTACCAACCAAAACTCGAATTAATGTTAAGAAGACAAACGCTTCTCTTGGACAAAATTTCCGCTCCATTGTCGGCTAAGTAGAGATAGAGGATTGGCGAATGTTATATTTTCATTTTTCTTTTTATTTTCCCCAACTTATTCAGGCGTCATTCAATTTATTATTATTTGGTGCCGTTTTCATTAACTCAAATGTGCTCTCGCGTCTAGTCGGGTTCACATAAGTGAAGAGTCAGATAGCAAAATTTAAGCGTGACTTCCTTGAGATCAAAATTCATAGCGTGGGCGGGGAAGAACGCCGTTTTAATAGTCGACTTGAAAACCAGCTACTGAATAGAAGCCATCAATGACGAGGCGGTCGAGCGTCGGTTCACAACGGTATCAGCAGGGAAACTATAGAGGAGGCTCTACTGAAGATTTTAACAAGAAGGTCACGAGTAATGTGACTTACTACTTAGATCTAAGGTGGAGGCCAAATCGCTGGCAGGAAGTAGTCTACATACCAAAATCATAAGACTGCAAACCAAGCATATGGGTACTCGGCATGCTAAAATTGTTGTCCTTAGTTAACCCCTGGACATTTCGGATGACCATGCGGGAGCATATTTTGCTTAATTTGGCTCCGTCGGTGAGGTATCGAGAGTTATAAGCAAGGCGGGAGTGGTGACGGAGGATTTCTCTCCAAGTGACACTAGATCGTCAAAATTTCCGTAGTGTACCTGACATATTAATATACCGCTTTATTGCTGTAGTTGAGGACAGAAGATCTCACTGTTAGACTTGAGGTGCATCGGGGTACTTGTTAAAAATATGTCCCACAATGAACCCTGTGGCAGCATTGGTAACATCAGTTGCATCAGTGACACCAGTGACTACAAAACCAAGTGCAGTTAGGGAGGTGGCAATGGTGGCGGAAAATTATAGCCCACAGCAAGCAAATCAATGGATGGAAGTGGTGAGGAAGGGTGAAAAAGCAGCGACCACTCCTCCGTAGTCCCTAAGAGGAAACAGGAGTGAGAAAAATAACCCCAACAGGATATAGAGAGCGAGGAAATAGCCCCACCTCATTCCCCGTCGCTTAAAAGGATTAGGTAAGAAGAGGAGGAAGATGGTAAAACAAAAACAAAAAATAAACAAAAAGAACTAATCCTTACCCTTCCTAGGAAAAGGAAAAAAGAAGAAAAAATGAGTTGATATCAATTTTGAAAAAGTTTGCCAAGTAGACAGGCATGATCTTGAAAGTGACATTTCTCTCAGAGGAAGGCCCTTATCTATGTCTTCTTCAAAATGACCTTGGTAGAAGGTAAGTTTATCAAACACCCCTCTAATTTTCCTGACGTCCCTGGGGTGCTTGCTTTAATACGTAATATCGGGGGTCAACCACAAAGTTTGCGATATATTGGTGGGTGGAAGCATAAGGAGATTTCCTCAAGTTAGGATGGTGCAATTAAGCATACTTGAATTATCTCATCGATAAATACAGAGTTGATCACCCTAGTGGGATGATGTGAATGGGGGAATTTACCCAGGTAGTTAGCTACTTGGATAGAATGTTAGTGAGAAAGGTCGATCTAGATTTGCAATATTGTCCCACGTTCCACTGGTTAGGCTATTCGGACCACAAAATCGTTTGTGCCCGGATGGTGTTAGATGGTAGGCTTAGAGTGACTGGATACTGGAAGTTCAATGTGTCTTTACTGGGCAAGCGGGAATTCCGGCTACAGCTAACTAAACTAGTGCAGTGGAAATTAGTGAGGTAGTTATTGGAAATAGGCGGTTGGAGAGGCTTAAGGATAGCATGTCTTTCGCCGCTGACTATAGCCGTCGACTCGCTTTAGCTAAGGCTAACAAGGTGAAAACACTTAACGATAGTCTATGCCGGGCGGTGATAGGGGAATTTTTGTAGAGATAGCATTAGCTAGGCAGGCCTTGGAACGTTTGGCTAGCAAGCGTTACCATGTTCAGGTAATTAGGCATGTTAAACAAAATGTCGAACGAGGCCCTGAGCAAGCGCGCAGAGTTGCGCAAGAAAGAGATCCGTCGATGGTTGAGGCATGTGTTACATACATCTTTCTTCTCATCCTTTACCGATTGTCGGTTCTCTCTCTCTGTAATGACCATGCGAAAGCGATCGAGCGCTTCCTGTCACCCTTCTTGTCGGGGGAATGCAAGCATAAGGTCAACAGAGATGTCTGCCCCAAACGTCCGTGTCAGTGGGTGCTGGGAATGCTACAAGTGATGAGTCTCAAGGTTGGCTTTCCTATGCCGCGTGTTGACAGAGAATTACATTTTGGCACGAGTGTTACGGACGGCTTCCCTAGGCTTACTATCACTCCTCACATATGGATGTTTGAGCGTCGATATAGACCCCAACATCAATCGAAATTCTTACCCGAGTCTCGAAAAGCCTTGTGGGTCATTCTTCGGTTCACTAACCATTCTCGGCCTCGGAGGTACTTGTATCATGTATTAAAGAAGGGTTGCGATGAAGGATCCCCTACGTGATCAGCTCGTCTTGTCTGCGACTGCGTAGTGCTTCTTTTTGGTTTTGGGCGCCAGCAGCAAATTATCTCAGCAACCCTGCGTTTTCGCTTACCTGGTTATTGATTCGGAACGTGCTATCTCTTAATTACATAACCTTAAAATGGGGTGGTGCGGATTTACCCGACTATCATCATTGTGATCTTGATTTAGAAGAAATGGCTGCGCATTGTCATCAGGTGCGCTTTCTCTGGGACCATGTTGGCGAGTTAACGGCTCGTATCGCTCCCGATCAGCTGGTGTCTATCGATGTAGCGTACGCATGCGATAATGTGTCAAAAGGAGTCAAAATAGACTGTAGTTGAATTAAAGTCTTTAGGTATTATTCCAAGGAAAATCCGTAGTTTTAAAATGACTTTTAAATAGGTGTGGTTGAAAAAATACTTTTATCGTTAGCGAAGATTCACTGACCATTTTTATTGAAGAAAATTTTAATTTTAAGCTTTCTTTTGGTCTAATTGAAAGGAAATACTAATATTTGGTTTTGAAGACGTTGTTTTGTTTTTTGCTAGTTGAAACTAGTTTTTTTTTAGTTTCACACATGTTCAATTTTTTGTTATTTAATTTTTCCCTTTCATATAGATTTTTATTTTTTTAATTTTTTTTGCATTAGATAAGAATATATTGCAAAAAAAATAAAAAAAAATATCTGAAATAGATAAATGTTGAATTTAAATTTTAATACTGTGTTTTTCATCTAATATTTTGCAGAGGTTAGTATTTGCACTAGAGAGAGGGAGAGGCAAGGGAAGAGATTTTGCACATGCATGTTCTTCGTATTCATAACTTTGGCACAATCGAGTATACAAGTAGAAAGTGTTCAGAATACAAAGATATGTACGTGTTGTAGTGAATCTTATTTAAAGTGATGTGATCAAGTAAGAGGAGGCTAATTATTTGCTGAGCAGAGAGTTTTATATGTGAACATTATTGACTTCCTCTGTTCAGGTTAATCAATGCCTGGAGCCATGAATTGCATGAGCAAATCATAAATAATGTTTGAGGGCATACTTTCAGATTATGAGTTCAACGTCAAACAAACGAAAGAGTAATTTACTTGAATCCGAATAACAATTAAGGGGGAATTGATTCTTCCGGCTATGTGTATGCACAGCGGATAAATAATCTTATCTGGCATTAAATATTTAACCGGAAACTAATATTAGGCATCTCGGAATATAGATATGCTGCGTCAGCATGCTGGACTGTAAAATTGTATAAATGTTTTCACAAAGATACAAATAGATAGTTATCGGTTTAAAATAGATAATCTTGACGTTAGCTTTAAGTTGTCACTTTCTTATTTTTAGTATATTGTAAACAGTTTTTAAACATTTTTTCGTTTTTTAGTATATTGTGAATATTTTTCACGTACCAAAATTATATTTTCAAAATGATTTTTTTAGATATATGTAAGAAAAATACATTAGTTAAAAACAAAAAAGAAAACAAAAACAACAGGAGAATATAGGGAGAATATAGGGAGAATATAGGGAGAATATAGGGAAAATATAGGGAAAATATAGGGCACAATTATATAAGTACAAATATAAGTACAAATTGATTTATTAATTCATAAATATTTTTAGCATTTTCGTCGATTCTGAAAATATATTTTGTATTCATTGTATGATATTGATTGACAGTAAGATGATCTATCTTTTGTATATTGTTTTATTTTGTTGGGTTCTCAGTATATATATATATATATATATATATATGTGTGTGTGTGTGTGTGTGTGTGTGTGTGCGAGCGTGCATGTGTGGGTGTGTGTAAAAATTATCAGTTATAACCTGAAGAAAGGAATAGTGTGATTATAAACGAAGACGAGAGGATAACTCTATTTTCACCTACGCATTTCGTCCTCAGATGGACTTTATCAAGGCAAAGAAATGAAATTAATTTTATTTAAGTGCGTCATATTTCATACTCGAAGATAATTTTTTTCTTGTACAGTCTCAAAACAAAATGATTAATTTCCATCATTTCAATATTTTAACAATATACTGTACATGAAAATTTCTCTTCTAGTTTGAAATATTACTTTTTAAAAGTTTTATAATTTCAAATGAGCTTATGAATATTTGTTAGGGCGCCGCTCCTATTTGACTACAAATGAACTGTTCCCATTGCTATATATAGCAATGGTGGATTCTCTACAAGGGAGTCGTACAGAGTCACTAGACTGACGACTCTACAACACTGTCAGCCCTCTGCCTTCGGGTAGAGGGCGCTCTCTGCTTCCGAGCAGAGAGCAATAACCCAGTCGTGGTTCCGCCGAAGGGTAGAACCACGATTGGGCAAAAATAGACAGACATTTTTGGCCGGGCTATATGGCTAGTAAATACAGTCGTACAGAGTCATTGACGACTCTACGACACTGTCGCTCTCTGCTTCCGAGCAGAGAGCAATAACCCAGTCGTGGTTCCGCCGAAGGGTAGAACCACGACTGGGCAAAAATAGACAGACAATTTTTGGCCCGGCTATATGGCCGGGAATACCCACTATAAAATGACCATGTGTCACATCCAGCCTTGCGTGGGAAGGCTAGTAAATACAGTCGTAGAGAGTTACTTGAGAGTCTCTAATGAGTTACTGAAGAGTCAGTGCGAGTCAGTGAAGAGTTAGTCACACTTCCGGTGGCGTACCGGAAGTAATCACGTATACACACGTCTTACGACGGATTGGACTCTTGTATCTGTCTATTGTAAATATTACTAATCACTTCTGTACATACTAACCGTCTTTCCGCGGAATACAACTTATATTCTGATTCTGTTGTTGAGTTATTCATTTATACTTGGCGACATAACAGTGGCGACGAAGATGTTGGAAGGAAAAATCGTCCCACGACATTAACAGTGGCGACGAAGATGTTGAAGAAAAAATCGTCCCACGACATTAACAGTGGCGACGAAGATGTTGAAAAGGAAAAATCGTCCCACGACATTAACAGTGGCGACGAAGATACCTTAAATTACTTCAAATTTACGCGGAGGTGAAAACCAAAATTCGTTACACAACATAATAGTGGCAACAAAGTTACTTCGAATTGCTTCGAATTTACGCAGAAGTGGAAACAAAATTCGTCCCAAACATAACGGTAGTGACGAAGAGATCTCAAAGAAGAAGAAACCAAAACGCGTCCCACAATAAAATAGCGGACGAAGAATTTCAATTTTACACAAAGATTTCAATTGGATGTAGGAAAAAGTTTCGCAGGTCATACGCGAAAGTACTTCTGAAAAATATACGTACTACAGCATTAACTGCGTTGACGAGAATTATTACACGGCAAAGAAAGCGTAAGTTATATCTTTCTATTTTTGTCTGTGGTGAAATTTTTTTCTGTTGAGGAGGTTGAAATTTCGGTCTTTTCCCCTCGGGATAAAGAAATTGTAATAATGGAACAATTTCAAGCGTCCATGTTAGACCTGTTGAAATGTCAAATGCAACAGCAATTACAGATACAAGAAAGAATGGAGGAAAAATTCCAAAAACAGCAATTGGAACTACAGGAAAAACAACAAAAATGGCAAGAAGAACTCGTAGGGTTAATTCTAGAGAAGAATAAAAACTCAGATGAGAGTACGTTCTCCCAGAACACCATCTGGTCGACTATTGAAACTTTCAATTATAATCCAGACGAAGACAAAACTTTTGAAAGGTATTACCATAGATACCAGGACTTTTTTTAAAATCGACTGTAAGTCATGGTCTTCGGAGAAAAAATCAGGTTACTCCTCAGGAAATTAGGCACGCATGAACATAACAAATTTACGGACTTCATCCTTCAGAAAAAAACAAGGGATCTAGAATTCAATGAGGCTGTAAAACTATTAAAATAATTATTTAGCCCTAGGTTATCCTTGTTCCATAAAAGGTGGAGATAACTAAATCTGCAAAAGAACGTTCGCCTCGGTAGTTAAAAACTGCGACGATTTCACACTTGCAGAACTAACTGCAAACAATTTTAAATTTTTAATTTTCGTTCAAGGTCTGGTGTCAGGGAAAGACAGCGAGATGAGGAGAAAAATTCTGACAAAGTTGGAGAACGAACAAAACATATCTCTGCAAAATCTGGCGGATTATTGCCAGAAATGTATAAGTATTAAAGAAGATGCAAAAAAATACAGGAATTCACTGTAGCCAATGTAAAAAAGATGAATCGCAAGTCACACTTTCGGTCTCCGTCTCCAAGACGAAGAAATCATTCGCCCTTGAGAGGAAAAATAAATTTTTGGAAAAAGACCCCCCCCCCCCCCACAAGAGCTTGCTATGCTTGTGGAGGATGGCACTGGCGCAGTGACTGTCCGTTCAAATTTTAAAAATGCAGACACTGTAATAAGCTAGGTCACAAAATGTCTAAGTGTAGATTTAGACGTAAATCGCAGGTAAAATTAACCAGATCATATGAGCAAAACCACAGCGTTAGAAAATATTTAGAAGTGAAAATATTCAAAAAACCGGTGAGAATGCAACTCGATATTGGATCGGATATAAGTATCATAAATATGAAAACCTGGTACAAGTTAAATAAACCAAGGTTGATGAAGACTAGTAAAGTGGCTAAAACGGTGACTGGAATGAGGATCAAATTTGAAGGTGAGCTAATTCTCAACGTAAATTTTCACAACCAAACAAAAAGACTGAAAACGTTCGTTATGAAAGGAACGAATAATCTGTTTGGCACTGATTGGATGAGTGAATTTAATGTGTGGGATCTTCCCATAAATTCTTATTGTAACAATATAAATATTTGGGTCATATTACGCCAAACAAAGCAGCACCATCAGCGCTGTCGCCAGCTGAATTAATGTTCGCAAGAAAAGTACGTTCGGTTTTTTTTTAGCTAATTCCATCAAAGAAAGCTGATACACCTAATGTAAGCACACCCAAAAGAAAATTTGTAGTGAATGAAAAAGTGTTTTTCAAGAACTATAAAAATAACACTACGTCCTGCATGAAAGGCAAAATTAAAGGACGTATAGGGAACATGCTCTATGTGGTGCAAGGACCGAAATTTGAACATAGAAGGCATGTTAATCAATTAATTAAAAGATGGAAAGCGTAGACGAAAATATAGTGTTATATTTGTCTTCTTTTTTTAATTATATATATATATATATATATATAGTCTTCCGCAGACAGATCTATTTTGCTGTATCACAGCTCATCAGTACGATTAGATATCCGATTGCTTCTAGCCAGGATTGAAACCCGACGAAATCGACATCAGTCTGCGATTCTCCCACAGAAGATTCTCTGTTTATGAGGGGTCGAAGAATGCATACCAATTTCCCCACTGCGTTTTATCTGAATTTACAGACATATATATATAAATATATTCCCTGACAATCCGTTTACGTGAAACCTAGGTAAGTTGTCTGGCTCTCTAGGCATTATTTATTTTCCGCTCTACCTAAATATTGAGCGCTTTTTTGCTAGTTAATTGCTCGTGTCGGGTTTTTTTTCTTTGAACTGCGTGCTGACTCGGTCTGAGCTCTTTTGACTGATGTTCATGTACGTAGCTCTTTCTTTTTTAAAACTATTTTTCCCTTCTTCGTAGATCCGTGGAAGGTTTTTCGGCACGAGTATAGTTATTATCTCTTTTACACACACACACACACACACACACACACACACACACACACACACACACACACACACACACATATATATATATATATATATATATATATATGTATATGTTTGGAAATCAATCTCTCTTTTATGCAGGTATTATTAAAACTGACAGATAAGGTGTTTTGGTTAAGTTTTTTTATGTAATTCTTCATGTGATGTTATGATTTTTTCTTTCGAGGACATACATTATACTTATATAATTATATACTATACTTTTACCTATTTTCGAGGAAGGATGTTATTTTACGTGTAACAGAATGTATCTGGTGTCATATATAATGTAGAGTAGTGGTATGTGGTATGTACCGAACACTGTAAGCATGTTGTTAGTGTGTTTTTAGCTAATATTATTGAATGTTTGGTTTTTCTTTTTTATCTTAAATTCTTAAAGCCTTCATTTTTTTTAGTCTTATAAAATAAGCTGCCGTAATTTTTAGTTTGGTAAAATAACATTTATCCTAGAAAATGGCTAAATTTAGGTACCTTCACGAATTCGCTGATAAAACAGCATAGTATGAAGAAAAAAGGCTCTAAACAAATTGAAACCAAAGTTTTATTGGCAAAATGTTCATGTTATTAATAAAAGAATAGATCAGAGTATTTTTTAATTATCTAAAAAAAGTAATTCTTTCTAACACGTTCAAAATTTTGGTATAAAATGTTATTTTTCGTTCATCCATGAGTGACGCAATTTTACAAGGGTTTACAAGGGTTTATTACGGCAAACGTAATATGACGCAAGTCACATTTTTGCCGCTGAAAAACAAATTAATTTAGAAATTCTTGCAAAATCGCATACTGATCAGATTTTGATGAATATTTCAGGACTTTTTCACAAATGACCGAAATTATTTGTGAAATAACTATTTTTTAGAAAATCTTGGTAAAAATGTTCTTTACGTATGTTAACCCTTCAATTCAGTTCCTGAAATGTCGTAAGATTCGTGAGAGTTCACCTATATACCTACTATTAATTAAATTTAGGAATCATTATAGAATGCTAATCAACTGTTTTTTTTTTTATAAATTAGACCTTTTTTAGAAAATCTGTTCCGAATTGTAAAAACAAAAATGCAAAACTTTTCAATTTCGTATTTAGATAAACTTTTAATTGATTTTAACATTGTTTTATTAAGGATATCGTAGACTGAAGAGAAATAATTTTTTCAGTGAATAATGAATTTTTACAAGAATTGTTATCAATGTTATTTTTTATTATAATAATTTATAGATTTCAAAAACTTTTAAAATCCCCCTTTTCGCCGTTTACCTTGTTAAGTTAATAGCTTATATTTACTAATCGAAAATTGAAAAGCTTAATAGAAATAATGGAGCCATTTTATTTGTGTGTATGCTGATGACCCGTATTTCTTTTTGCATGTGGCCAGACGTGTTATATGTATATAATTAAAAGGACACGTGTTTCAAAGTTTACGTTCATTACAGGAAAAATATATATAGAAACATTTTCGGCAGGATACAATTCTTTCATCGCGATTCCATGTTTCTTGTGCCCTACATTTCAACATTCAACGGGCTTTGCAAATCAACCCTTCATGATTTAAAGCAAGTTTGATATTTTATTTCCTTATTTCCTTATTTCTTAAGATTTTATTTAATTTCCTTAATTCCTTATTTCTTAATTTAAAAGAAGGTAATTGTGAAATTCACAATTTGTGGAGGTACCTAATAAAGAATGTGAAAAGTAGATATTAAAAAAAACTATTACGCCATAACATTTCATAAATTATTGAGCTAACTCTGCCATGTTATATAATTTCATACTCTGTTATTAAATAGTAAAATTATTTTAAAAGAAAGTTTTATATTGTTTTAATTTTTATGTTTTATAAAATGTTTTCAGAGGTAAGGCTATAAAGATAAACTAACTAAAATTCTATAAAATAGTAAATAATTGCTGAAAATATTGTGTTAAATTCTTAATTTAACTATATAGTTAAAAATAAAAAAAACGAAGCGTACGATTAAGCTACAGTGATTAATGTCAAATTTGGCCACTATACTTAGCATTTTTGACGGCTACCGACAGAATATCTTCACAATCGCTCACAATCAGATAGCTCTCCTGTAAACAACAGATATTTACCACGAGTTGCTACATCTTTCATGTTAATCTCTCGTAAAAATTTTGTTACCTGCTAACGAAAATCAATAGAAGATTTTTTCTCAAATTTTGAACGTGCTAAGAAGGATTAAAAAAATATTAAAAAATAATTTAAAAAATACTTTGATCTTTCCTCTTCATAAATATTTTGATGAAAAAATTTCGTTTTTATTAAGTTTTAGGGTTTTTTCGTACTATGCTGTTTTTTCAGCGATTTCGTGAATGTGACTAAATAAATGTGTTCGATTTTTTACAAATATGGACAATACCCGACGTTATCTGAAAACAAGGGCGGTAAATATAATTAGTATAAAATTAATGAATAGTTTTCTAACATTTCCTCTAAAAGCGTTTTTGTAAGTAATACTTTAAAGCCAAAGTACCTAAAATTCAATAAAATATTAGATTGCTTAAAGTATTTTAATTTGTCATGATTATTGGTAGTAACAAATTATATAAAAAGCCGCGCTTCTGCGTTAAAAATACTTTTCTTCAATATTTTAAGCTCAAAATAAGTAACACTTGCTTTAAAACAGAATTAATTATTAAACTTTAAATGTTAATATTCTTCAAATAAAGTTTCAGAAATGATTTTATTTTTGAAATACTTTTAATAAATAGAAATACGCTGAGAGATTTGCAAATATGACTAAAATCATCCATTTTTAGCGATTTTTTAACAAAAGAAAAAATAATTTCAATCAATGTATGTAAATCGTTTGAAACTGAAACAGCAAAAGTATTTCGTTTGTTGGAAATATTAACTTTAATTTATTTGCTTGAAATTAAAGCTAAATTAAAAACTTCAAAAAACATTTTTCATTTTTTAAAAATAATTTTAAATCTTAGGTATCACTTTTCTTATGAGGTGCCCAATTCTAGGTCAATTCTGGACTCGAAAAAATCTAATCCAGGAGTATATTCATGAATAAAATCTTTATTTAAGCTGTTAATTTGTCATAAAATATCTTCGTACACAATCTCTGATGTTAGTACTCATTTTTGGTACACATATTAAAAATACACCTAATAAGGCCTTAAATTATTTTTTCACTAAATCTTTGTATTAAAGAATGATGTAGAAACAGTGATAAAATTGTTCTTGTTCTTCTATTTTCCTGTCCATTTCATACTGTTTTGCAATTATTTTTATAAATAATAAATGTGTCAACATCTCACATTTGTCTTTTTTCATAGAATTTTTAATTACCCAGTTCTCTCAGGAATTTAAAATATTTTATGTCTTATAACATTTTATTGAACTTTAGGTACTTTTTTAAGATCTTGTTGAGAAAATGTTAGAAAATTAAGAATAAATTTTGAATTTACTGTAGTTTCCGCTCTTATTTTCTAATAATAGTGTGTATGGAATTTATATTTACAAAAATCGATACGTTTATAAACGCACGATAAATTCAAAATCCTTTATAAAATACCGGGGTCTTTGAATTGTATTGTACTTTTCTGTTTGTGATTAGTAAATATCGTTTTTATTTAATAACAGTATTACTTGACCACTACAAATTGATACAGGTTTTTAAAATATTTGTGTTTATAAATTGTTCTAATGAAAATTTTGAAAGAATGAATGCAATTTTTGTAAAATTTTATCATGAATTGAATATTTTCTTAAGACAATAAGATTCATAATATATCTTATTCATAAAATCAATTAAAAGCTTGTCTAATTAAATAGTTTTACCGCATTTTTCATACTATGCAGAACAGATTTTCTGTAGCTGAGAGTCCTGTTTGAGAAGAAAATATTTAAATTCTTCGACGTTTTCTTATAACTAATCTAAACATTTAGCGCTACCAAAAATAATTTATCCTAATTTAATACAATTAAATAATTGAAGGTCAGTCAGTTAAGTGCCATACGTGATACACGCTTGGGCGATCATGTCTCTTTCGAGACATGACTGACTGGGCAGAAGGTTATCCCGCAGTAGGTTGCCATTGCTTTCTGCGGTGGACTGGTTGCCGACCAAGGCTATAGAACCCAGTCTGTCCTGCTATTTAACCCATAACTGGACGGAAGAGACGGATTAATACCTTTCCCAAGGGTATTTGCGCGAAAGTAAGTGATCTACAACAAGATTTTTCTCGAAAACAAAGGTTAAACAAAGTTTCATTCGTTGTATGAGTTATGTCTTGAAGGCCGTCACAATGCGTTGAATGAAATAGAGGAAGGTCGGCAGGTGTTTGTATGACCTATTTATTATATCGATATTTCGAGACTATAATCTCATCATCAGAATGACAGAGAAGTTTCATTCATTTCATGAATAAGTGCTGAAAATTTTATTAAAATCCGACAATTATCTGATTTTTCCAAGCATTTCTAAATTAGTGTCTTTTTTTATTGCAAGCAGAGATTCAAATGTCTTGTACAAATATACGGTCAGGCATTGATGGAAAAAAACCCAGAATTGTTAACCAAATTTTCAAAGGTTCTAAAAATAATTTTTACATCAATAATCCTTTGATCTTTTCTCTTAATAATAGCACAAATGTTTTATCAATACAATTTTGTTTTCATTATGTATATGACAAGCTGCGTTGAATGAATTGTTGTCTAACACTGACATCTCAGTTTAACGTATATATTTACCAAAATTGCATACAAATATCTTGAAATACTAAAAAGTAAATTTATTCAATAAAATCGGCAGTGACTTCAACCACGGAATTTTCTGCATCTCTTCTGAGTGGTCTCCTTGTATAAGTTGGTGAATGCAGCCATAAACCTTGCCTTCAGTTCATCTTTAGTGTTACAAGATTTTTCGTTAGTCTCTCGCTTAACTTCGGCATAATAATGAAATAGGATTGCAGTCTATGGACTTAAGTTTCCAGATGTAAGGGATGATGTGGTCGCAGGAATTGTCTGTGTACCACGACTGGGTTTTCCTACCTGAGTAGCATGGTGCAGAGTCCTTTGACAGGCATAATGTCTGACAGCCTCTTGACTCAGGGCAGCACTACCTCTATGTATTGAGTCTGAAAACCTGTGGGAAGATGAATGGTGGTATCCCGCCACTATCATTTGCGATCACTCTAAACATCATGAGGTTAAACAGATATAGCATCGAAATCTTACCGGATCCACTGCACTGTCTTCAGATTAATACCTAAAGACGTTGAAACATTCGTATCGGAGCTTTACTACGCGAATACCAAGCAGTACAGCATGCCGTTTCCAAATTACTGGTTTCAGGGTGCTCTTTTGCTTATAGATAGTGACCCTACTATACTGTACGTTCAACAAAATAAAAAAACAAACAACGCACATTTGCAAAATTAAAAATATAAACTACAACTTAACCCTCGCATCTTGTATATAATGTATTATTGTAAACTTTAATTTCGTAAACTCATGTGTATGAATGGGCGTATCTGCATTTTGAACCATAAAATTAATGGCTATTAAACAAAACAGATAGCCTTATTAAAGAAAATGTAACTCTTAGCATTTCAATATTTTCTTAAATATCCTCAAGATCACATGGCCCAGTGGACAAAAGCGTTAGTTAGATTCAGTGACTTGACCAATGAGTTGTGAGTTCAATACCTGGCTGCATCAGTTATGAATAAATAACTTACAAATTTGCGTTAAAGAGAGATAACTAATCCAGAAGTGGCATGGCTCATGGAACGTGAACGCTATACTCCAGGGTTAGGTTCGAAATTCCAATCACCTGAAGAAGGCCAGAGCATAAAACAGCCGAAACATCGTAACTATGGCAATAAAGATAAGGACACCAGGTTTTAGCATCTCTAGCCATATTTTAAATTGTTCTGTTTCAGTAAAAGAAAAACTCAAATGCTGTTTTTCTAACAACATCTCTCATCGAGAATTTTGATGTCTGTTCATGCTAAACTAAATTTATTCTCTAGAATGGAATTAGTAATTTCAAGTAATTATTAATGTATTTTAATCCAACGTAATAGTTTGCCAAACAGATTTATTTTTTGTATTCAGTTTCGATCCTTGAAAATAGTTTTATTCATAATTCTTCCTTTTATATATGATAACACACTAATTTTTCTTTTAACGTGCATTTTTGTTGTAATAGTAAGAGTATAACTTAAGAGTATAACTGGGTACAGATTATTTTTAACACTGTTTTCGTTTTGAAGTTAATAATCTCTTTAGACTGAGAACAAGAATATCTCTTATGCTTATGAAATGTTACTTCTAAAAATGTCATTTTCAAATGATGCAAAATGAAAAACTGCGAAAATCTTATAAATAAAAATATAACTGAATATTTTCATCTTTATCGTCTGTTGGCTCTGTAGTTAAGAGGTAGTTTTCATTATTATTATCATCATTAGTATTATTATTGAGTGAGCGATCAGTGCAACAAGAAAGTGACGCTAGAGTACAAATGCAATATACTCATCAAGAGACTATTTCTTTTTTCTTTTTTTGCTTTAATTTGAAATGCACAATTTGTTTTGGTTTTTGCTTCTACTTATTTTTTGGAATAAGACCTAAAGGCGTTTCTGTATAGATGCAACTGCCACTTTTATTCTGTTTATTTTCTCGCACTTCTCACCTACGGAAATCCTTTACGACTTCTTGCTTCCTTGCCACCTAGAATATCCAAAAAATTAAATGCAGCATCAGTCGGCATATTCTGTCTTTCTGAAATCTTTTCCTTGTTTTTATCTTTTCCTTACTTCTTCCTATTAATCTCTTCTCATTCTCTTTCATTCCATTTAACCAGTGCATCATCTTATTGGTTCGCATAAACTGTATCTTAAAACTCTAAAACTGTAGTGAAGCGGTTGGTGGATTTTCCGAAAACAATCTTATATATTAATAGCCGATGTATAATAGCTAAAATATAATTAATACCATTTTTGTAAGTTCTGTGGAGGATGAAAGAAATTTTCTGTGATGAGAAAATCGCTCTGAAATTAAAAATGTGGTAAATCTTTTGGTCATAAATTTATAGGTTTCCATTGTATCTTTGGTACTGTAGTGTGCAGTGATTCAGTTCAAATGTGGCTATGAAACCATAACAAATCTGATGACACAAAAGCCAAAAAACAATATATTTCAACAGAAATATGATGAGAAGAGAATTTTAGTCTGGAAATATTTAATAAATAAATGTTTTCTATAAAATTATCAAAATGCTTTAATTTTTTTGATATTATAAAGCGATTTGTTTCTATTCTCAGATAGAAAAGAAAATGAGCAGAATAACCTCTAAAGATTATCTGACTTTTTGTTATATTTGGGATGCCTGTAGCCCCATGTGTCCCAGTAACATAATCAACTTGATTGGGGATGAAATGATATTTTTTTGAAATGATGAAATTGTTTATTAAGTAAAATACTCTGGTATCTTTGATATTATTCTAATCGAAATAACATCCTTTTTCTCACGTTTACAGACAGAAATTTGGAAATGTTCATGGTCATCGTAATACATCTACAGTTTATTGTGATAATACCTGTGGCGGCATTCACTCTGGATGGTTTGAATTGGTTCCTCTAAAAGAAGTTCCAAGGGAATTTTTTACTCAACAAGCTGTCCCCAACTGCATATGCTGTGAATATTTTCCTGCAGGAGATTGCCAAGTTTTACTGCGGTAGACTGGTTGCCAACCAGGTTTGCCCTGCTATTTACGCATAGCCGGGAGGAGAAGAGATAGACTCATACCTTTCCCAACGAAATGTAACGTATTCGAACTCGGTCACTATCCATTATGCCATATTCTTATCATAGCAAATTTATCATCTTGACTAATTTCTAATTTAACTCAATAAAACTATTTATTTTGCATGCAGTTGTATTTCATAAACTTTAATCACATGCATAGTCACATGAATAAAAGTAAAACATTTTTAATAATTGTCGGTATAAAACCTTTTAATTTTGTGACTAAAATATCTTTGTTTTATTACCAGCTTTCTTTCTTTCTGCAAATAAGAATTCAACAAAATCCTAAAATAAATGTATTTTGTATCGATTTTTAAACATAAAAGTTTACAAATATGAAACTTTTAGATACAGATTTATACATTAATCATTAATGACAATACTTTGAAAATATTAAAATTCTCTGGCATCTTTCCGTTTCAGCTTTTGTTTTATTTATTCTGCAGTAAAGTTATTAAAGATTTTCATAGCTTTTTTTCATGATTTTATATAATGGTTGAATATAAATACTTATGTGAATATATACTAGACGAAACAAAATTTCAAACTTTTAAATATTTTAGCAAGCTCTCATTGAAGATAATATTAATATATATATATTTACGCAAGAATATTTTTCTTTATTGTCGGTTTTAAACACTGAAACTATTTCTTTTTGGATAAACAATTTTTTTACATATTTCCCAAATATAGATATTTATTGTCTTACCTAATTTTAATGTGCTGAGATTTTGAAAATAGGATCGTGAAAAATGTATTACCAAAATGTTTCGAAACACAGTCAATTTTCAACCAGCAAATTCAAGGATACAAAATAACTTTTATAGTGTCAAGAATATGCCACTGCCGTATACTCTACACAATGAAACACCATTTCTTTTACGTTACTAAAGTTAAGCAACGTTGAGACTGGTCAGTACCTAGATGGGTGACCGTTTAGGAATATCAAGTGGTGTAATGGATAATGACACGGAACTTTTAATCAAAGAGCCAAATTTCATATTTTCGTTAGATTTTTTTATATTCACATACATCCAAATTACGTTGTTCGGACTGTTGTCTTCAGCTTTTTTGTCGTATTCACAATGTTTCAACCGTTGAAAGCTCTGACCTTTGTCAAGCGTTTGAAATTTTGAAGTGAACCCTATATTCCGATCGTTGAAGTAGATTGTTTTCGTTCCATGAGTCATGCCGCTTCCGAATGTTTTAGTTATCTCTAATTTAACTCAAATAAATTATTTTTTGTTCACCACTGCTGTATCCAAGTATGGAACTTACAATCTCATGAAGAAGGTCGGAGCTTACAATGACCGAAACGTCGTAGATATGGCAACAAAGATGCTCACAACATTCTGAATAATGTAAATATTGTTAGGAAACCACCAGTTCTTCTCCCAGCTATGGGTTAATTAGTATGTCTTGTATGATTATCATTTAAAAAATCCTTACAGTCTGAAAATTTTAGTTTTAAATAACTTATAAATGGTAGATGAGCCGATGAAAATGAACGAATAAATAAATCAATCAATAAAAAGAAGTTATTTATGATAAATGCAATCACAAATAAAGTAGTAGCAGTATCATTGAACCGTTTAAGAAATTTAAACGTCAAATCATTTTACGGGTGTAGGTTTTCTTTATATCACATTTTAGGTCCATGGGTCTTGGTTTACATCTCAGACTCGAAATAACACGGGTAATGAAAGAGATAAATACTAAACCACTGTGCTTACATAACGAGTTCAGCAGATATACAAAGATAGGAAGGGGTGGAAGCACAAGGATGCATTTTCTTACCAAATCTATTCAACTTATACAGGGAGATAATTCTGAAAGTCCTAGAAGTACTGCCAGGATTCTTTATTGGCGGATACTATCTGAACCATATGAGGTACGCATATAATACAGTGCTGATAGTAGATACGGAAAAGAAACCACAAGACCTACAGAATATAGCTGAAAAAAGCGGAAAGAAATGACAATATATAAACTACAAAAAACTGAAGGCATTGACATCAGAAGAAAGAGGAACCCAAAATACCAAGTACAGTCCAGGGATACTAAAATCAAGCAGGTACAGAAATGTAAATAACTGGGAGGTGTCTTAACGGAAGACAGAAAGTAAGATATTGAGATCCGAAGGCGAATTGGCATGTCCAGCGATGCATTCCAGGAGAGGAATAGAGGATTGAGAGACAGGAAAATTTCGATGGAAATACTAGATCGCTATGTGATGTCTGTTTTTTAATATGACAGTGAATGCTTGACAATCTCCTAAGAGATGAAGGAGAGACTTGAAGCAATCGAAATGTGGTTCTACAGAAGGATGCTGATGGTACCTTGGACAGAATATGTGAGCAACCATGTGGTTTTGAAAATGATGGAAAGGAAAAGGAAACTAATATTTAACATCAGGAAAAGACAGCTGAGGTACCTGAGGGATGTAATAGAGAATGAGGCCTTGGCGGTCAGAGAGCGGAAAAGAGACAGGGGAAAGCAATGCGTATTATACTTGATTGGCTTGAGCAAATAGATGGCAGAGCAGGGTTTTTGCTGATGGTAACAGGAGAAAGTGTGTTAAGTACGACTAGGGATAGGAAGATGTGCAAGGCAATAATCGCCTACGTCCTGAAGGGACACTGCACATAAAAGAAGAAACCGGACGTGTAGTCGGCATTATGTTGAGTACGTTAAACTAGCTTATTTTCGTTAAGTTGTTACCATTCCTTTAAATATTTTAAAGTTAATTTGCTTTAATAACATAACACTGTTTCTTAACCATTTTTTTTTTACTTCAGGGTGCACTTGTAGAATAACTAAAACTTTTAGGCACACTTTAGATTTTAATAAAGTAAATATGGTCATGAAATTTTAATATATAACATTTAAGCTTAACATTCCAAAAGAGAAATAGCGGTACAGCTTTTATTTAGAGGGATTAATGAAGATTCTGTTTCTTTTTGTAGAGAGACCGATAATAATTGATTCGAATCTTGAGGAAGACAAAAAGAAAGTATTATTCACTTCTTCTTAAAGATTAAAGAAGTGATCATCCAATTTAAAATATCAAGTAGGATTAATAAACTATCAGTGTTGAAATCATACTTTACTTAACACAGATCCCAAATTATATAAATTAGTAGCAGTACTGGTATATCAAAGATGAAAATATCTATCACAGCACAAGGTCATTTAGGAAGCAATCATAAATTTGTTTAAAATCTTTCAATTACTCTAGTAATCACAAGTAAAACGAATTCCAAGTAAAACGCTGGTCAAGCTAATGTTCACCATAAATAGCAGCAGCATTCTGAATTTTTTAATATTGAGAATGGCGACAAATTTAGTGTATAGATATATAGTTTGGAATACAAGTAAAGAGTCCGAAAGTTGGTCTTAAAGTATCTGCTGCTACGATATGAACAGGATTAAAAAAACGTTTTTTGTATTGAAAATATACACCATAATCGAAACAGACAGTAAGACTAAAAAATAGTTTAGACATGCAAGTCTTACTAGTTAGCCCATAGGTTGGGGGGGAGAAATGGTGGATTCATACCTTTCCCAAGAGTATTTGCATGTAAGTGAATATAACGAATACAACAGAAATTTAATTTAGTTACCTCAAGAAATTTATCAGGTGTGGACAAAATATTTCCAGTTTTAAATGTTCATTCATTTTCTGGTTTGCCAAAATGAATACTAGCAGATTTTAGAGAGTTAAACGGACATTAAAAATGAATTCTCGCAAAGAAAAGAGTTCAACGAGAAATATGCTCTGATATGGACGACAGATAATAAATATTGAAGATTGGTAAGCATAAAAAGATAAATGAAAAATCAAGACAGGTAAGATGCAATTTATAAAAACAATATTCATAAATACAGAAAAAATATCATAAAGAATGAAGGAATACATTGAATACCTTTTCTATGACAAGAAAAGCGACATCTACAATTTCTAACAATATTGGCAGGATCTATAGCATTAACATTAGAGAAGTGCTCACTATTTAGACCAAAGAGACAAAACATAATGTCAGATTCATATTGAAGACGTCAAAATTAAACAGATACAGGAACCAGACGACAGAATAAATGGCTCAGCAATCCAAAATTACAAGAGATAATAAATGTTTGTCAATCATAAATAAAAAATGCTCAACAGTTCTAGAATACCGTATATGCCAGTAAATACTTGACAATCGCTTCAGTGATGTGAAGAGACTTTGTGAAATAAAAATTTATTTCTACTAACAAATGCTTCTCAATCTTGTTAAGCAAAGGCTCAAATAGAAACAAATAAAAATATCATGGCACACTTTGCAAACTTTAAAATGGTACACACTTAAATGTTATGAAATGAATCCATAGATTAAAAAAAACACACAAATATGAACTTGTTTTCTTTCAATGTTTCGATTCAACTATTAGTGCAGCTTATTTAGAGCGATCGGCTCTCCGATTTCTTGGCGCGGAATGAGAAATCTAAGAGCTGAATTCATCTCTGAATTTAATCACTTACAAAAAGGAAAAGTATCAATGCATCTTTTCTTTCTACAGCCTTGATTGCTAACTAGTCTATCAGAAAGTAATGTCAACCTACCACAAAAAGTAATAGCAACATACTCCTGGAAAATTTTCTGCTTAGTCAGTCTGGGATCGAATGAGACATGATCGCCCAAGAATGTAACACGTATGGCAATTAACTGACTGACTGATATTGGCAGCATTCAGTGATTATTCACCTATTTAATGATTTAAACATATTCTTTACAATTTGTTTCTCATTACAATTTACGAAGTCATAGTTCTGGCCACGTACTTGAAAGCCTCCTCTTCATCTATCTATCTATCTATCTATCTATCTATCTATCTATTTATACGGGGATAGCATTAAATATTCATATGGATATACACGTAAGTATACGGACATATATAAATATATTTCCGGCTTAAATAAAACAGTGCTCGATGTAATATAACAGAGCTGTAAAGTATATAGTGAAATCCAGTCTCACTTAATTTATTTATTTAGTTATGACTTACCATAATTATACAGAATGCTATGGATAAATTGTCGTCTAAATCTGGCAAAAAAGCAAATAACACTGAAAATTCGAAAGAGAACACCCATTTAATAAAATAGCACGACAGTTTGGGTTTTATAACTTTGGTTAGTAACCAGTCTACCGCAGAAAGAAATGTTAGCTTAATTCTGAAAAAAAACTTCTGCCTAATTCCGTACGGCAATTAACTGACTGACAAACTGATTTATCGTGAAACATGTGCCTGCTGTTTCTTTTTTCGAAATTTTTTGATAATATTTCGCAGCACACGTAAGAGGATCGCGCAGTATACTCATGTTCTGTGGCACAGTGGTCGAGAATCACTGGCTTATAATATCATTGAGAAACTTATGAGCGATGGGAAAATATTAAGGAAACTCATATTGACATTCAGAAAGAGGCGGATCGTATTTAATTTATATATAATAAAGAAAAATTAAGACACTCAACACTGACAGGTCGTATGAAGGCAATATAAACAGGGGGCGGGAAGTAAACTACTTTTGGAATTTGTGTGAATGGATAGTAAAACACATCAAAGTAAATGACGATAAAGTGTAAAATATTACTCAGGGCATTAAGGGATAGGAAGTTTTAAAGTTCTATTGTTAGGAAGTGTGTTGTAGTGCAGTGGATACCGGCTCGAAACGAGGAATTAAGAAGACGAGTTCAAATTCCATTTGAATTCACTTATACCCTTGGAAAAAGTATGAAGTCGTCTCTTCTACCTCCAACTATGGGTTAAATAGCAGGACATACTGTGTTGCATAGCCTTGGTTGACAACCGATCTACCGTAGAAAGTAACTGGAACCAACTGCGAGAAAATCTTCTACTCAGTCAGTCATGTATCTTTCGAGATATGATCACCTAAGCGTGTATCACGTATGACACTTAACTGACTGACTGAGGTTCTGAAAGGACATGACACATTAAAGAAGAAGAAGACAAAAACAACCAAGAAACATTACAACTAAATACTGATGTATTTGTCGGATATAGAACTGTTGAGGCATCAATGCAAAAACATTTTCAGATAAAAATATATTTTTGCGTTTTTTTAATATATATATATATATATACCAATTCCAAGTGAATGTAAATCGTCTGCACAACCACACCAGCATTGCCTGATGATTAGAATTAATCTCGAAACAGAGAAATTTCTATGTAGCAATGAAAAATTGACATAACCATATATATATATATATATATATATATATATATATATTCTGTAAGATAAGTCATATATGAAAAATTAATATTCACTTCTTATCACTGGAGTCAATGCGTGAAGATGACATTTTGAGAAAATAATTCATACCAAGTTATATAAAATTTCTCTATACAACGAAAGGAAAATCAAAATAAACAAAATAACAAACAAGCAAAAAAGTAAACGTATATTTCCTCTTGGATATGAATATTTGGAAACACACACACACAAATGCACACATACACATAAAAACGCATATTATGTATACACACTTAAATATCCACACATATATAGAGTCCTATTCTGTTGGCATCATTCTTACCAGACGTTGTATTTCATTATTCATAATAACCAAGAATTTGAAAACAAAAGAAAAAAAACAATTTTAAAAGGGGATGTGGCAACTATGGTATTTTTTCTGTTTTTGTGCCTTTTTTATTAATGAATTCTTATTTAGTCAGCATTTTTAAAAGTGACAGCAGAAAATGCTTCCTTTTTTGCCTTCTGGAAGATGAAAACTCCTATTGGAGATGTTTACCATGAAATGCTGTAAAGTTTGCTGTATGTCTAAGTTTTCAGCATCTCATTTTCAAAGTCAGAGACTGTAAACACATACACATGCATGCATGTGCACTCATACTTATACACACACGTTCACAAAAAGATACGACAATACACTTTCATATACACCCGCGCAAAAACATACATGAGTGGTTGCGTAAATTTTCCAAGGACACAACCCAGTTCACAGAATCGGATCAAATGACGAAGCATCAGCATTTTGCGTTTGAGTACTTTTTTGTTAGATTGAATAACATATATATTGAGTCTAATGTAAACTTTAATGATGTCTTGAAAAAGCATGACTGACTGGGCAGAAAATTTTCCTGCAGTAGGTTGCCATTACTCTCTGCAGTAGACTGGTTGCTAACCAAGGCTATAGAACATAATTTGTACCGCTGTTTAACCCACAATTGGAGGAAGAAGCGGCAAATTCATACCTTTTTCAAGTTTATTTGCACGTAATTGAATATAACGAATCCGACTGGAATTCAAACTCGGCCCTCCGATTTCTCCTTCCGAGCCGAGATCTATTGCACCGCAACGCATAACCTCCTATAGCCGGTGCAAACAAAATTTACATTGTTTTTTGACACCAAATGACTATAACTTTTCATTAGATTTTTTCGATTGAAAAGGGGTAATCAACCTATCAACTGTTGTGGACACCTCGAGATGATGTAATGATTAGTAAGCGTATCTTGTTAGAAACATTATAATTGAGTAGTGAGTTCGACCCTCACTGCGTGCCCCATACTTTTGATCTGGTGCCACATCTTAGCTTTGGTTAGGAAGAGGGTACTCCGACGTGATGTAAGGTAGATACCTCCATTACATCGCTGAAAAAACAGCAGAGCATGAAGAAAAATTGTCCCAAACTTAAGAAAAAAGAACTTTTTCCATCAAAATGTTTATGTTATTAAGAGAAATGATTGAAGTAGTTTTAATTATTTTTTAAAATTATCTTAATTCTTTTTAACACGTTCGAAATTTTGGCAAAAAATGATGTTTTTATTTTCGTTAACGTGTAGCCAAATGTTTACGAAAGTTTACAATGGAAAATGTAATATTATGTAACTCAGTTTTTTTGGTGACAAACACGTTAATTTAGAAATTCTTGCAAAAATCAAATAATTGTTTGATTTTAATGAAACTTTTAGAACTTATTCACAAAGATATGCAATTATTTTTGAAATCATTCTTTTTAAAAAATCTGAATAAAATATTTTGTTTTGTACATCTGTTACCCCACTATATGTAAATTCATGAAATTTCAAGAAATTAAATTTTGTAGGCAAAGTTAGTGTTATTAGTAAAAAGCATGATTCATTGGGGAATGTAGATAATCTGTTATTTGTTTTTCAACCATCTGGCCCCTCTTTCGGAAAATTTGCTCTCATTAGTAAAATAGAAATGCAATAAACCTATAACAGTATTTAATTACATACGTTTTTATTGTTTTAATAAATAAAATACATTAAGAACACTATAGTCTGAAGGAATTTTTTTTATTAATAATAAGATTTTAAAAGAATTGTTTTCATTTTTAATAATTTGTAAATTTCAAAAATATTTTAAAAATATTTCAAAGACTTGTATACGTAAGGTTAAGTTATTAAGTGAAAATCTACAAATTGAAAATTGAAAAGTTTAATACAAATCAGCGAGCCATCATATTTTTTAAATAATTTTTTAATTTAAAAAATTTAAAACGTCTTCTGTTTCACAGTTTCTTCCCCTTATAGAAAAGAAATTGGACAATTTTATCAATTCCGGTCGCCCTACATTTATCTTATCACGCATCTGTCGAGCTATCATCACATGTCAAATATGGTCAGAAAGTTCAACCTTGTGTTTTAGAAATAGTTTTATTCTAAATTTCATGTTATAAATAAGTAAAACTTGTGTAAATCAGATTAATTTAACATAAAATTTGCTAATCTTCCAATAATAATGTGTCATAGATGTATATTTTATTTTTGCAAGAATTTAAAACCAAGAATTAACTTGTTTTTTTACAAATGTATCGATTGCTCAAAAATGACCGAAAAATTTAAAAAAATTTTAAATCCCAAGATTTTACATTCTGATTAATATAATGTTTTGTTTGAAATGCACCAGAGTATTTTTCTTATTGGAAATAGTAAATTTAATCATTTAGCTTTCAATTAAATTTAAAATAAAAGTTTTCATAAAACTTTTTTATTTCTAAAAATTCAGTTTCAAAGTTGGTTATCGAAATTGGGTGGAGGTATCTAGTGTAATGTTTAGCAAGCTTGTCAAGCTAACATAATTACGACTGAGTATTGAGTTCGATCCTCATTGGGTGCTTCGTACTTTCGGCTTTGTGTCACACCTAAGTTATGCTCAGAAAATAATCTATCAACAAATGTGAATTACTTGGCACCCTTATACATTTTTGTTTCTTGTTTTGTTCTAAGTTTATTAAGTTTATTGTTCAATGTTGAGAGTAATATGGACCGAAAATGTGAGCAACGACCAGGTTTTGGAGAGAAACGAAAAGACAGCTTATACTTAATATCAGGAAAATACAGCTAAAGCTTCTGGGACACGCAATGAGAAAGGAGTGTTTGAAGAATCTGATACTCACAGGGTGGATAGAGGGAAAGAGAGACAGGGATAAAGAGCTCGTGGCATACTTGATGGGCTTAAACAAAGGGGGTTTTGGAAGAAATAACAGTGCAACATATATTAAAAGCAACAAGAGACTGGATGATATGGAAAGCCATGATCACCTATGTCCTGAAGAAGCACTGCGTACTCAAGAACAGTAGACAATGTCTAATAGATTCTCCATGTTCTGTTAAAGTAGTTAAACACTGCACAGTGAATAAGGAATAATGTGGCTGTGTTTTTAACAGAGAACTAATGTTTTTACATTTCGACCTCTCTTGATAGAGACCGTGACTCTGCCGCTAGTTCTATGACGTTAACTCAATCAGATTTTAGGATCAAAATAAAAAACGGATTCAGACACCAACCTTTTCCCCAGGCATGTATAGTGCGACTGTTGGAACTCAGAATAGACTGTGGTTTTGTATGTACACTCTAGACAAAGTTAACCTGCCAAAGAAGCAGGGTAATTCTGACCCAACCTTAATTTAAATACTAAGTTTATTTGCAGTTACTAGCTGCAATCTTATATGAGTGCATTCACCATCTTTTCATAAAAGGCTTGATGAAAGTAAGATATGTTTACTTTTCTATGAGGGTTTATCTATAAAGGGTGTAATCTCTTTCAAATTGAATATCTTTAATTACTCTAATGTGTGTACACCGTTTAATAAATTGTGTTGTAATAATGAATTCTTATTTTTGTATGTATTCTAGGGTATCCGAATAAAAATGTCCCCCGTTAACAATACTCATTTTCGTATATCAAAAAAGATTTGGGTCGCGTATTTGGCAGCTGTTAAGCTATCAACAGTCATTTTTCTTGTAACTTTCATTAAAAACGAGACTATATGGCACCAGAAAGAATCTTTTTTTGTTGTTTTATATATAACATATATGTGTGGGTGTTTGTCTCACAACCAAATTTCCTTGTATTTTGTTCATAATTTTGTTTGTTTAACTTGTTTTTTGTCTGTATTTTGACCTCTGTGGATATTTGTTTGTAGCTATTTTCCTTTTTATTTATTTTGTTTAATAGTCGTTTTTATTGCTTGTCCGTTTTTCTTTTGTTGTTTTCATTACTGTTGCTAATTGAGAAAAATCCTATCAAAAATATAACAGGAATAGTCTAAAGAAGCAGAAGATTTTAGTCGGTCACAAAAATATGAGGAAGATTTATGTTACATAACGTATCACGATTTGTAAAATTTATCAAATTACACAGTGAATGTTTTGAGATGAAATGGAAAAGTTCAGTTACATAGAGTAATTTTCATGTATATGCAAATATTTCAAACTATTTAAGATAAAATATAAAATATTTTTAGTGTATTATATTGCCCGTCATTCATTTTTAATAAAATTGTTAATCCTATTGTAAATAATACATTGTTAATCCTATTGTAAATAATACATTGTTAATCCTATTGTAAATAATAATTGTTAATTAACTTGTACACTAATTCAATAAATTTTTCAAGATATATTTGTATGATGCATATAACAGGTGAATGTCTTCTTATAGCTGTCTTTATTAAAAATATTTATTATACCTCAACTTACCACTGCAGTATTGAGGTATTGAACTCAAAATACAACTTTGGTTGAAGTTATTGTATCTAATTGTTTTCTCTAGCATTCCGTATTACTGATCCTCATATTGTATTCATTTCTATGCTTGGCTGAGTTAGGTGACTTAGCATATGAGCTAATTTCCTAAGTTTTCATATTTTCCAGTGATGTTCACTATTTATTATCTCAACTTCATCACACGGATATTGAAACATCTGGAAGAGTAATTATTCATGGAACTAGAAAAAATTTACGCCGATGAATCAAATAAAGGCTGCAGTTCAAAATTCTAATCACCTGATGAAGGGAGGAGCGTACAACCGCCAAAACGTGAACATGGCAACAAAAATGAAGAAAACAGTCTGAACAATTTAAATAGTTTAAATAATTACTATACAACATCCCACAAGTTTAGACAACAGTTGTTAATCCTATTGTAAATAATACATTGTTAATCCTATTGTAAATAATACATTGTTAATCCTATTGTAAATAATACATTGTTAATCCTATTGTAAATAATACTTTGTTAATCCTATTGTAAATAATACATTGTTAATCCTATTGTAAATAATACATTGTTAATCCTATTGTAAATAATACATTGTTAATCCTATTGTAAATAATACATTGTTAATCCTATTGTAAATAATACATTGTTAATCCTATTGTAAATAATACATTGCTAATCCTATTGTAAATAATACATTGTTAATCCTATTGTAAATAATACATTGTTAATCCTATTGTAAATAATACATTGCTAATCCTATTGTAAATAATACATTGTTAATCCTATTGTAAATAATACATTGTTAATCCTATTGTAAATAATACATTGTTAATCCTACTGTAAATAATACATTGTTAATCCTATTGTAAATAATACATTGTTAATCCTACTGTAAATAATACATTGTTAATCCTATTGTAAATAATACATTGTTAATCCTATTGTAAATAATACATTGTTAATCCTATTGTAAATAATACATTGTTAATCCTATTGTAAATAATACATTGTTAATCCTATTGTAAATAATACAGTGTTAATCCTATTGTAAATAATACATTGTTAATCCTATTGTAAATAATACATTGTTAATCCTATTGTAAATAATACATTGTTAATCCTATTGTAAATAATACATTGCTAATCCTATTGTAAATAATACATTGTTAATCCTATTGTAAATAATACATTGTTAATCCTATTGTAAATAATACATTGCTAATCCTATTGTAAATAATACATTGCTAATCCTATTGTAAATAATACATTGTTAATCCTATTGTAAATAATACATTGTTAATCCTATTGTAAATAATACATTGTTAATCCTATTGTAAATAATACATTGTTAATCCTATTGTAAATAATACATTGTTAATCCTATTGTAAATAATACATTGTTAATCCTATTGTAAGTAATACATAGTAATACAATCATTGATATTTGTCTATGCTTCTGAGATGAGATAGTATTTACATAATTTGCATTGTTTGGACTGTTGTTCTCATCTTTATTGCTATATTGATATTCACGATGTTACGGCCTTTGTATGCTGCGGCTTTTTCAGAAGATTGTAATTTCGAACCGAATCTTTTATTTTGATCACTGGAGTATATTCACGTTCGATGAGAAATGTACTTCCGAATGTCTTAGTTACCTCTCTTTAACTCAACCCTCTTTGTTATTTGTTCAGCACTGCTGTAGCCAGGTTTTGAAGTCAAAGCTCTTTGGGTCTAATCACTGGATTTAACCAACGCTTTCATGTTTCCTTAAACGTCGAAGTCTCATGAGTATGCCAATAAATATGAGAATAAAAGTCTGAGCAATGTAAATAATGAAATTGATAGTTATTTTTAATCACATTTCTGTAAAGATTGCTATGAATCAAACGAAAAGAGAAAGTATGTAATACCAAATCGACAAGAAATAACAGGACAATCAAAAAAGGAAATAAAAACAATAACAATTCCAGAACAAAAACCAACTGACTTTAAGATTGATAAAATAATTTTGAGAAAATTAAAAGAGCAATAGACAAAAAAGTTGTATTAGCCGGGAAAGAAATATAAGAATCTTGTGTCGTTGATATATATAGACAGAGCATATCTATATATTAACAGCATTGTCTGAAGACAAGGATGCAACAGGACGAACATTTACAATTAAACATCATTAGTTACGAATAAATTTACATATACAAAGCATTACTTTCATCATGTGGTCTATCATTAAAAGACAAATCAAGGAAAAATGCAAAACACTATCATGCCAGTAAGATAACCGGGACAATAAAACTGTTCCGAAAATGGTATATTTGAAAGAGTAGATATAAAATTGACAGGATGAATAGCTGAAAGATTGATGAAGGTTAAACAGCCAAAACAGCTGTAAAATAAAAATTTATTTAAATGCTGGGATAATGTTTAATAAAATATATGCTTTTTGTGGATGATGGATTTATAAATTATTCATAGAAAACAATGCTGGTTACTAGCAAAAAGTTAATTTTCAGGTCATTAATCATCTTTTCTTTTCCTCGACAGGCTGTATCGAGTGTCCTCTAAAATATATTCCTTGTTCCGAGCAGGTAAACTTATCCTAATGACTCTATTTCCAAAATGCAAATAAAATAGCTTTAATTTTTTTCTGTTCTTTTGTGCAACACCCAATGCTCCACTACTAGAACTGTCAATATTTCTCTTGCCAACTTGTAAAGTTTCATATTTTAAAATCATTCTAGTCTTTGATTATCTTATTTTCTGTTAATTCCTTTTGCAGTCATTTCTTATCTCGGATAGACAGAAGAATTATATCGAATCGCAAATCTTTTTCTGCTCAGTTTTAATTTTCATTTCCCAAGAGATCTTGCTCACAATCGAGTCAGGTGGGATATGAAGCATTTTTGAGAAAACAAATAAAGCTATGTAACTTTTCCAACCAGAAGTTTACATTGCTTGGCAATATTTGCATTGCAAATATTATGAGGTTGTACGCCTTGATGGAGAACAACAACAACAACAACAACAACCACAATAATAATAATAATAATAATAATATTTTCTTATAGAGTAACATAATTTATAAAACTTATTTATGCATGAATCCAAAAGATGATATTGATATTAACATATCTTCTCCCACATGTATTTTTGTGTTCACTTGGAAGGCTTTAATTATGGGTATTCGCAACCCAGTCAAACCCCTAACAAATTTGGTGAAAACTCATTAATTTTCGGATTTCTCAGAAGTGAAATTTCCCTGATAAGGAAAAATATTTTTTGAATTATTATTCTGAAACCTGATCTAAGGAGGATAAATTAATAATACTACGATGCTAAGCCATACAGTGAGTTTTATTAAAAGTTGTTTTTAAAAGTTGGGGAAATGTTTTTGCTGGAGGTCATGTGTCTGTTGTGACAATGGGATAATATAAATGACGGTCGAAATTTTTACATACATTGTTTTCAAAATGGGGTTACCAGGAGGGGAATCACCTATATAAACCAGTGAAAGATTTGGCTTCGAGAGTCATCAAAAGATATATATATATATATATATATATATATATATATATATATATATGCGCGGAGGATAAATTCCAGGTTGGTGTCTGGCGCGCAATAACTCACCTTATGGGCAGGTAGTTGCTCTTTAGCCTTGGATGGTAGTCTACCTAGAGATGGAAAACTCGTATATGGAAAGCCTGAGGTCTGTTGTTCACATAATCTGTGGCAAACATTTGCACCGACTTTTGTGCTATCAGCGGTTCCAAAAAGTGTGGATGGCTCTACACAAACCTTCACCACTCTAATCAAATCATTTGTGTGGGTTTCTGGCAGCTTACCAGGGTTCATCTGTGGATCAAACCTCGCGCACAAACAAGCACACACACAATTACAACAAGAAGTCCATTGGCGATAGGGTAAAGGCGACGGGGACAGATAAAGGATATTGCTGGAAGTCCTTAGCTGGAGCCTTACACAATGGCGGCCAATGGGTGATGGCCGTTCTGCGCTAACACGTGAGCAATGGCGCAGTCCGTGTCCTCCAATGGTGACAAAGCAGCCCTATTTAGGGATAGCACTGCTTTCCCCATGCCGGGGAGGGGGCGGTAAAAGGAGCCCTAAATATTGCATGCTCACATCAACCTTGGCAGCCAACTGCAGTTGTCTGGGTATCCAATCACGCAGTCAAAATACTACACGCCAAAATAACCGCAAACGGAAATTTGCTTTTGGAAGCTGGAATGTTCGTACTCTCCAGGATACTAATTCTGCACCTGAGCGTAAAACCGCTCTTGTTTCCCTTGAGTTACAGAAATACAACATTGATATAGCTGCCTTATCTGAAACTCGCCTTGCTGGAATTTCCCAGCTACGAGAAGAAAAGGGTGGATATGACTTCTTTTGGTCTGGAAAAGGTGAAAACGAATCTCGGCAATTTGGAGTTGGATTTGCCATTAAATCAGAACTGGCTAAGTCTCTATCTTCGTTGCCTAAGGGTATTTCGGATCGAATCATAACCCTTTCTTTGGAGTTGGGTGGAAATACCCGGCTGACGATCATCAGTTGTTATGCTCCAACATTGGCTGGCTCAGAACAGGAGAAAGAAGAATTTTACGATCTCCTTCGTGATGTCATCCTCAAGGTGCGCCACAAGGATAAGCTTATTCTTGCTGGGGACTTTAATGCTCGCGTTGGAAATGATGGCCAATCTTGGACTGGTGTACTAGGTGGTCATGGTGTAGGCAAGGTAAATGAAAACGGTTTGAGGCTTCTCACTATCTGTAGGGAGTTTGGCCTTAACATTACAAATACCTTGTTCCAACAAGCAAACCACCACAAAACCACCTGGATGCATCCTCGGTCTAAGGATTGGCATCTCATAGACTATATCATCACAAAACGAAGAGACATCAGTGACTTCAACATCACTCGCTCATTTCACACATCCTGCTACCTTTCAGATCATGCTCTCTTGCGAAGTAGACTCTCATTGAGTTTATACAAGCGTAGGGTGTTTAGGTCAACAGCTCCGAAACGGATTGACAAGAAATATGAAATCTCTGTTAAGCTTGAGGCTGCCTTGGACTCAGTGTATATCACTGATGATATAGAATGTTCTTGGAAAGCATTGCAGAAGGCAACTCATTCAACAGCAGTAGAAGTTCTTAGAATTCCGCGTAGAAAGCACCAGGACTGGTTTGATGAAAACAACGAGGATGCAAAAAAGCTCATTAACAAGATGCACACTACACACAAAGCCTGGATAGAGGACAAGAATTCGTCTGCCAAGCAGATGTTTTACAGGAAATGCAAAGGTGAGGTGCAAAGGGCTCTCAGAGCCATGAAGGAATAGTGGTGGTATAAGAAAGCAATTGAGCTCCAAGAAGCTTCTGACAGTAAAAACACCAAAGCATTCTATAATGGTCTTAAAGAAATATTTGGGCCTGAAACGAATGGTGCCTCACCTGTATGTACAACGGACGGGGAAACGCTGCTCACTGATAAGTCAGATATTCTAAAGAGATGGAAGGAACACTTTGAGACAGTTCTAAACACATCATCTGAAGTCGACAATGATGTCATCTCGTCCCTTCCACAATGTGCTGAAATTCCTGAATTGTCATTTGAACCAGCTTATCAAGAGGTACTTGAATCTATCAAACAGATTGCCTCCGGTAAATCCCCGTCACCTGATGATCCCATCCCTCCTGAAGTGTACAAATGTGGCGGACATGCTTTAGTAAAGAAGCTACATGCTCTTTTTGTGGAAATATGGAAAGCCGGGCGTGTTCCGCAAGATTATAAGGATGCATGTATTAAGCACTTGTACAAGAATAAAGGAGCAAAGAATCTCTGCGACAATCATCGGGGAATATCACTTCTTTCCATTGCTGGAAAAATTCTGGCCAGATTAATTCTGAACCGAATTACCACACATCTTGTTGATAAAATCTACCCTGAGTCACAGTGTGGCTTCCGATCTGGTCGTGGCACCATTGGCATGATATTTTCGCTCCGACAAGTTGCAGAAAAGGTGCGAGAGAAGAACCAGGAACTGTACATGGTGTTTGTCGATTTGACAAAAGCCTTTGATTCAGTGAACCGTGACGCTCTCTGGAAAGTTGTGCGCAAGCTTGGCATACCTGAAAATATGCTTAAGGTGATCATCTCTTTTCATGAAGGAATGAAGGCTAAGGTTGTGTGTGACGGAATGACGTCAGACGCCTTCGACGTCACAAATGGGACAAAACAGGGGTGTGTGATGGCTCCTGTACTTTTTGCTCTTTATTTTTCCCTGATGCTGAAATATGCCTTTGGTGATATTGATACTGGCGTGAAATTTCAGTTCCGTTCCTCTGGTGGTTTATTCAACCATCAGAGGTTTAAAGCCAAGACCCTTGTTCGAACTGAAATAATCCGAGATTTGCTCTTTGCAGATGATGCTGCTCTTGTAGCAACATCTTTCGAAGAGGCACAGTTTTTGCTCGATCGTTTCGCAACTGCATGTACGGCTTTTGGGTTTACAATCAGCATTAAAAAGACAGAGGTGGTGCATCAACCATATATACCTCCAAAGCAAGTCGCGGGAGTGAGGACAGAGCCACCTGAATATCGTTTTCCAGAAAGACAACTGAAGGTGGATGGTCAAGCCGTTAAGTATACAAAGTGTTTTCCCTACTTGGGCAGCAAGGTGAATCATGATGGTTCATTGGATGACGAAATTGTCAACAGGATTGCGAGGGCTACACATGCCTTTGGGAAGTTGCGCCATCGCCTGTGGGATGAACGTGGGATCCGATTGGATACGAAAATTGTGGTTTATCGAGCTGTTATCCTCTCCATCCTCCTGTATGGCTCTGAGTCTTGGACTCCTTATAGACTTCACATCCGTCAGCTGGATGTATTTCACAAACACTGTTTGCGGTCAATCTGTGGTCTTAGCATTCGAGACAAGATGCCCAACGTTGACCTCTTCAGAAAATGTAATATTTCTGGAATAGAGCCATTCCTCATTCAGTTCCAACTACGTTGGACTGGACACGTATTGAGGATGACCGAGGAAAGGATACCAAAAATCATGATGTACAGTCAATTTGGAGAGCGGTAGGAGAAATGTTGGACGGCCTTTACTGAGGTACAAGGATAAGATCAGGAGTAATTTGATTTCTCTCAATCTGCCTATCAACAATCTTGAGAGCAGAGTCTCTGATCGAATGGAGTGGAAGGCATGTTGTTTTGATGGTCTTCAGCGTTTCAAATCTGACAGTCTGAATCATATGAGTCAGAAACGAGAGAGAGTCAAGCGGGCTGTATTGGTACCTGCAAGTGCATCCCATAACCAGCACACTTGCACTCTGTGTGGATTGATTTGTAAGTCCCTTGCTGGACTTAGATGTCATCAGAGACTGAAGCATGGATGAAGTCAGAGTTGTCGGAACCTCATACGTCGAAATCGGCGGGAGAGTCCATCATATATATATATATATATATAGAGAGAGAGAGAGAGACAGAGAAACATCACCTCTATATATCCACACAATTTTTCTCTACCATAGCAACAGTGAACAGACATGCTAATCATAGTTCAGAAGTGAAAAAATCATCAACAGCAAAGCAGAACCATGGGTCAACACACGAAAGTTCAAATTCAACTTAGATGCAGATAAGTTTACAAACCCCATTCCGTAATGTTTCAGCATACATCCAAATAATCTCAAAGTATTCAATGCATGCATCATTGCATAAATAGATATTAAGGACTTCATGAACTGTTATCGGATATTTGTTCAGTCAGCACTGTTAGATGTTGTCACTAGATTTTCTTTTAATTATCTACCCAGGTTACATAGTTGTTACAGTTTCTTTTGTTATTAATAAAGTCATAAAATTGATGAAATTGTCATGTTTTCATGTTCATATGGTTACTCTATTAAAATCATATTTCTCCAAGTATTATAAATCGAACTCGGAGGTAGAAGACTTTTGCTATATTCTTATATTTATATTTTATTTTTGTGTTACGCACTGTTGTAAATCAATTGCTAGTCTAAGGATCCAACCTTGATTATCCTCTTCTAAATCCGTAACAATTTATATATATACATATATATATATATATATATATATATATATATATATATATATATATGTGTGTGTGTGTGTGTGTGTGTGTGTGTGTGTGTGTGTGTGTATGTGTGTGTGTGTGTGTATGTGTGTTTCTCTCCTGTCAGGCTCATGTACAGAGAGACATTTTCTTTACTAACAGTTATTAAACTTTACTGCCAGTTATGAAAGCTCTTGCCGCATCTTCGTTCTTTAAAATTAGTTTATTATTTTTCTTTTTTGCAATAATTATGTCGTTGTGTAGTAAAGAAAAGAAATAAATCCCTTCTATTTTAATGAAGACCATTACATACATATATATATATATATATATATATATATATATATATATATATATATATATATATAACTTCTATCTTTGGATTACTTTGTTTTGTCTTTGTCTTCTTATGTCTTAATGTTAGATACTCGATAGTAGGTACTTCAATATATATGTTCCCGGCATTTGAAACGGCATATCGATATAAATATTTGGCTGTCATTTTTGAGGACACGGATCTACTCGAAATAATATAATTTGTCAGAAAGGAAAATGAGATTGATACAATAACGTAGATATAATGGCTTCTGCATAAATTGATCCACATAGACTCCGAGGCCTAATACTTTTTGTTGTAATCATTTTCTATCCGGTGGAAAGAAATTCAACGCACGTAGTCAATAATTTTATTATAATATTGATCCTTTCCTAAAAATTTCGGTAAGTAATCAATTTTATTTAAATGAAAATTACTGCAAACAACAAAGACAGATAAATCACGTTATATCCATATAGGATGGAACATGAATAAACAGAAATCATGAGAGAGTTAAAATTGATGCCTTGCGGAGAACTTGAAATTTATTCAGTTTCTATTATATTAGTGTAAATGAATAAATAAATAATAATAATAATAACAGAAAAAATTAACACTTAGCAAAATATGTAATCCAGTAGATTACTGAATTACGTGTTTTCTTAGATATTACGTAATTATTTGTGTTGCTTTTAAAATAAAACAAAATCATATTACTTAATATTATTTGATTTAATTCAGAGGACAAACCAAAGAATTTTAAAAATTATTTTAAAATATTTTTAATCCTTTCTAACATGTTCAACAATTTAGTTAAAAATTGTGTTTTTTTTTTGTTGCTGTTTTTTGTTTTATTGAAGCAGCAGCTGTGTAACAGAGCTGACCATGGTTTTAGCGTCTTTGTTTCCAGTAAAATAACACATTAATTTGAAATTATTGCAAAAATCAAATAATTGTTAGAGTTCAATGAACCTTTGACGACTCATTTACAAATTAGCAAATGTATTTTTAAAATTATTATTTTTAGAAAAACTTAGTAAATTTTTTTAAAACTTAATTTCATTCAATTTTTAGGAAAAAAAATTATTAGTTAAACGTGGGACTCCTTGGAGGATGTAATACATCACTCAATAAATCACGGGCCTAAATTATAAAACAACTTTTAGGAAAAATTCGACTTTATTCATAAAACATAGTATCCTTCTAGAATGATGGTTCTTCCTTTCTCAAGGTAATCAATGAACAAAATAGCTTATGCATCCCAAAATGCAGAGGCCAAAACCTTGCCTGCTGATGCTTGCGCATTTGTTTCCATCCTCTGTCAAAACACTTCCCAGGTATTTGAATTTTTGATTTGTTTTATTTTAGTTTCTCCGACTTTTAGCTAGCATATTGGGCTCCTCTTTTTACTGATGATTATACCTTCAGATTTTGAAGTTTCTGCTCAGTCTCTTCTTCTCAATTTCTTTTTCTACCTTCAGTAGAAAGTCCTGCATTTTCATTTCCGTGTTTGCTATCAGCACTGTAGAGCTTGTGAAATAATGGGTGCAATAATCATTATTACTGTAGGATCTATTCATACAGTAAGTAAACATCTAAATCGATATTTGCCCCAAAAGAAAGTCATCCGTAACTAAAAACATTGAATAAATTAAAAGTAATAGGAAGGAAAAAATATTGTAAAAGTATTTTGTCGAAATCGAAATAGAACCGAAATGTTATAAAAGAGAGTATTGCCGAAAACCAAGTAATTGAAGAAACAATCCAAAAGTGACAACAAAACAGTAATATTCAGTTTGTGGGGCATAATGATTCTAGGTTACATCAAAAGCAATACTTCTAAAATGTTGATAAAATCAATGGAATAATGAACAGCAAAAATATATATATATATATACATATATATATATATATATATATATATATATATATAAATATATATATTTGCCAAAAGCAAATTCCAACACATGTTTTTTTAATCATTTCATCCCAAGCAAGGTAGAATCGCCACTAGTGTGCAGTGAGTTACAGTGAGTATAAAGCCGAGATACAGTTTTTTAAGCAAGGATAAATCTTTTATCCTTGCTACAAAACCTCCTGTATTTAGCCTCTTTTTTGGGGGGGAATCAAGAAAAATAGAAAATGACAATTAAAATTACATTTCAAGTTTTGAAGATTGTCCCTATAAGGGAACCGATTAAATGGCAGGAAATTCCAAAGGTGGGAAGTGTGAGAAAAGAAGCTGTTAGAGTAGAATTGGTAGTTACATTTAACTATTTTAACGGTAAATTTAGATGTCATTCTACTAACACGGGGGTGGGGCGCCAGAGAAAAAGAAGTTTGTATTTGATGAAAGCATTGCTGCGCTACAAAATTGGTCTGCTCAAGGCTATAATCTACGCAATCTGAGTTGAAAACTGGTGTGAATATAAGAAAGCCAATGAATTTGAAATGGTTTGTGTTTATTGTCAAGAGGAATGGTAGAACATTCTTGATGAAACAAATTTTGAGTTATATTTCTTCAATGTCGACTTGAAGTTGTAATTCGTGTCAATGAGAGTCATGCTAAACATTGATTACAATTTTTAATGCCATTAAGTATGTAAATAAGTTTATGTTGTGCAAGTTTTGTTTCTCTTCTATCATTAAAAGTATTTCGTTCAACGTTTCCTCTCGTCTCTCAAAACTTTTACATGTCTTATTTTTCGTATCTCTATGTGTTCACATCTGCCTCTTCCCTCGTATTGGGTTTATGAGAATGTGACCATTTGCATTACACTGCTAAGTGACTACAAAGAATACTTAAAGTATATTGTCAAATACTGAAAACTTTATAAAACTTGAAAAAATGATTTTATTTAAGAAATTTTACGACATCCGTTACAAGATGGACTAACTCAAGCATATTTCTAATTTATTCGTTTAAACATTATTTCGAATGGATAATCGTATTTGAGTAGATATCTACGGGCCTAAATAATCGAGAAAACTTTTCAGGAAAATATGCATCGTCTACAGGAAACTATCAATTGATCTGACGAGACTTAGACAGCTCGAACACGAAGGATTTACAGTCAATATCAAAATAATGCTTTTAAACGTACATTTTCTTGAGTTTTAAGAATTCATATCTGCTCTGTTTTTGTTTCTTAATGTAAACAAATGTAAAGAAAGAAAATTTATATACGAAATTTTACGAAATCCGTTACGAAATGGATTAACTCCGATATATTTTTATTTATTTATTTAAACATTATTTTTCATGAATATTCTTATTTATTTCAATTTTTATTTATAATTATACTATATATTTACTTATATCTACTTCCCTGAATAATCGAGAAATATTTTATTCAGAGCAGATATGAATTCTTTGGAAAATCAGGAAAATGTGTATTTAAAAGCATCATTTTGGACGTGGTTGGCTATAAGTCTTTCGTGGTCAAGTGATCTAAGATACTGTTTTCCCTAGGGGACGCAAGCTCAAATCCTGCCGGAGGACGCATATTTTCCTAACAAGAATATTTTCCTAACAAGAATACTCGATTATTCAGTCCCGTAGATATAAACACTTTTTAATTAATAAAAACAGAATGTCTACTCATAAACATGTATCCATTAAAAATGATGTTTTAACAAAAGAATAAATATTGATTTTCTTTAGGAGAAGAAGTGTCTCATTTCTTTTACCTTACAATGTATATAAGAATTGTGTTAATTTACTTCTATTTTATGAAATGTATTTAACCTTAACCATTTCCCATTGTATGCAGCCTGCAACCATTCTTGATGAACACACAAAAAGACTTTTCATTATTATTCCTGCACACATCGGATACCTCTTGAGTGTTGCAAATGTATAGCTGCAAGCAAATTATTTTAATAAACAGTTTTTCACTTCCATTATTTTCGCTTTTCTATGAGTTTCTATGGGAATACAGCCGTGGCGAAATAACCGGTTAAATAGTTTTCGAGTTCAGTAAAACCAAGTTCAGTAAAGGTGAAACAAGAAGCCACATTTGATCCTTGACTTTTCTGCGACAAATTTAAGAATAATAAACATTAAACAAAAACATATAGTTTTAAGATAACAATATTTGTTTAAAGCAATTTTAGATTTCTCAAATAAACTAAGGCTCAATCTGCCGCGATTAAAAATAGACACTGAGACAATTATGTTAATTGTAAATAATTTACTGAATGAAGAAATGCAAAAAGTTATACAAAGAAATAAAACTAAATAAAAACGGCTTTAATAAACTTTATATTTAGCTTAAATTTCATTTGACTTCACAGCCCATTTCAAAGCAAACATTTCTGGCCTCGGTTTATATAATTTAATCTTCAATAGTGTGACACATTCATAGAATTCAAGAGTAACTTAAAGTCGACGAGATTCACGTCATAAGTGAATCTAAAATCAGTGATGATGACAGAAGACTGCAGACCTGGAAGATATCAACACGATAAGGCGTCAGAAAGGCACTAATAATAGCGGTTGTTCTGACTTGCTCGAAACGGATTCATCTAAGTTGAAAAGCAATTATTACGCGTCCATTTCGCCATAGCGTCACCCATAATCACAAGATGGCGCTAAAAGCTTCTTTCTTCGTATTTGGAAGTTTGGGTTTGTGATAATTATATATCATTTTATTTCTGTTGTTTTTAATATGATAGTAACCTTTATGAATAACTTTCACAAATATGTGGTAATTAATTTTAAGCTGTTAGAATACTTCTTTTAATCTGGCATTATCTTCTATCCAAATAATAGCAAGTTCTGTCTCTCCGTTCGCGTGTCTGAAACTGCCTTTACTTGGGACATCCTTGTTCTACATAAACATATTATACCTTTTATGAATCAGTATGATCCAGGAATTAAAAATCTGCCCTTCATCTGGTACTTGAAACACTAGTATTGGGAAATGCATCCGGATAAAGAAGGAAGAGTTAAAAATTCAAATCTATCGTTTCCCAATATATATTCTATATTTATCTAAATAACGGTGAATCCTGTTTGTCAGCCAGTGTGGCTGAAACCTCTCAAACTCGGGCCATACTTGCTGTATATAGACATATATCTTTTAGAATCAGGATGTTCAAAAGATTGAAAATATCCTCTTCATTTGATACTTGAACCTCTAATACTTAGATTTGTTTTCGTACGAGTGGGGAAAAGTTGAACATCCAAATTGTAAAATAACCGAAAAAATAGTAAGTTAAAAAAAATTAAATATATACTGACACTGTGGGGAGTACAAAAAGTAAATCTCTTCCCTTTACTCTTTTCGAATCGCCAACTATGCGAAAATCGCAGTGACTGCAAGAAAACCCGTCTGTTCACATCTGCTCGCAGTGAGTGCAAGAAAACCCTAAATGACGCCAAACAGTTGTTTGCTGAGAGAATGCGACAGCACATAGCTGACCGCAAGTTCGGCCCCAAGGACTATTGGAGGATTTGTAAACGAGTGCTCAACAATAGGAAATCCTCAATACCTCCTTTAATCCATGGATTTGATGTTCTCACGTCATCTGCGGACAAAGCTGAGTGCTTTGCCCGCAGATTCTCATCCAACTCCACATTCGACTCGTCCGGAGTGCACCCACCCGACTTCCCTATTAGAACTGAGGCCAAACTGCACGACGTATATATTACCCCGACAGTAGTATCCAGAGTAATTTCAAAACTCGACCCCCATAAGGCGTGTGGAGACGATGGAATCCCGGTGATAGTCCTTAAGAGGTGTGCCTCTGAACTTTCCCCTGTCCTCTCTAAACTGTTTAACTACTGCCTTTCTGCTTTCTGCTTTCCTGCATGCTGGAAATTCTCCTCAGTCGTTCCTGTCTTTAAGAACTGTGGTGAACCCTCGGACCCATCCAACTATCGCCCTATCAGCCGATATTCGGGAAAGTATTCGAGGCTATAATCAATGCTGAAATAGTTCATCATCTCACCGCCCACAAACTGTTCTCCGACAGGCAATATGGATTCCGATTTGACAGGTCCACAGCCGACCTGCTAACAACTGTAACGGAGTACATGCTACAGGCCCTTGATGAGTCTGACGAGGCTCGCGCGGTTGCTCTGGACATCTCCAAGGCTTTCGACAGGGTTTGGCACCCTGGCCTCCTATGCAAACTACGCGGTTATGGTATTACCGGTCGCCTGCTTGACCTAATCCAATCTTTCTTAAATAACCGCAAAATGAAGGTCGTTCTGAATGGGCGTGCCTCTTCGTCCTACAGCACGAATGCTGGTGTCCCACAAGGCTCTATCCTGGGCCCGATGCTCTTCCTTATTTTCATCAACGACCTCCCAAATGAGATCAAGTCCCAAGTAGGCATCTACGCAGATGACACTACAATATACTCCCGCTCCAGTAAGAAACCTGTCGTGGCGGACAGACATAATCTCGCTGCTGACCTTGAGCGGGATCTACACTCTGTGGTGAACTGGGGCAAGAAGTGGCTTGTCAACTTCAATTCCTCTAAGACCAAGCTGTTGTCTGTCAACCATTACAGTCAACCTCTTCTGCCTCCCATAAGCATGGACCAGATGATTCTCCCGGGGAGTAATACACTACGCCTCCTCAGACTTACCCTCTCCTCAGACCTCAAATGGAACCACTATGTTGAATCCATAGCAAAATCTACTGCTAAGAAGATTGGGTCACTATGTCGATCCAGGATGTTTTTTCCACCTGAATCCATCCTGCATATATAAAAGTCAACCATCCGTCCGTGCATGGAGTACTGCTGCCATTTATGGTCAGGTGCCCCTGCCGTTCTCCTCAGTGTTCTTGACAGGCTCCAAAGGAGAGTCTGTAATGTGATAGGTACTGATCTGGCGACTCGACTGCAGCCACTTTCCCATCGTCGAAATGTGGCCTCCCTCTGTCTCTTCTATAAATACTTTCATGGCTTCTGCTCGGATGAGCTTAAGTCACTGATGTCTCCTCAACAGATGTTTACCCGTGCAACCAGACTGGCAACTGGGTCCCACCCATTCACAGTCAGGTTAGCCAAATGCAGACGACAATTCTACTCCTGCAGCTTCCTCTCTCGCACTTTCCGCCTGTGGAACTCACTCCCGTATTCTTGCTTTCCTGACGGCTACGACCTCCAGAAATTTAAATGCAAAGTTAATACTCACCTACTAACCACTGGACTCTAGCTCTCTCCCCTCCCCTGTATAATCTTCACTTTCTCTCCGCCCATATATCTGTCATTGCACCTGCTTTCTCAGCTTTCTATTGTTCCTTTCTAACTAGCTTGTACTCCTCACTCTTTTCTAATTAATCTTTCTACATTTATGTAACCCCCTGCACATCAGTGGCGTTTCTGCCTTGCTCGGGGTGAAATGATAAAAAAAAAAAAGGAAATAAGATTGCTTCCCTGCTGAGGAAAAGACCAGAGCAAATTTCCTGAGCTAGTGCGAAATATTTAATTACCAATGAAAAGAAAGCAATTTACAGAAAACAACAGATTGAACTTTGAATGTCATATTTTTCTTGCCTCAAAATGAGCCTACTATGTGATCGAGTTGGCTACATATTTCACGCTTTTGGGTTTGTCAGTCAGAGAGACAAAGAAGATATGAACAGTCAATACAGCTACGATGGAACAAGAGATTTTTCAAACTGATGATCACACACAAATGTCCCAATGACACAAATTCGCACCCCCTCACCTTCTCGTGTGCTGTTTTTTTTTATATCTGCTTTTTTCTCTTCACCTACTCTCCATACATAAAAAGAAATAGAGGAACAAAGTCTTTACTACACCTTTGTTGATACAGACTTGTCTTTTCTGTATAAATCACATTTTACTAAAACAAAAACATTTATTAATTCCGTAAACTTCTTACTACACTTTTTCTTAGTATTTTAATAATCTCATTCATACCATTTAAGTTACGCTTTTTGATGAGTTTTCATTTATTTATACAAACAAAACAGTTTTATTCTTTTCAACCATCTGACAATTTTAAATTGTGAGTTGTTCGGTTATGTTTGATACAAGGTCAATTTAATAAGCATAATCGAACTTCCTACAAGATAAATTTCTTGTGAATTGAGGAAATCAATTTTATTTCTTCAAAAGGCCAAGCAGTTACAGTGAAAAGTTTTGTAATATGAGTTTTTGAATTTCCACTGAATTTCTGATTGAAGAAAACTCAATTGAAGGTTTACCGTGTTTGTTATTTGAAGAAAGCAGTTTTCGGCATAAATTGGAATTTGGACCCAAATTAGGTTTTCGCCCGAAATCTCTCTTTTGGTCGGAATAGGGCTCATAGGCTGAATCAGTTTAAGTGACGTCTTGATGTTCCATGTAGTAAATTGAAAATTTCAAGGTTATTTCTTCAAAATTATCATTCCTGTTTTCTAAGCTGAACAAGAGGCCCAATTAGTTTTAGGTTTGAGACCCAATTAGCCCTCAGCAGCAGATGGCATAAACGTTCGCAAAGAGTGCGGCTTTTAAATTAGTTATTAATATAAACGTGATATTTACTGGTTAGACCTTTCGAATTCTATACCCGAAAGATACAGAAAGTAATTTTAAAGCAGTTATTTTTTAAAACGATATTATAATTTATTACTTTATATGATATATTTACTTGCTATATATGCTTGATCTATTTTGAACAGTGGAATTAATGTCAAACCGCTTGGATTATCTGTTAGAAAAAAAAAAGGATAAACGTTCTATTCCTATTGTGAGGCTTATTTTCACCAGTAGGATTATTTGATTATTTCTAAACCGGTTGAAACTGATCTCATTAATTTTTCATGGGAAGTCTGTAATGGCTGTAAGCACATTAAGAAGATGAGGGTCAGAAGAGTTAATGACAATCCCAAAGAGATTTCTCTCACTGACCGACCCAAACAGTAAGAGAGCGTCTGGATATGACCAAGCAGTCTGATAACCTCATTAGAGTTGAGGGAAGAATCAATATTGCAAGAATTCAGATGAGAACCATGTTAGTATCTGCAGTTTTGTGTCTCACAAAAGTTTAAAAACCAGACAAGCAGCCGCAAGCTTGACTGGACAACTTTATCTCATCAGTCACCTAGTTTTGGCCTGTTTGGGCAAAATGGTGGCCAATAACATGTATGTAAATTATCAATGAAAATGAAACAACCTTTTCGCAATTAAAATGTTGTTGCTTCAGAAGAGAAAACTCAAAAAGTTAAGAAATTAAGAAATGCTTCACTGAAAAGTTTTCAAAGCTTAATTTGGTCCATTTTTAAGTACATTTCGCGGTAACGCCGAAGAAGAGATCAGGTACACAAGCCAAAACCTTTTCCTTGATATGAGAGAGACCTCGTTCCTTTCAATGCTTGTTTGGTAGTTGTTTATGTTTCTCTATAGCGTTTTTTCTAGACCAAGATGACATGGATTCCTACAGCAGATGTTTGTCAACTCCGAGAATCAAACCCAAGCCCCGCACAATAACTTACTGGTAAGCTCTAAATACACTTCAATGAATTTGGATAGAAACCATTTTATTGGTTTTAAATGAAAATGCAAATACAGCAATTTTTCCAGAAATCAAAATGTACCAAAAATATTTCCAAAAATGTAAAAATTAATCAAGAGCCAAACGTAGCGCCTGCTTTCTCCCTGAAAGGCATACAACTACGTGCATGTTTGCTGCTGGAATCTTTAGATTCCATGGCGTGTAGTTAATTTCAAAGCAAAATATTGAGTTGCAAAAGTAGACCATGTCATTGGTTTTTGAGTTTATTTGATAAAATTGACCAACTAATGCTGGTTTTCCACTGTAAATTTTAAGAAGAGGGTTTTAAAATACTGAACTTATAGTGTGGTAATCGACTTGTTCACTTAACTATATATTAATTTCTATTCATTGCTTTTTGGGTCAAAGTGATTTTTTAATGAAATGTAACTAAACAGTGTTTTGCAAATAACTCTGTAATCTTTAGTAGCCCACACATCTTCTGCAAACATTTGCCGAGTGATATTTTGGGTCTAATCTTCGTGTTTTGAATGGCAAATCTTTTGCAGAGGCGATAAAGAGACATTTCTGATTCCATTCATTTTTATCTAACAGCTAATCATCAATAAGATAAACATTAAAAACAAGTGTTGTTTTGTTCTCGCTTTTCTCATTTTCTTCCACCCATACAAGCTTATGAACATATGTATGCACACATATATATTCAGACATATATTTGTACACTCTCCTAATGTTTACACATTGAAAGAGTCATACAAAAGCACATATGTAAGTTTTGAATGCATTCCTTAATCTCATAATATTTTTTCTCACTAAAAACGTTTATATTAATCAGAAATGTATATAAGAAATATATATAAACTTTTAGTGGGCACATGTATTTGACTCACTATTCTTATTTTTTAATTTTTTTTAAACAGTGTAATTCATAAGAACTGGCCTGGTTTCAGACGTATACTAAAGTAAGACTATGCCTCCGACAGAAATTGAAACTGTACACCTTTTTTAAACCTCTTTTAGTTTCACTGTTTAAGAAAAAGCAGCTTAAACAGGTAGAGCCACTTAAATTAACGCCTACGTTATTTTTAAGTAATGTGTATGCACATAAATATAGGCCTCATATTAAAAACAAGATTTGTTGATATTATGAAATTTCGTACAAATTTCTGTTCAGGAATCTAAAATAAAAAAAGCTTCATAATCCTTTGGCTAGACATAAGTACCTAATAGTTTATTCCTAATAAATCATCAATACTTCTCGATATACATTTCCATAAGTCTCATCACTCATATACTGGAGTGGACAAAATAATGAAAGTGCCTTGTACCATAATAGCATAATTTGGAAAATTTGATTAAACTATTTTTGTTGTATATCGATTCGTTGTAGATGATTATTATTTCGACAAAATGACCAATGTAGTATACTGTATGCCAAGACGACGAAAATTAAACTACAACCAAAATAAAATATATGCTGCATACCCTTCGATAGAACAACAATTATTAATTCGACGACGGGGTTTCAAAACTTGTTATCTTCTGTCTTATAAAATCACTTGCCTTTTTCACGCTGAAAAATGAGGATATTCTCACTTAATGAAATAAAGGCATACAATATTTTCTTTATTCGCTCTTTATCTGACGTGGCGTAGAGTAGGAGGTGGAGTCGGAGGTTTCAGAACACACGCATCGAGGGGACTAGAGGTTGCTCTCATCCGCGGTTTTCTCTGTGTCTCACTTGGTCTGACTTCCATCGCCCGGTTCACACTCCACCCACATCTATTGAACAGGTGAAGAGGCTCATCCCTTGTTTCCTGTTTAGGATGTGGTTTCCGGCTTTCTCTTTTCCATTCTTTTTACCCTTACGTAGCCCCCTGCGCATCAGTGGCGTTACCGCCTTGCTTGGGGTGATATGATTAAAAAAAAAAAAAAAAAAAAAAACTCCCCACCGACTGAACAACTAGTACTAGAAATCTGTCTCTTTTGAACCATTGTTTATGACTATTTCAAGGCCCACTTTATCTGACATTGGCTACGCTAGTTTCAAAGCAATCAAATATTTTCCTGACATGGGAAATGTTGCCCGTGTTCTTAACTTTGACAACAATCAAATTATACAAGTCAACCATCCGTCCGTGCATGGAGTACTGCTGCCATTTATGGTCAGGCGCCCCTGCTGTTCTCCTCAGTGTTCTCGACAGGCTCCAAAGGAGAGTCTGTAATGTGATAGGTACTGATCTGGCGGCTCGACTGCAGCCACTTCCCCACCGTCGAAACGTGGTCTCCTTTTGTCTGTTCTATAAATACTTTCATGGCTTCTGCTTAGACGAACTTAAGTCACTGGTGCCTCCTCAACAGGTGTTTACTCGTGCAACCAGACTGACAACTAAGTCCCACCCATTCACAGTCAGGTTAGCCAAATGCAGACGACAATTCTACCCCTCCTGCAGCTTCTTCTCTCGCACTTCCCGCCTGTGGAAGTCGCTCCCATATTCTTGCTTTCCTGACGGCTACGACCTCCAGAAATGTAAATACAATGTCAACACTCATCTATTAACCACTGGACTCTAGCTCTCTCCCAACTCCCGTATATCCTTCCCTTTCTCTTCACCTATGTATCTGTCATCACACCTGCATTCTCAGCTTCTACTGCTCCTTTCTAATTAGTTTGTACTCCTCACTCTTTTCTAATTAATCTTTTTACATTTATGTAGCCCCCCCCCCCCGCTCATCAGTGTCATTTCTGCCTTGATCGGGGTGAAATCATTAAAAAACAAAAATTTATAAAAATAATGTCTATTTTTCTTTTTGCTAGCCAGTTTGCTTGTTTTTACTGTTTCATAAAAATACGCTTCTTTTTCAATTAGTCACTATCCCCGATAATATACAACATTTTTATGCTTGATTAGTAATACTTCATATTTATTTTGCTAAAAGTAATGCCTTTGTTTATATATATATATATATATATATATATATATAAAAACAAAGGCATTACTTTTAGCATACTTTTATATATATATATATATATATATATATATATATATATATATATATATTATTTAAACAAGTTTATTAAAATCAACAGTCAGGACTATGTAAGAATTTTAAGTGATAAACTTAAACCTATAGTTCAGGAACTGTTTCCTGAGGGAAATAGTATTTTTCAGGATGATAATGCACCTATTCATACAGGAAAAGTTATAGCTACATGAAACGAAGAACATTTTAGTGAAGTAGAACATTGTATCTAGCTACCATAATTTCAACATCATTGAACGTTTAAGGCTTATTTTAGAAAAACTTGTGGGGAATTGATATCCTCCACCATCATCATTGAAAAAATTGGAGACTGCTCTAGCTGAAGAATGAATAAACATTCCTCTGGAAACAATTCAAACTTTGTACAAGACGGTCCTACGCAGAACTCAAGTTGCAGTTACTACCAAAGGCTGTCCTACTCTATATTGAAATAAATTTGCTTAGTATTTCAACGTATTTATATTATTTTGTCCACGCCCTACACACACGCGCGCGCACACACACACACACACACACACACACACACACACACACACACACACACATATATATATATATATATATATATATAAAGTAGTGTGATTTCTATTTAATCTTT